>CM062296.1:152425959-153025959 GCA_031216915.1 Pictodentalium vernedei | reverse complement strand
ATTGATGGGCTCTAATTTAGTCCTTACAAGGATGTTACGCAAGCTTTTGTTTTTCTTATAGGCGATGACAGGTCGAAGATTCAAAGGTTCATTTAATTTAGCATTGGTAAAATTGAATTCATCTTTTAACATTTTTGCTATTTCGATATTCATTCTGTTGTACGTTAAAGTGAAAGGAATGATGGACCTCCTTTCGCATTCGCCCTCTGATATGTTCATACCAAATGGCCAGAGGGTTTGAAGCGTATTGATCCAAAAAGCTTCACGTTTTTTTCTAAATTCATCCGTTTCTTCTAATGTGTCTTTAATTGGTGGTTGTTCAATAGGATGGATTTCGAAATCGTCCAAAGAATGGCCAGGAAGGTTAAAATGTTGTGCTACTGGGGCATCAGCATTATGTTTTATATCCTGTTTGTGTCTAGTAGCACGTTCTCGAAAAGGATTTTGACTTTGACCAACATACTGTTTCCGACATCGCTTACAAGTGATAAGGTAAATAATGTTTGGTGAATCACAATGGAGGGGGTAACGGATCTGATAATGATTTTTCGTTTGTTCGGAGGAAAATTCCTCTTTCTGATCAGGCATAAAAGTATGCAGTCTACAACGAGGCTTTTTGCAATTAAATACCGCGCCACTACCATTTTGCAACGGTCTGTTGTGTTCAATCTTCAGTGGTTCGAAATCGGTAGTTTCAGCTGGACTTTCGAGCTTTTTCAGGGTTTGGGATTTCAGGCTACGCAAAAGGCGCAGCGAGTACCCTCTCGATCTGAGGGCGCCAAATAGAGTAGAACAAGCCTCATTGAAATTTACCTTATCACTTGAATTGCGGTGGAAACGAATGAGCTGTGATTTGATGATACCTTTAAATGTATGTTGAGGATGAAATGATTTTGTGTGCAACAATTGATGTGAATCAGTTGGTTTAAAATATACTTTATAATCTAAATGACCGGACGCCTGAAATTGCTTGCCTTTATACACGGTCACATCGAGAAAATCAACAGAATTTTCACTGATAGTAGCTTTCAATTTAATATTTGGATCGTGATTGTTCAAAATTTCTAAAAATTCATCAAAATCTTCTTTTGAATGTTCCCAAATAATAAAAATGTCATCTAAATACCTGAGATATACGAGAGGATGCTTTGCACATTTGCTTAAGGCATTTTCCTCCCATTCCGCTACATAAATGCTTGCAAAATTAGGACTGAATCTTTTGCCCATAGGACAACCCATTATTTGTAAAAAATATTCTCCATTGAATTGAAAGTCATTACCTTTTAAGCTCAGCTCTAAAAGATCCAAAATTTGTTCATCCGGGCGTTTCGCATCCGGATATTTTTCAAATGCATTTTTAACTGATTTAACACCTTTATCAATATCAATATTCGTATACATACTGTCGATATCCAAAGTAGCCAGAATTGCATTTTTCGATATTTTCAATTTCGAAATTTTTGACAGGAAATCCTGTGTATTTTTTAAATAGCTCGGATGTCTATTTGCTATAGGTTTCAGATGATAATCAATTAATTCCGAGATCGCATAAGATTCCGAATTACAATCTGATAGCACAGGCTCACTATCTCGTTATCCACTTCGTTACCATCCTCCCTGCTTGCAATCAACAATCTCAATCTCCCCAACAAGGCATCAGGATCTTGCAGAAGAAATATCGTGTTGGTCATTCCCTTTCCAGTCGTGGATTTCACGAAATACTCGTTCGCCTTCCATATGGGTTCCACCGAATGTTTCAACTTGTAACCTCTCCTATCCTTCAGTCTCGTCTCTTTGGGGTCGTTGTTCGTCTTCATGGCCTGAGTCTGAACCAGAATGTCTCCGTATTTTTTATAATCCTCCTCAGTGTAATGTTCGGGTCTCTGACGAGTGAGCAGAGCATGCAATCCATAGGTCAATTTGTACCTGTGTAAACCGACGATCAAATAACCACCTTCAGACGATACTTCCGTGTCACCCACGAAAATTTTATCGTCGTCGTCGTGAAATCCGTACATTGGATCTTTCAGGATTTCACTACCATCGGCAGATCTGCTAAAAATGTTCGAAGCGTCGCTACTATCGATGGTACTTGAATCGGTCTCTATTTCCATCGGGGTAGCATTTGTAGCGTCTTGATTCCCATCGGAATGAAATTGGAAAATGTTCTCGGTGCTTAAGTACCGGGAATCGAAGCGGTCATCCTCTGAGAACCTTCTTTTATGGGTCTCAATTCCTCCACGATCTCTTTCCTAGCTCGTTCCTGACGGGTCTGAACAACTTGGTCGCCTCTCATCTCAATCCCATTTCTCCCAATCGCCTGGCCCTGTCCTGCGCCAGAATATTCTCCTTACTTCGTACTAATTCGCGAACCTGCTCGTCCCTTCGCTTCGAATCTCCGATGTGTAGAAACATTGTTTTTATTTATTATTATTTTTTATGCCCCCCCCCCGACTTAAGTCGGGTGGCATATAGTGATTGAAGTGTGCGTGTGTCCAACCGTCCGTGTCTGTGTCAGTGTGTCCGTGTGTGTGTGTGTGTGTGTGTGTGTGTGTGTGTGTGTGTGTGTGTGTGTGTGTGTGTGTGTGTGTGTGTGTGTGTGTGTGTGTGTGTGTGTGTGTGTGTGCGTTTGTCTTACCAACTTGACGAGGTAACTAGACAAAAGAGTTTGCGTGTTTCGCCTTACCGAGGTACAAAAGACAAAAGAAACCCTTTACCTCGGTTGTTTTCCCAGAACTGTACCGGCAAAACGAGGTTGAAACCGTTAGTCCACACAAAAGACAAACAATGGGGTACCTCGGTATGTAGGGTAGACAAGACTCTCTCTGTGTGTGTTTGAGGTTAAAAAATCGCACTGGCACAGACATTTCCTACTGAAACGTTTTTTTCCTTTAATATGCCGCCGAAAAATTGTTATCATTTACTGAACCCTGATGGGTTTCAAACATGATAAAAAATTACATAAAATTGATTTAAACTAAGTGATGAGCTTAGGAACTGGTTAAACTGACTGGCAAAAATTGATGTTATTCATTGATGGGCTCTAATTTAGTCCTTACAAGGATGTTACGCAAGCTTTTGTTTTTCTTATAGGCGATGACAGGTCGAAGATTCAAAGGTTCATTTAATTTAGCATTGGTAAAATTGAATTCATCTTTTAACATTTTTGCTATTTCGATATTCATTCTGTTGTACGTTAAAGTGAAAGGAATGATGGACCTCCTTTCGCATTCGCCCTCTGATATGTTCATACCAAATGGCCAGAGGGTTTGAAGCGTATTGATCCAAAAAGCTTCACGTTTTTTTCTAAATTCATCCGTTTCTTCTAATGTGTCTTTAATTGGTGGTTGTTCAATAGGATGGATTTCGAAATCGTCCAAAGAATGGCCAGGAAGGTTAAAATGTTGTGCTACTGGGGCATCAGCATTATGTTTTATATCCTGTTTGTGTCTAGTAGCACGTTCTCGAAAAGGATTTTGACTTTGACCAACATACTGTTTCCGACATCGCTTACAAGTGATAAGGTAAATAATGTTTGGTGAATCACAATGGAGGGGGTTACGGATCTGATAATGATTTTTCGTTTGTTCGGAGGAAAATTCCTCTTTCTGATCAGGCATAAAAGTATGCAGTCTACAACGAGGCTTTTTGCAATTAAATACCGCGCCACTACCATTCTGCAACGGTCTGTTGTGTTCAATCTTCAGTGGTTCGAAATCGGTAGTTTCAGCTGGACTTTCGAGCTTTTTCAGGGTTTGGGATTTCAGGCTACGCAAGAGGCGCAGCGAGTACCCTCTCGATCTGAGGGCGCAAAATAGAGTAGAACAAGCCTCATTGAAATTTACCTTATCACTTGAATTGCGGTGGAAACGAATGAGTTGTGATTTGATGATACCTTTAAATGTATGTTGAGGATGAAATGATTTTGTGTGCAACAATTGATGTGAATCATTTGGTTTGAAATACACTTTATAATCTAAATGACCGGACGCCTGAAATTGCTTGCCTTTATACACGGTCACATCGAGAAAATCAACAGAATTTTCACTGATAGTAGCTTTCAATTTAATATTTGGATCGTGATTGTTCAAAATTTCTAAAAATTCATCAAAATCTTCTTTTGAATGTTCCCAAATAATAAAAATGTCATCTAAATACCTGAGATATACGAGAGGATGCTTTGCACATTTGCTTAAGGCATTTTCCTCCCATTCCGCTACATAAATGCTTGCAAAATTAGGACTGAATCTTTTGCCCATAGGACAACCCATTATTTGTAGAAAATATTCTCCATTGAATTGAAAGTCATTACCTTTTAAGCTCAGCTCTAAAAGATCCAAAATTTGTTCATCCGGGCGTTTCGCATCCGGATATTTTTCAAATGCATTTTTAACTGATTTAACACCTTTATCAATATCAATGTTCGTATACATACTGTCGATATCCAAAGTAGCCAGAATTGCATTTTTCGATATTTTCAATTTCGAAATTTTTGACAGGAAATCCTGTGTATTTTTTAGATAGCTCGGATGTCTATTTGCTATAGGTTTCAGATGATAATCAATTAATTCCGAGATCGCATAAGATTCCGAATTACAATCTGATACAATTGGCCTCCCGGATGGAGTTAAGTCATCCGTCCACGAAGAACGGTCCTTGTGGATCTTTGGTAGGATATAAAATTGTCTTGTTTGAGCACTGAGCTTAGCTGTTAAATATTTCAATTGTTTTTTGGTAATGTGACCTTCGTCGAGGAGAAATTTTAAGATCTTATTGAATTTTTCGATATTACTAGGCCAAATAAGTGAATCTATTTTCTTATAATGTTTAGTATTGCTGAGTTGTCTCATGGCTTCCTTTATATAATTATCCCGAGATAGAACAACTACCGACCCACCTTTGTCGGCTGGTTTAATTACTAATTTCTTATTTTTTCGAAGTTTTGTGAGGGCTCTCCGTTCACCAGCTGTTAAATTGTCTTTATCGGAGAGTATGTTCATGCTGAACACCTTTTGGATGATTCGTTTGCTAGCCTCAATAATTTCGGGATCTACTTCACTATCTGGAGGTGACCAACCAGATGATTCTGTAAAAGGAAGTTTCCGACCGCTGGAGTTTCTAAAGCGGTCTGCTAATTTCATTTGCCTAAGAAAATTACAGTTGTATGATGGTAAATTTGTTTGGTTATCAGTTTTAGGCTTTGGTGCTGGTATAAAAGTTAAACCGCGATCTAAAAGAGATTTCTCTTGGGTTGTTAGGTCATTCGTGCCAGACAGGTTAACCACATTAGTTCCTAATCCCACATCTGTTAGGCGGCTGTTACCTTTGCCTTTACTTAGTTTAAATTTAGGTGGTTCAACCAGTGATCGTACATAATATTGGCGGTTCTCGTGGTCCAATGGATTAAATCCTGAGCAACATCAAACTTCGCGTCATCAATTTTAGGTATAACGTTTACGTCCTTCACTTTCCGAATGGTTTCGTTGATGATGCTCAGGGTTCTCCTCTCAGCCTGAGGGAGTTTTTGCGAAAAGTTTAGTTCAGCGAAATAAATTTTTGCTGATCTAAACTTGACCCTGATATCGCTAAGCATATTCCGCAACTGCTTAACTACGAGATCAGAATTATCGTTTCGAGAATTCACGCCAATATTTAATAATATTTTTTGGGGACTGGACTGGCCCCTGTGCCCTTTAAACATAGAGCGCAGATGATTGAATTTGGTGCCGGGGTAACACTCCACCTGGATGTCCGGATGGGGATTTCGATCAATGCGTCCTAAATTTGAACTTCCAATCATAAGGATGTTTTTACAAACATCGGGGAGGCGCCAATTCCTTTTGTCAAAATTAACTCCGCTTTTATGCCGAAACTGGGAGAATTTAGAATCAAATGAGCGGCCCGAGTTGCGGCTCGGTGATTTGACTTTCTCTGAGTACGATATACCTGGTTGAACCACACTAGAGGCAGGAGAAGGGGGAGAAGAAACAGAAGCAGGAGAGGAAACAGAAGTAGGAGAAGAAACAGAAGGAGGAGAAGAAACAGAAGGAGGAGAAGAAACAGAAGGAGGAGGAGGAGTTCTAGTAAGAGCACTAGGAGAACCAGAGAAGAAAGGTTGAGGAGGAGTAGGAGGTAGAGGAGCAAGACGAGGCGAGACAGCGTTACTCAATTTGCGAGCATCTTCAGTCACAATATGGACCGGAGATGTTTGCAAATTGAGGCGCTTACTCTGAGAGAAAGAAGAAGTAGAAGGAAAAGAAGAGGGAGAAGTGCTTTGCCTTGATCTTTTCTTATTTTGCTTTTCGCGTTGGGGTAGAGGGACAACACGGGCCGGAGTTTGCTTGCTCCCTCCCGTATTGTTCCTTACTCCAGACGCTGGGCGAAGTTCCGAAATGTAAGACTCATAAGCCGAAATCGTCTTATCTGTCAACTTATTTTTAAAGTTCTTTTTAGCCCAGATCAAGGCACGCGCCGAAGCGCTGTTGAAGTCTATTTTTTCGAGTCCAGGAGGTGGTCGCATAGCCAAAGTTATCTTAGACTTCAACTGGTTTAAATTCATCTTGTAATGCTCAACTAAAGCATTTAACGTTTGATTGGCCCATCCCACACTAATCTGTCGAAAAACAGAAAAAATGTGTGGGGTGGGAAGAGCTGGCTTTAAAAAGCCACCTAACTCATCTACTTTCTTCTCAAGCTGTTTCGGGAAATCCCGATTTGCCAAATGGTGCTCTAATAGCCCAATGTGGTGCAAACATTGAAGCACCTGAAACAGAGCCTTGACCAGCCTAGAATAAGCCTGGAACGATTGTTCCTGGCCAATTCCGGACTGGGCAACTCTCTGCTTCTGATGCCTCTGTCCTTTTCTTGCCATTGTTAAAGAAAGTAGCTGAATTAAGTATAAATAAAATATAAAGTGATGAAATAAATAAAATTGGAAAATTAGATATTACCTATTAAAGAAGATACCTGGATTGGTTGCAGTCTTCAGCAAAGGTAGAAAATAATCCGTCTGTCTCGACGCGTTTCAGCTCTAAAAGATCCAAAATTTGTTCATCCGGGCGTTTCGCATCCGGATATTTTTCAAATGCATTTTTAACTGATTTAACACCTTTATCAATATCAATATTCGTATACATACTGTCGATATCCAAAGTAGCCAGAATTGCATTTTTCGATATTTTCAATTTCGAAATTTTTGACAGGAAATCCTGTGTATTTTTTAAATAGCTCGGATGTCTATTTGCTATAGGTTTCAGATGATAATCAATTAATTCCGAGATCGCATAAGATTCCGAATTACAATCTGATAGCACAGGCTCACTATCTCGTTATCCACTTCGTTACCATCCTCCCTGCTTGCAATCAACAATCTCAATCTCCCCAACAAGGCATCAGGATCTTGCAGAAGAAATATCGTGTTGGTCATTCCCTTTCCAGTCGTGGATTTCACGAAATACTCGTTCGCCTTCCATATGGGTTCCACCGAATGTTTCAACTTGTAACCTCTCCTATCCTTCAGTCTCGTCTCTTTGGGGTCGTTGTTCGTCTTCATGGCCTGAGTCTGAACCAGAATGTCTCCGTATTTTTTATAATCCTCCTCAGTGTAATGTTCGGGTCTCTGACGAGTGAGCAGAGCATGCAATCCATAGGTCAATTTGTACCTGTGTAAACCGACGATCAAATAACCACCTTCAGACGATACTTCCGTGTCACCCACGAAAATTTTATCGTCGTCGTCGTGAAATCCGTACATTGGATCTTTCAGGATTTCACTACCATCGGCAGATCTGCTAAAAATGTTCGAAGCGTCGCTACTATCGATGGTACTTGAATCGGTCTCTATTTCCATCGGGGTAGCATTTGTAGCGTCTTGATTCCCATCGGAATGAAATTGGAAAATGTTCTCGGTGCTTAAGTACCGGGAATCGAAGCGGTCATCCTCCGAGAACCTTCTTTTATGGGTCTCAATTCCTCCACGATCTCTTTCCTAGCTCGTTCCTGACGGGTCTGAACAACTTGGTCGCCTCTCATCTCAATCCCATTTCTCCCAATCGCCTGGCCCTGTCCTGCGCCAGAATATTCTCCTTACTTCGTACTAATTCGCGAACCTGCTCGTCCCTTCGCTTCGAATCTCCGATGTGTAGAAACATTGTTTTTATTTATTATTATTTTTTATGCCCCCCCCCCCGACTTAAGTCGGGTGGCATATAGTGATTGAAGTGTGCGTGTGTCCAACCGTCCGTGTCTGTGTCAGTGTGTCCGTGTGTGTGTGTGTGTGTGTGTGTGTGTGTGTGTGTGTGTGTGTGTGTGTGTGTGTGTGTGTGTGTGTGTGTGTGTGTGTGTGTGTGTGTGTGTGTGTGCGCGTTTGTCTTACCAACTTGACGAGGTAACTAGACAAAAGAGTTTGCGTGTTTCGCCTTACCGAGGTACAAAAGACAAAAGAAACCCTTTACCTCGGTTGTTTTCCCAGAACTGTACCGGCAAAACGAGGTTGAAACCGTTAGTCCACACAAAAGACAAACAATGGGGTACCTCGGTATGTAGGGTAGACAAGACTCTCTGTGTGTGTGTGTGTGTGTGTGTGTGTGTGTGTGTGTGTGTGTGTGTGTGTGTGTGTGTGTGTGTGTGTGTGTGTGTGTGTGTGTGTGTGTGTCCGAGCCAATAACTCGAAAACTTTTAGGATCACAGTCATCAAACTTCACACAATTATAAAGGACCATGGGAGGATGTGTCACACACCATAGCCGGGTTCGTACCTTCAAAGTCAAGGTCACACTTCAAGGTCACACTAAAAATCGGTCAATATTCGTGTCTCAGCCATAGCTCAGAAACGAATCATAGTACAATTGTTAAACTTTTTACATATGTTAAGAGCAGTCAGAAGGTGTGTCGCGTATAATAGTTTCCGCCGCATCTGCAAGATGAAGGTCACAATTGACATTCATATTTTCAGGGTCACAAATCGTGTCTCAAGCATAACCCCAAAACTATTAGGGCTACAGTCATCAAACTTCACACAATTATAAAGGACTATGAGAGTATGTGTCACACACCATAGCCGGATTCGTACCTTCAATGTCAAGGTCGCACTTCAAGGTCACACTAAAAATCGGTCAATATTAGTGTCTCAGCCATAACTCAGAAACGAATCATAGTACAATTGTTAAACTTTGTACAAATGTTAAGGATAGTCCGAAGGTGTGTCGCGTGTAATAGTTTCCTCCGCATCTGCAAGGTGAAGTCGCGGGGGGGGGGGGGGGTGTTACCTTAGTAACATTCTTCTTGTTTCTTTCTTTTTCTAATAAAAAATAGTTATTTTTTTTTTGTATTCTTATTTATTTTTTTTAATGTTGTTTTATATATATCTTTTGTATTCTTATTTTTTGAATGTTGTTTATATATATATTTTAAAAATCATTTTTTTATCATCCGTCTCACAACTCGTAATATCTACATAATCGCGGACCGGAGCGCGCCCACCTCGCGCGTTTTAGACTCCGCGAGCTATCTCTCTCTTCTTACCCAACACCTCTCTACGTCATCGATGGCTGATTCGGGCCCACCGATAAATTCGCCTCTCGATTCGGACTCCGTTTTTCCGCGGGAATCGACGTTGGATTGCTAGTCTTCCATCCGCGCCGGTTGTGTCTTTTTGGCGGTATTCTGTCGAAACAAATCACCTAAAATGGCGATCCGTGTTACCTCTGCGAAAAGTTTAGTGTTTTCCCGAGAACGGTCGTGTCAGATTTTACGAGCCCACCAAAAAGTGAATTTTTAAGAGAGGGAATTTTTAGAGTTTGTTAAAATTCCGTCGAAATTTTTAGCCAGCCTAACGTTAATCGTTAGAGAAATCGAACGTCGAACGCACGACACCTTGTCTACCGTCACCCACTGTAAGAATCAGTAAAAAGTGACGATGTGAACGTGGACGTGTCGCATCGAACAAATCCTTACAATTCGATCGTGACGAACGCGATTTTCTCGAAAACAAAACGTTTTGGTGAGGTGCGATCGAGACAAAAAATTTGGTGGACTCGGACCCCCCGTTCCACCCTACTCTGATGTCTCCTTTACTTCTCAAATTTCCAAATCGGTTTCAAATCGGCAAAAATACTAACTCTTACTATTTACAACTGCAGTATACGCAAAATCGAGCTTCATAAGTACGTATGATGTCAATCGGTACGAGATTTCTATAGTATGTTTACTTATCGAAATAAAAAAATCCTCGAAATGCACTTCAAGAAAATCACATCATGTAAAATCGTTATTCTGAGATAATTCCATCATTCACAGTTACAAAATGATGAAACACTGAAAATTGATCATTTCTGTATAAGATCTGATTTAATGCTAGGACAGTGTGAATTGCTCAAAGTTCGCTTGAACATTTGTTTAGCACACATTCAATTCCCAGAATAATACCAAATAATAACAACCTGATAATTCTATCATAAATGTGCTGGCCTTTCAGTTACTAGAATCAATTTTATGCCCTGTTTCATGGCTTCATTCTTTTTTTTTTCAGTAGTAAATTTCCAACTAGGGGGAGGGGGTTCCCTCTCCTGGTCCCTCCCTCTAGTTGGAAATTCACTGCTCTACACCCCCCCCCCCCCCAACCGGAAACCTCTAGCCACGTCCCTGCGAATAAGGCTGCATACAAAATATCGAATCGTTACAGAAAATAGTTTATGAAAAGAAGATTGTTAACCCTTTGAATCCTTGGTGTCTACCATGTTAGTCAAGTGACAACAATTGGAAGAGTCCATATCCATTACTTGTGGACAAACCTTTTAATATTTTCAACATGCAACAGTCTAAATTATTGTGATGAATTGATGGTAACATGGTCTGAGGTTTGAGGCTCGGAACTTATGTTCAACTGCGACGCGAAGCGTCGAGGTTGAACATACGCTCCGAGCCGCAAACCTCAGGCCATGTTACCGTCAATTCATCACAATAACGTATGTGTTCCAATAAGACACTATCCATAGCCCAAAACCTATATCGTGAAACACGAGAGGATTATTTACTAAACTTGTGATCGTTAAAAGTTGCCTTCTTCAAGGCAACTTTTAACGATCACAGATTTAGTAAGTAAACCTCTCGTGTACCCACAGTGTGACTGGATAAATAATCAATAAAACCAGATAAACTCATTCTATCTTAGTTCAAATCGTAAATCGGTTTGTACTTTAAACACTTCACCCGGAAAACCGTTTGCTGCACGTGTGAAAAATCCAGAAAAAATGAAGCGGCTTGCCAGTCACTCCGTTGATGAAGCAATTACGAAACGTGCGACGTCATTTCAAATATTTCGCGTTGTGACGTCAGACGGTAATATTTGCTACTGGAGACGTAAACATAAAAGAAACTACTCCAGCTCTCATCCAATCAGACGGCGAAGATATTACTCTTATTGGAACATTCGTGATTTATCTGTCGTCTGTGAATAAAAGCATCTCCGACAACCAGCATATTTCCCGTTCCTCTGGGCCCATTTGGTCTCATATACCTAATGTAGACATTGAATTTATTATATGTTTGACGGACCTCCAGTGTGTTATATCCAATGACATTGGATTCACAATTTATTCCAAATCAGCTAAAGTGAAATTTGACACATGGTGCTAGTGGCAGGAGAGTTTCAGTGGACTAAGCTAGGGACCTAGGAAGTGACGTCATAGTCACGTGACCCAGTGACATCATGTGGGATCATCATGGAAGCTCACGTGATAGCTTATATGAACGATAAAATTCAAGTCATTCGAGCAATGCTTTTTCCATTAGCTGCTCAACAACTCGTGTGTCTTTCAAGCTTCGAGTCGATCAAGCAATGTCTGTTCCTGTCACTACTCTCGTTGTTATTTTTGCTCTTCTAGTCTGTATAGTTACAACAACCAAACCATTAGAATCCCTTTCAGAGAATCCCATTTTATGATATGTCTGGGGTTCTGATATCCCTTTTTTCCGAGATGAGTCGTGGATTCGTTCGAGGAGTCATTCGTTCGAACAATTACTCGATAGCTTATTTGCTCAATAAAATTCGAGTAATTCTAGCAATGCCTTTTTCAGTCATTGGTCGCGAGCTCATTTTGCTCGACAAGATCGATTCGAGTCGTCTTGTTACAGCTCGATTGACGCCTCGACTTATTCTTGGGAACCATACAGAATTTCGGTACACACAAGGGAGATAACATTGTGTAGATAGAAACAGGCTGTGGGAAATGGAGGGTTTTGCTTATTGGAGGGCCTAGCCAATAACCGAATGTAGCTAAGAACAGATATTCGGCTAGGGATAAAGTGGTCAGAATAGGGTCCGTAACGGGTAGAGAAACATTCAGGGTGGAAAAGAGCAGAAAACGAAGATTCTGGAAGAAATCGAGACAAATGAATTATTGTCGGGTACAGGTACTCGGGTTCCGAGGTGTCAATAATCTCGTGTCGGGGTGGTAGATACCTATCACCAATGATTACTCTATTAGTTCCAAACATGTGACCTACTAACCCGTCTGTTTCAAATGTGCGGCTAAAAATTAATTCTGCGTAGTACAAATGTGTGCAGTAAATAATTAAGTTACTTAATAATTCCATCTTCTATGTAAATATCGGCATGAAATGTCTGATCATCATTCACACACAGACCATTTTTAATATGAAGGCGTGTTGTTGCATTCTACAATAAAAGACAAGACAAACTCAGTACACTCCACGATAGTCAGTGAACAAAAAATGTATACAAATAACACTGAAACTAGGCCACTGAACTTTTTTTAGAGTCACCTTAGAAAACTGAAATTGTCTATATCAACAGTTTACGAACCAGGAGAAACTTATAACACATTTTCTTGAACAACCCAAAATTGCATATTTTGTCCTCAAACAAATAGCATATGCCCGGAAAAGCTCTTTCCAAAGGGCGGTGCATAAACTTTGTTTTCTAAGAAAAAGTGATTAAAACAATGATTTTCTGCGAATAGGGCAGTTCGAATAAAATTGATATGCTAGGTAGAGTGTTACTTGTTACTTGAAGACCACCTTCAGCATCTATGGCTATACTGCATTCACTTCATATCTGTATGGTAAAGGGATAGTTGTTTATGTTACTATAGGCGGGATTCACTTTCAGCATTTATTAATTCATCGTGGTTGCAACACGGGTATTAAGTTAAGTTTAGCGAAACATTTACATTGTGTTGAACGCTTTAGAGCTCTGTCACACAAAAGTGAATTGGCTAAATTCCAAGTTGCATTGGGGAAAACATTTGCTGCTGAAAATTTAATATTTTGACATCATTATGCGGGTGGTTCAACAGGCATTGCATTATTTTCTGGGTCTCATTTGGAACCCAACTGAAATAAATTGTTTGAGTACTATCTCTCTTGCAACCGTTTTCTTCATTTATCTTTGCTTCTGACAATGATTATTGAAACTTGCTTTCCAAGGATCAATCTCAAGGGCATCCTTTGTATCATCGATGAAGTTTGAGACAGAATCACTTTTTATCAAGTATTTATTATTATTATACAGTATTTACTCAATTTTCATCCACGATTTAAAGTTCCGTTTTTTCGTGGATATTTGGAAACCTATACACTTTCGGAAACTACAGACCCTACAGAATATTCAAACCAATGTTTCCATTTTTTTCAAACGCTATCTTGGCGTCCATCTTGGATTTTAAAATGGCCACAATAAAATATCTGTTATGAAGAATAGCGGATTGTCTGCGGCAAAACTTTAGTTAAGTGAAACAGATCGATGTTTTTATCCATCTGATATTATGAATGTTGTTTTTAGCAACTCGGTGGACTTGTTAATAGTGATTGGGGATAAAATAATGTAAATGCAGTGACATTTTGTACCATTGTCCAGCTTTGGGACATAATACTCAAATGGCCGTCTCTCTCGGAATATGTGGTTACATACATGTACATGAAACTAACAAAAAAGGATAGCTTCATGCAGACCCATTCCATTTAGAACAGGAATGATCTACCAACTGAAGGGAAAACTCCCTACTTCTTGGTTTTGCAGTAAATTTTACCTAATTACCGTAGAGTTTCGTGCCACACACCCATCATATTTAAGCAATTTGGAGGTACATTCCAAGGCCTTTACAAATTCCTAAAACAAAGGCAGAATAATAGGAGGAGTGCAGGGGGGAAATCTCGCAGTTTCTCATTATATATCGCCCATTTGATTGAATGTAGACATCGGATTGAGATAGAAAATGTTTCAGATGTCAAACCTGTCTTATCTGGAATTGGCCCGTCTACCGTGAATGTAATGAATTATAGCACAATCCGGTGAACTCCTGGTTATTACTGGAAAATCAGCATTTCTGAACCACCACCAACGCACCCTTCCACTTATACCACCCACCCCACAAATAAATATATGAATATTGATCTAAATGTATCCACTGGTGGTAAAGAACTACCCGTGACACTAGGTTATGAGAGGCTAAATAAGTGAACACGTGATCAGGAAAATTTGACATCAAAGTTGTGAGTTGGATTAAATAGGTCGGATTGTCTGATTGGTTCAATATCAGTTGGCTTTGAAACCATTAATTAAAAATTTGTTTTGTCTGCTTTGGGAAAGATTAAAAAGTTTGTTTGTAATTGTGTGCCGGAGTGTGTGAGAATCTCTCAAAAATATGAGGTATGGGAAAAATAGTGTCAAAGTCATTCAGTGCAAGACCATACGGTAGTAGAGAAAATTCGAAACTGAATTGGGATTTGGCAACATATATTTTTTCCAGTTAAATATTTTCAAGAGATGATGTACTTAGTGGATGTACAGGTATTTTTTTTTTCAAAATAACTTGGTTTGTTGTTCAGAGAGTGAAAGGTTAGCATTGTGGTCAATGGGATTTTTTTTTTTTTTTTTTTTGGTGGGTCATTAGGTAGAGGTGCAGGCTGCAAGCCGAGAGGTCCTCGGTTCGAATCCCACCTGCGGCACTCGCGTTGTGTCCTTGGGCAAGACATTTCATCTCCATTGCCCTCGTGGGGGCACGATGACGCCGTGTACTAAGGCGTACTGCACGTCGATGGTACACATGTCTTCAACCAATCTAACCCTGCCTGTGCTGCAGTGCGGAGTTACGATGTAAGGGAGCTGGCAGCTGCTCGTCGTTGCTCAGTGGTTCTCTCCGGGTACTCCGGCTTCCTCCACCCGTAAAACTGTCACGGTCATGATTAGCCTTGTGCATAAATATGTGACCTTAAACATCAATAAATAAATAAATAAATAAATAAATAAATAAATGGGATTTTTTTAGGCTTTCTTAACCGCTATAGCAGATATGAAAGCTTGAAATGTTTACCTGATCGTGACCCATTTTCAGAGCAACTGGAAATGAAAGAAACATAAAGTCTAAAAGTGATACCTTTTGAAAACCAAAATTTCACCCTGCGGCAAACCAAAGCTGAATTTGTTTGGAATGGTAACAAAATTGGCAGCTAACTAGGAAAAGATTTCATCAAAGTAAACATTTTCAGAGTTCTGTTGGGTTGTTTCATTGGCGCTGTTATCGAGACACCCAAAGGTTTGCAGTTACATCGTAAAATTCACTGATGTCTGCTTACCAACCACTGAATAATGATGTTCTCACGCTTCTTCCACAGCCATATCATGGGTGGTCCAGTCTACAGACAACTGATAGAGACAACCAGTGAAAAATAATGTTGTTCCCTCGCTTCTTCCTCAACCATATCATGGGGGATCCAGTCTACAGACAACTGACAGAGACAACCAGTAAATAAGGATGTTGTCCTCTCGCTTCTTCCTCAACCATATCATGGAAGGTCCAGGCTACAGGCAACTGACAGAGACAACCAGTGAAAAATGATGTTGTTCCCTCTCTTCTTCCTCAACCATATCATGAGAGATCGAGTCTACAGACATCTGATAGAGACAACCAGTGAATTATGATGTTGTTGTTTCGCTTCATCCTCAGCCATATCATGAATGGTCCAGTCAACAGGCAACTGATAGAGACAGCCAGTGAATAATGATGTTTTTGTTTCGCTTCGTCCTCAACCATGTCATGGGTGGTTCAGTCAACAGATAACTGATAGAGACAACCAATGAAAAATGGTGGTGTTGTCTCGATTCTTCCTCAACCATATTATGGGTAGTCCCGTCTACAGACAACTGATAGAGACAATCAAAATATCACCGTGTTATTTCATCGGCGCTGTTATCGAGACACCCAAATGTTTGAATTAACATCGTAAAATTCATTGATGTCTGCTTGCCAACCACTGAATTATGATGTTGTTCTCTCGCTTCTTCCTCAACTATATCATGGGTGGTCCAGTCTACAGACAACTGATTGAGACAACCAGTGAATAATGACGTTGTTCTCTCGCTTCTTCCTCAACTATATCATGAGTGATCCAGTCAACAGGCAACTGGTAGAGACAACCCATAAATAATGATGTTGTTCTCTCGCTTTTTCAACTATATCATGGGTAGTTCAGTCTACAGATAACTGACAGAGACAACCAGTGAATAATGATTTGAGTTTCTCGCTTCTTTCTCAACTATATCACGAGTGGTCCAGTCAAACGACAACTGACAGAGACAACCAGTGAAATAATGATGTTGTTCTCTCACTTCTTCCACAACCAAATCATGGGTGACCAAGTCTACAGGCTACTGATTGAGACAAACAGTGAATAATGATGTTGTTCTCTCGATTCTTCCTCAGCCATATCATGAGTGGCCCAGTCAACAGACAACTGGTCGAGACAATCAGTGGATAATGATGCTGTTCTCTCGCTTCTTCATCAACCAAATCATGGGTGGTCCAGTCTGCAGACAACTGGTAGAGACAACCAGTGAATAATAATGTTGGTTTCTCGTTTTTTTCACGGTGTTCACGCTGCCGGGCGCCAATGGTACCAATTGCTCTAAATTCGTTTGGCACCAAATATACAGCATTTGGTACCAAAATTCTGGCACCCAAAATATGCTCTGGTGGGTCTCAAAGGCGTTTTGTTTTTTTTATTTCAGTACAACGTTTCCGATAAAATCACTGTCTTACGACACAGGCGAGACGGCATTCACGCCTGTCCAGCAATCTACAGTACGTGGAGAGTGGACTGTAACAAAATGACCCGCGGAGTGTAATTATAACCGAAAGTATCACTTTCAAATTCTGTACATATAGACAAAAACCTTAAACAATGTTTCAGCCAATGGACCTCCGGGTTTAAACCGGAGATTCATTGGCTGCAACTTTGCTTGTGCTTGTGTATCAATGTATCTGTGAGAGAATGTATGTATATGTGTGTATATGTATGTATGCAATTATTGTACAGCCATTGAGCACCGTGTGTGGATTCTAGGCTTTAAAATTATTATTATTATTATTATTATTATTATGCTTTACAACAAATTTGCAATTACTGCTTGGGTGGAATCTCCACTCCACGTGTGATTTAGTGATAATACACTCCACTCGTATTCAATGGCACAGATATAGTCGTGGCTCTTTGTTATGGATGAACTGAACTGAATTAACAGGTTATCTATTTTATCTGATTCTTATCCAAATATTTGTTACTTAATCTTTTCTATATGTTGCTTAATCTTTTTTATAATCCTTTTGGAAGATATTACATTATTTGATACTAGTTTATTTGGAGTGAATAAACAGTAAGTAAACAATACTCTTGAAATTATATAGTAAACGTTAATAGCATCCTCTTACTTTTTTAATATCTATATTTTTATCATTTGTGTTTTTTTTGCAACTAAAATTCCTGAAAGAGCCAGCTAATACTAAATTAAACTATCGCACTTTGAGTGCAACAAGGTGCCATATGCAATGCTTTGCAGATAGCGCATTTTTGCACTCAATGGACGATACATGGTTAATTTGTTCTTATTTACAATTTGGCGTAAAGATTTGACCCCACAATTCATTTGAGACGAATAAAATTAAACTTGGCACCAAAACATTTCGGACTGCTCCTTCCTCGCCCGTATTATGGTTGGCCCGGTGTATAGACAAATGATTGAGACAAGCAATGGTGGGTGGTGTGTCTGGAAATAACAACCCGACTGGTAGAAAATTGGACCTGCCATTGTTACAGAGATATGTGAAGCTTGTGGATTTGCTTATGGAGTTTAGTCGATACGAACAATACATTTATACCAATGTTCTGTGCAGTGGCGGTACGCTTGTAGTTCTTGGGTGATATTTTGCTACGAGCATCCGATTCTGAGAGGGGGTGGGTGGAGATACAGCCAATTCGGACCAAGTTCCTATTCATATAAATCATATTTTCTTTCAATGCCGAATGAACACAGATGCTACACTGTTTATATAATAGCCAAAATAAAGTGTGCGACCAGTAAATGGGTGTACGTCAAAAATGTATAGTTAAGAACAACCCAACGTCATAACTGGTACAAATGTGTTGCAAAAGTATCAATACATTGTCAACGTTTCATAAAGTGCGGTGTGTTTGTTTTCAGCTTTTCTTCTATTTTCAAACTTTCAAACTTTAATGCCATAGTAAAGTAGTCAATATATTCAACCCTCCCCCTTCAACAAGAGAGGACAACTATATTGAGCATGTCCATCCTATCGCTTCATATATTCAAAAGCTTTTCAGAAAACAATGCCCAACCCAGAATCAACGAGAAATGACAATTCAAACCACGTCATTGGAGGATTTGGTGTAATACGGTGTATTACGGCAGCATTCTGTAATTTGTATCTACCGACCCCACGATGGTTTTAGAGCTCTTGCCAGGACAGTTGAGAATTTTGACCCGGGATTTTGCATGGATAGATCCACGTTTCTGTTCTGATGCGACAAGGTAAATTACACAAATGTGGCCAGAAGCAACGAGAAATGACAATCCAAACTACGTCATTGGAGGATTTGGTGTAATACGGTGTAATACGGCTAGTTCTAATGTTGCAGACAAGAAGTCGTGCAAAGAGATTAATGATATGTTGTTGTTGTCCACCCAACCGTATTCAGCTTTGCTTCGGATTTCGAAATAGCGCGTGCTACCCGAGAATGTCAAATTGAATGGGTGACCGACGATTTTCTTTGTGTTATGTTGTGCTAGAGAGCCTGGGTTATTGAGGAAACACGCCAGTTTTTGTCTTCCGACATTTTAAAAAATGCCAAGGTTAACCGAAAATTAAAGGTAGCGTGCCATTGGTATGCATGAGGCTGGGATACTCCAGATGAGCTCGCTGCTGAGTTCGGAGTCAAGGTGGCCACTATTTACCGTCTCACTGGAAGGTATAGAACCACAAGATCTAATGCCGACCAATCGCATTCAGGTCGACCAAGAGTGACGTCCCCTGCACAAGACCGACACATCAGGACGCCTCATTTGCGGGATCGCTTCCTTCCGGCAACGAGGACAGCAGCAATTACTCCAGGTAGAACTAACAATAGGATCAGTGGTCAAACTGTCCGCAACAGACTCGCTGAACACGGCATCCGACGTAGGCGTCCATTCCACGGACCAATCCTTACCCAATTTCATCGTACCGTCAGAATGGAATGGGTACGTCAGTGTGTTCGCTGGATTCAGCAGCGTTGGAGCACAGTTCTTTTTAGTGATGAATCACGATTTTGTCTACGGCGCGCTGATGGTAGGGCAAGAGTGTATCGCCGACGAGGAGAACGGTTTTCTGATGCTTGCGTACGGGAATGCGACCGTTTCGGCGGGGGTAGTGTAATAGTTTGGGCAGGAATTTCCTTGCACTATCGAACGCAGTTGATCTTCATCGATGGTAATCTGAATGGACAGCGATATAGGGACGAAATTCTTAACGCTGTTGTTGTTCCGTTGTTCAAAGCTAACGTCGGATTGCAGTTATTCCAGCAAGACAATGCCCGATGTCACGTGGCGCGTATCTGCCGTGACTTTTTTGAGGAATAGAGAACTTCTTCCCTGGCCCCCACTTTCGCCAGGTTTGTCGCCAATCGAGCATCTTTGGGATCAATTGGACCGTCGGGTACGACTTCATAATCTTAAGACGTTAGGCGATTTACGTAATGTTCTAAGGCAGGAATGGAACGCAATACCACAGGGTGACATCCAGAGACTTATCAAGTCCATGCGCCGTCGATGTCTTGCCTTCCAAGAGGCAAACGGTGGACATACACGTTACTGACTACATGTGTGAACTTTTCATTTCATCCCATGCCTGAATTGCGACGTCCTGACGTGACGCTGGCAACAGTAAGAACATGAAATTATGTAAATTCATACAGCTAGACTCGAAATATGAATTTACAATAATTTGTTTGGGATGAAAGTCGATAATACTGAAAAATTGCTCCTCAAAGTTTATTATACTTCCTTTATTGACTCAGTATATAAGAGGTCTATACACGGGGCTTAGATGATGAAATAATAACTGGCTGCAGACTGCAGTTATTATTTTATCCTCCCTGTATATTGATATTAGACTCACCCATCTCATGTAAGTGTACACAAAGGCGATACCTGACCAGGAATTGAGGGTTCATAGGGTTAAGATTGTCATGTTTACATCTTACCAAACAGATCTGATATGGGTTTGTTCTTCACAGCTCCAACTTGGCAAGCTGTTTTGAATCGACACTTGAAAACTGGGGAGGGACGAATCAAGTTGTTCTTTTCAGCCTGCCTTCAACAAAAGTTAAACGCGTGTGACCCATTGGACTTAAAACCAAACATCAAACCATCGTTGGACCAAATAATGTTGTTTCGTTTATTTTATGGCACCTGTCCATACATGTGAGCATTTAAACAAGATGATGCAGATTAGTTCAGGGTTAACTTGAATTTCCAATAATGCAAATACCAGCTAATGATTTTTTCCTTTCACGACCGGAACTATCAAGTATCTCCACAGAATACAACGATAAGTTAAACGATCACTGAACTCAACCCAAGAGTGTCGAGGTGCGCTCGAGTTACATTTGTTAAAAGGAAGGGGAACAATTCGTCTATAGATACAGTAGGGACTGGAGGGATACTCCCACTCCCCCACATAAACGCACTCAAGCATTTTGTCGGAAACTTAAATTTCAGTCACTTCTGACTTTACGTGATGGTCTATTCCAGGCAAATGTTCCACATAATTGTGGAAAGTCTTTCTCCATTTGTGATTACAGTTCCCCAATAGGTAAAATGAACATATCAGACCACGACAAATGCGCTAACCATTTATCTAGCGCAGACAATATCAAAATGTATTATTTTCATTTTTCTTGTGAAAATTTTTCTTCCGTCGAGCTCGACGAGCGCGTTCCAATGAGGGTCACCTGATATGGTTTTGTTGAAATTATTTGGAAAATACATTTTTTCAACTGCTTAATTTGTAAATTACGCTGGACTGTGCGGCCGATTCGTTAGGTAAAGGATCAAAAAGCCTATACTCAGGATGCATGTTTAATCTCCAACATAGACCCAAGCCGGGAGCGCGGTGGCTCAGCGGTTACGGCATTGAACTTTAGACGAAGTGGTTAAAGTTTCTATTCACGACAGGAGTAACCGCGTTGTGTCTTGTGTGTGGGCAAGGCACTTCATCTCGAATGCCCATATGGGGGCAAGGTGGCGCTGTGTACTAAGGCGTATTGTACGTCGATGGTGCACTTGTTTTAAACCAATGTTAGCCCTGCTTGTGCGAAATTAGTACGCTGGAGAGTCTAACAGTTGCTCGCCGCAGTTCCGTGTTTCTCGCCGTGTACTCCGGCTTCCTTAACCCGTAAAACTCTCTGACAAGAGGTGAACCTGGCTGTCGAAAGTATCGTTAATCCCCAATAAGACAGGCACAAGCCAATACTGCGTTACAAAAACATCGCGTTCGGAAGACGTTTGATGTTTCGGGCATAGTGTTTGGAACCTGTAGGCATTACGTCAAATATTCCCAACCTGCCAAAGGCAATTATTAAGCTGATTATTCCCTAATGCAAGACCAACCTCGCATCAACTGGCTGTCCATGCAAGAACAATCGACTTCTCTGATCTTTGGCTAGCTTGTGTTTAGATGTGTGATTCTCAGCGTAAAAATGACAAAGGCACCATGAATATTGCCTTAGATAGAAACAGTGGCAATGACGACAATGATCACAATTTTCTTATCAGTGTGTCTCCATTCTGTTGATGTTTGATCTGCCTCCAACGTTTTGTGGATTTATAGAAGTCTTTGAACTGTCCAAGGTTTTCGGCCTGCATTAATAGTGTTGTTATCAAATTAGTTCAGCATTTTCAAGTAAATGTATAAGTTTGTCGTCACTGGTAATATGAGTAGCACTATCTGCTATTTCTTCAAAGAAGCTGACACAGTTCCATTCTTGACATGGAAATTGGCCATGACCAGCCATCGGTGCTTTTCCTTTCAGCAAACGTGGACGATGCTGACATAGTTGGCAAGCTACGTGAGGGGGAATTGTGAGATTAAACACTCTGGATAAATGTATGCCAGAAATAGTGTAGAAAGTTGCATTTAACTTCGCACGTAAGATAGATTTCTATTTCTTCCACAAATTACAGCACACTCTTTCTCCCACTTATTTTATCTTTTTGTACAGGGACATCAAGGGAAAGGAAACACAAATTGAAAACACTATATGGACCTACTTTGATTCATCCGAATATATCAGTCAGTACCCTGGGAGTTACATAAACAAGAAAGATATCTGCAAATGTATGCAGTACAATCTATGTATATTCTTCCATCTAAACAATTTCAAAAGTAGCCGTTCCACATCATCCCAACAAAGGATTGGTTGTTTTTTTCCTCACTGTTTTAAACATCAAAAGTGATTTTAACTTAAAAACCTGACACCCGTAATGAATACATGGATTTTTAGGCTGCCATTTTGAAAATCCAAGGTCGCTACCAATCTTTTTTTTAAAACATTGGTTGGTAAACTCATGGGGTGCTAAAGTTTTAAATTTTTATAGTTTTTCTAAATACAGATTATCACCACAGTGTGTGTCTCCGGGAATTCAGATTAAGTCGAGTTGTAGGAACAGAATAGTATTTCGACGAGCCCGTTAGGGCGATTCTGTGCCTACAACGAAACTTGATCAGAATTTCCGGAGAAACACTCTGTGGTGATGATAAATTTATCTCACAATATTGACCACAAAATGTGTTATAAAACTATTTTAAGAGGAACTTTTTCATTTGCCTTATCGATGGAAATAGTTAGTGATGACGTTACACTTCAGAGAAAATTACGTCACTGGGATTCACTTTACTGAATACTGTCTTGCGAAGTGGAGCAACTCTGTGTTTCGTCAACGTGAATTTGGTTTTAACTTTGCAACAATGACTGGTGAATTAAATATCCCTCTTGGTGTAAATTGTTGAGGTTTTTTTTCCACTTTTCATAGCGAAAGCTAATCCTTGAACTTCAAGAGAGAAGCCTCGACTCGAGCGTTCAGGAAAATCCCAATAATAGGCTACAAACCAGCCAAAGATGCCGAAAAGTGCGCATAATTTAACTATTCGTTGAGTTACTTCCCCAGTGACATTTTAGCATGCCGTGCATAATAAATACGTTACAGGGCATTTAGTTGGCAGATACAGTGTCATATACAGCTCACCTAATATTGTTTTCTCTGAAGGAAAAAACGCGAAGCGATCGAAAAATGATATTAATGCCGTTGTTTTGGCAAGAGCAGAATCACGCGCTTGTATCAGGGGCCCTTGATACTGATTCGGAACAAGGGCCCAGATACATTAAACTTTAGTTGCGTAACAGTGCAAAAACGCCCCGATTTTGAGATAATCGCCGCGAAATAAAAAACTAACTTACAAACTGCCCCGGAAATGGAAATCATATATGGCAGTGTTTTCTTTCTAATACACAACTACCCAGTTATTGGTGTTCATCATCACTTTCATATCAATATCACGATTAAAATAAAAGTATAAAGTCAAGTTTAACCAATTCTTTGTACCCATGATGTCCACTGTCTAGAACTTCCACTCTAGGCCGTGCTCATCAGCAGTGGCGGCGCCAGAATTTTTTTTGTGGGGGGAGGGGGCAACTAGGGGGGGTGGCAGACTCCCATGAAGGGGGGGGGGGGGGCAAATACGTAAAGGATCATATCATTACTTTGTTATGAGGTAGTCCAAACTTGGACCCAAAGTCCGTAATATACTTTTTTGGTTTGGTACGTCCTGTGGACGTACCAAACCAAAAAATTATTTTACGGACTTTGGGTCCAAGTTTCGACTAAATGTAATGGTAATTAGCGGTCCTCCTTTCAAAAAATTCTGGATCCGCGTGTGCAAGGGAAATAATGCCCGTCTGTCATAATGCGAAATCCATGAATTTTTTTTAGACAAGGGATATGGATAGACATGCCTTTGTTGGCTCATAACTTAATTATAACTTATAAGTATCTGCATCCGAGTCTTTAAATCTCTACTGCCTGGATGTGTTCATCAGCTAGCCTGAGGCTTTGGGCTAAGTGTGTATGGGAATAAAAAAAGAGAGGGGTGTGTGTGTGTGAGAGAGAGTAACTGAATGTATTTGTGTGTGAGGGTGGATGGAAATGCATGCGAGATGGTGGGGGGGGGGACAACTGGGGGGGGGGGGGGGCAAAGCCTTCGTTTGGGGGCGGGGGACTGTCCCCCATGCCCCCCCCCCCCCCCCCCCGTAGCGTCGCCACTGCTCATCAGGTGCTATTATACCAGTAAACTAGAACGTGTTTATCTCATTAAACAAACAGAGCACCACTTCTCGGGATTGCCAAAGGAAAATTGCATACTGGATATAAGGATAACCCGATTAGGGCTGCACAGTATATCGATAAACCGATATATACCGGTAGTTAAACCAGTATCGATTGAATACCGGTGTTATTACAAAAATGTCGGTTTATCGTCATTATTTATTTACCCACAATTTAATTTCCAGTATGTCTTTAGTTTTAACTGCAGACATGAATGAATAATATTGACCTTTTACAGAACGAATCGACCGCATACGCCCGCGTAATATTCATATTCAGCAGCTGAAAAAATATTTTTCAAAAAAGCAGCCTGCTTTCATAAATCTCGATGATAATTACGACCAACACCGCTGGTCGTAATTATCAGTGAAAATTAAGAAAGCGAGAATTTTCCGGCTGGCAGCAGGTATACTGTAGAACGAACTATTAATGTTCATTTGGACTATATAATTTTTTACGTTTGTAGTTTTAATTACGTATGCTAACGTCGGAAATTACCCTTATTTCCCAGTAACCAAGAACGGGTGGTATTGGAACCACGGAATCGCATAAATCCCTTGTAAACTACCCAAATCTTACCAATGATACAGTGGGGCCCACTTAATTGTATATCTCTTAACTGAATAATCCTGAAAATTGAATATAATTTCCTAACACAAAACCATTTACCATACCCCCAGTACAAGTTTAACCTGTTAATTGAATATAGGTTATAGAGTAAACTCCTGTTAATTGAATAAAACATATTGTAACCTGTCGAGAAATTACCCTGTTTTTCTCTGTTTATAGACCAATTTGGCCTCAGTACATTCAATACAGAAAAGTGACACAATCCCTGTTAACTGAATACTCCTGACTCCTGTTAAGTGAATAATTTTCATTGGCAAAGTGGCTATTCAGTTAACAGGGTTCCACTGTAGTGATATGGGATTTGTTGGACGGGGAAAGAATATCTGTTAACACCAACGAAAGAGTTAAACTCTAAGCATGTTTTCTTAAATGTGGAGTGTTTTGACGACAATCAACTCTCAGCATAGTGTAACTGTCTAAACGCCAAATCATTTGAGACTCTTGTCACAATTTGATCTGTTATGGGGGCATGGTGGTGCTGTGTACTAAGGCGTACTGCACGTGTTCACCTGTCTTCAACCAATGCCAACCCTGCTTATATGGAGTTAGTACTTTGGGGAGTATGACTGTTGCTCGCCGTTGCTCGGTGGTTCTCTCCGGGGACTCCGGCTTCCTGCACCCGCAAAACTGTCAGACAAATAAATAAATAAATAAATAAATAAATAAATAAATAAATAAATAAATTTGACCTGTTAACTGCATTTCGCATTTTGAAGTGTCAGAGACCGCAGAGCGATTTTGAAAGTGAAGGGCTGAATCTAAGGTTCAATTTTTTGTATGTCTGTGGGGTAAGTGTGCACACGTCAGCGTGATTTATTTTAAAAACTGTCCACTTGAATTAACGTGTAAGTTGAATGTTTAAAATAAAAGCGCACTTGGTAGTGTACAGTTGTCTTAAACGTCCCACTTCCATGGTAATTTAAGTCGACGATTTAACTCAATGTGAGACGAGACACAAAGCGGAGTCGTGAGTAGCCGGCGGCATATGCGATTCACAGTTTATACATGGTTGGAAGCACTGGCCATTTTCCTTCCACCTGTAGTTGCCGTGAACCGGCCTGGAAATAACCCGCGAACGATCATTTAGGTTACATGTGGGTTACATCAATTGTAAAATATGTAAACAAACTACAGGTTACGACAACGTAATACGACATAATTTTGTTAAATTACTAGTCTCGCATGTTTTACCAGAAAGATTTGACAACCGTTCGGAACTATCTCGACTCAAAGATTGAGTATTGCATCCGAATTCGAATAGGATTCTATGGTGTTTCCATTTTAAATAATTTCTGCCAAAGTAAATAGCAACAACTAACGTGCGATCTCGCTTTGGCGAGATCGCGCGTCAGTTGTTATTTATTTAGGCAAAAGAATCCCGTTAAGGCGTAAAACATCATGACTGGCGTAGAAAAAAAGAAGGCGGAGAAGCCTCACAGTCCCATTTTCCCATAGGTTACAACCATACTATAAAGCGTAACCTGCCAATGGGTTGCGATATCTATTTATTTATTAAGGTTTAGCGACACTTTAACAGCCAATGTCATATCGTGTCGGTGACAGTTTTACGGGTGGAGGAAGCCGGAGTACCCGGAGGGAACCACCGAGCAACGACGAGCAGCTGCCAGCTCCCCAACATCATAACTCCGCACTGCAGCACGGGTAGGGTTAGATTGGTTGCAGACATGCGCACCATCGACGTGCAGTACATCTTAGTACCCGGCGTCATCGTGTCCCTATGTGGACAATCGGGGTTAAGTGCCTTGCCCAATGACACAACGCGGGAGTCCGAATCGATCGCTCAGACGGTCATCCATCCAAGGACTAACCGGGATGGGTTGCGATATAAGCCTTTTATGTCCAGGCTTGCGTGGAATGGCGATGTTATGAATGGTACCAATTTGATTGTATTACTTGAAAGAAACGACACCTTCTGAAAAAACAACACCATCAGACCTCACGGCTGCAATGTGCCTGCGTAAAAATCAGGTAATTTAATAAACAAAAAATCTTTCAATATATTGGAATTTGATGCATTAATAAATTTTAACATTTAATCATCTCGTACCACACCTCCGAAGGAAATACAAGGTTCAAATACTTTATCTAACACTTATAGGAGACAACACCTGTAAATGGATTTTGAATAACAAATGTTTTAATTTTTTTACCTTATACATAGCTTGCGGCCCTAGGTGGAGCGACGCGATGATCTCATGCCAATGAGGGTTCCTAAGCCACATATATTATTTTGAGGCAAAAATTTAACAGTATGATAAAATTGAGACCGAAGTGTTGTGAATAATGTTATTTCGTTAGGCAAAGATGAATTGTGCCTGTGCTGTTGTCAGTTTTGTAAAGGCTATGCTGCCTTTTAACTGGAAATTCAAGAAAGATTCAAAATCTTATTAGTTTAGTTATATTAACACGAAAATGTTGTGCAGAGCACAAGCGTTCATTGGTACGATCACGACAAAAGCTTTCCATGCACACATCGTGAAATAATTTCACATTAGTACAGTTGCTTCTATTTTATCCACGAAAAGAGTTTAGAATACAATTGTGGAATTGTGAACTCCTAACAAAAGTGCTCCAGGAATGTACTGGCAAGTCTACAGTTGTGATTTCCAGAATTTTGCAACAAAATATTTGGTGACCTTCTGTGTGCTCGGTGAGTTTGAATCATATTTGGAACCACCATCGAGTTTAGAATACCTGGTGTCGGCTCCGTGTCGATGGGCTATATTATGTTACAGATGTACGCACTATTTTCTGTTAAGCCTAGTTTTTATCAGCATTAAAATCTATGTGTGTCGCTTGAATGCACTGATGGGTCTGAAGGTGTGATTTAGAGAACGTTAGGGGAAATGTAATCAATGACCCCTGTGCGTGCCTGATGGCCCTAGCCCATATTTTGAACTGCTGTCCAACGTCGGTATGACACACCATGTCTGGGATGTCTGGTATACTTTCAGATCTTTACACCTAAAATTCATGAATGAGTTTACGGAACGTTTTAGTCGGTCCAAAGGTTTAATTTCCAGATTTTATAAAGTCGGTCCAAAAACTTCTGTGTGACCCCCACTATCCTCTACCCATGGACCAGCTAAGCTTCGCAACTAGTTTCGATTCGAGATGGCCACGATGATTCGAGTCGATTCGGGTTGCGCCGAGTGGGAAATGTTTAAATGGTCGATATGTTTTCAAAATTCTACCTCGTGTTTTCTCGCGAGAACTCGGATTTTATCACCATGTCGCCAGTACAGATTGGAAGGTAGTTTGATTCCGTTTTGGAATATTCCGCTTTTTTATTGATTTTCCCAGAAAGACGAATCGCTAGTGAATACATACATATTATCCGCCAGTGAAGTGATCTGGGTCATAGTGTCACGATAAGTTGAGGAGGTCAGATTGTCGGATCAAACGAGCTGCCGAAGGCTGAGAGTTTTATCCGGCAATCTGACCTCCTCAACGAGACGTGATTGCATTCTAAACTCTTTTCATGCGATGTTGAACTATAAGTCATGTAATAAACCTTTTATCGCTACAGCGAAATGATCTGGGTCGTAGTATCACGTCCAGGTGAAGAGGTCAGATCGTAGGATCAAACGAGACTGGCAATATTTGCAGTTGAAAATGTGCACTCTCCATAATTTGAATCGGTAAGATTACATTCGAGATTCAATTCGAAATCCTCTGGCTAATTCGATTCTGAGTTTGATTCCATCCGATATATGAGATTCGCAAAGCCCTATCTTGACCTATATTTTAACCTCTGTCAATTTTTTTTAAAAAAAAAAAAAAACAGATCAGGGGCCAATACCATAAAACTTTTACAGTTGTATTTTTCGGAATTGTATTTTCTATTTTTGGAAATAACTAATTGAAATTAACCACATCATCTTCAAAGATTTGCCTATTTGCCAGTTGGCAAATTTCCATATTTTTGGAAAGCTCATGATTCATTTCCGTCATTTATATTCACATTGTAGAAAATACAATTCGGGAAAATACAATTACAAAAGTTTTATAGTGTAGGCCCCAGATCGATAGATCAAATCACGCCTGGGATATAAGCTGACCTACATTAAGTTTCAAAATATTTCGTTGCTCCCACTTATTTGAACACTATAATTCACAATTAATGGGACAAAAATGCGTCTACGCAATTTTAAAAATATCCATTCAATGACCCTTAGTGACCCCAATGATCTTTACCAAAGGTGTACTATGAACTTACAAGTTGAATTTATGAAATGAATGGTGGTGGATTGATTTTTTTTCGGTTACAACTGGGCTGACCTAAAGTATTTCAGAATAAGTTGAATTTATAGAAGGTGATACAGTATTTTCTGAATAATAGGTATGGCCTGAAGTATATCAGAAATTAAATTTCGAAAACTATTTATATTTTTGATTGGATAAATGGGTTTTTTTTTTAAAAAAAAACAAGAAACTTCTTTAAAGAGACTGCATTTAAGGAGACTGTCTTCAAAGGACTTGCATAGAGAGAGAAAGAATGAGAAAGAGAGAGAGAGAAGAAGAAGAAGAAGAAGAAAAGAAGAAGAAGAAGAAGAAGAAGAAGAAGAAGAAGAAGAAGAAGAAGAAGAAGAAAAGAAAAAGAGAAAAAAAACAATTCATGCCTTACAGGACTTTACTACAGGGTAGAAATAGGAACGTCAATCTCTCACTTGTATGTAAGTGCACATTGTGTTAGCATCGACAACAAACAGCCCACTTCCCAGCTTGATCGTTTTCAAAATGTCCAAGTATTTCTCTTTCATCTGCACACATCTGTGGCATCGAAGCAATAATACGTTTTTATGCACTAGCCAACAATGCTTGTTACTCGGCATTCCGTCTCGAAATCACCCCGAGTGCTCTTGCCACATCGTTTTCGCTCTTCGCAGCATCTATCTGCAGCGGGCAATCTCCGACTCCAAGCTTCATGTTCACGTATCACCTGTGTGTGGAAATCACAACACTCAGATTGAAACCACTTTTGAACCACGAATCTCTCTGTACAACGTCGTCTTACTTCCCCCCCCCCCCCCCCCCCCCCCCCCCCCCCGGTTTCACTGCCATCTAAAGAACGTTTCGAGTAAGGTAAGTACGCAGAATCTGTGTTCATTTCCGCATATTCATAATCTTCGGTCGACAAAGATATCGATGATATCATAACAGACCTGAAGCATTGAAGTTTCGAATTCTTGGCATCGGAAGATACACTGATTGTCTTCATAGTTAAAGTGGTGGACTTCATCTCCCACCAGAGATGCTTTTTTCTGAGGAGTATATTATGGAAGAACTTCTACAATTCCAATCAGGTGTCTTTTCATTTTGTTGACGTAAAACGTAACTTTGGTAACTCTCTCTACTATTCATAGGGTGTATGGCCGTTTCTGTTTGGTCCACTCCAGGAATCATCGAGAAAGTTTCGAAGTCTGCTTCGCAGCAGACAAAATGTTTAACAGCAACTACTTGATTGTTATCCTGCGGTGGATGCCATTATGTACGCTGATCAACCTCATTATGTCTCAGCACAAAACCAAAGCTGAGATTAATCTGAAATCTAATTTTATTTTTTTCGGAAGAAATAGGATGGTCATCAGTTCCTCGTTATTCATTTTCGAGTTGACATCTGTTATACCTTAGTTGTTTTAGTCCTGGTCTCTTCTTTTCAAACCAGGTTGGTACGAACGCTTCTTTGTTTGTGTTGGTACATGCTCATCTTCTCAGGAGTCTATTCTTTTCTGAAAAAAACTCCGATCAACATCGATCGGCTCAACATCATCAGTCGTCATGGTCCGTAGTAGTATCTTCAGTTCGTCAGTATTTTGTTTGGCAGGTACTGTTGAGTGGGCGACGCTCGGGTGTTTATTGAAATGGACGAATTTCCCAAACTCCTGACAATACTGCATATTGGTATGTTCTCGAGACATTTAGTCTGGCGCTGCAGAATGTCTTCTTCTCGTGTTACTATTTCGTCCTCTGAGTTCCAGTGTGTTGTATGTCCCCACTGGCACAGAGAACACATTGGAACTCAGGGGACGATTTTCAGCTATCGCTATCGATTCAAATTGTAATTGCCTTGCACGATCTGTAGAAAATTCCAGTGAAATGTCGCTTCTATTTAAAAGCAGTTCGTCAACGTTTCATGGTCGTGGAGTCATCTGAGATTTTCATTTTCCGCACGATTTCGTGTTGCTGTAGATGAGGATTTCATAGAACAGGCGTGTAATAAATCTTCTTTCCTGGTATAAGTCCTGTTCCAACTCCTACAGCTGCTCTTCTTCTTCACTCTACCGAGCACATTTCTGCGATGGCGGTTTCGATTCCTTTTAGCAGAAAAGTTCTTCTTACATTTTTCGCCAATCCTGGTACCGGATACAGGAGCAGTGGCGGCGCCAGAAATTTTTTTTTTTTTGGGGGGGGGGGGCAACTAGGGGGGCAGACTCCCATGAAGGGGGGCAAATACGTAAAGGATCATATCATTACTTTGTTATGAGGTAGTCCAAACTTGGACCCAAAGTCCGTAATATATTTTTTTGGTTTGGTACGTCCTGTGGACGTACCAAACCAAAAAATTATATTACGGACTTTGGGTCCAAGTTTCGACTAAATGTAATGGTAATTAGCGGTCCTCCTTTCAAAAAATCCTGGATCCGCGTCTGGTGGGTCTGTGCGTGTGAGAGAGAGAGAGAGAGAGAGAGAGAGAGAGAGAGACTCATAATGCCCGTCTGTCATAATGCGAAATCCATGAATTTTTTTAGACAAGGGATATGGATAGACATGCCTTTGTTGGCTCATAACTTAATTATAACTTATAAGTATCTGCATCCGAGTCTTTAAATCTCTACTGCCTGGACGTGTTCATCAGCTAGCCTGAGGCTTTGGGCTTAGTGTGTATGGGAAATTATTGGGAATAAAAAAAGAGAGGGGTGTGTGTGTGTGTGTGTGTGTGAGAGAGAGTGACTGAATGTGTTTGTGTGTGGGGGTGGATGGATGGAAATGCATACGAGATGGTTGGGGGGGGGGGGGGCAACTGGGGGGGGGACAAAGCCTTCGTTTAGAGGGGCAAATGCCCCCCCATGCCCCTCCCCCCGTAGCGCCGCCACTGTACAGGAGTAGTAACAGCAGCAGTGAGTTCCATCTTCACAAGGTTTGTGAAGGTAAATAGCTGTAGAATGTTCTCAAGCGAACCATTCAACACAGAAGATTCGAAACGGAAAAAGCAACGTTACGTACAAACGGAATGTATTTGTACATGTCGGACGTCTTTGAAAACATCGTGACGATCCGACATTTTCAGTTCTTGGTCATCGCATTTTATATTTGTTGCCCGTCACTCCATAAGGTGAGAGCCATTTACTTATGCGGAGGGCTTCCTAGCAGTTACTGTTAGAGCTTAATGTGGATGCAGTTAGGAGTTAGCCCAATAGACCGCTACCCCCTTACTTTATTAGAGATCTCACGAGGGAGTCGCGATCGGCCGCGGCAAGACATAGTGAGAAATTGCATTTCACGATGTGGTGATTTAGCCAACGGCGGTTACAACAGTAGATGTATTGAGGGAAGAAGAGAGCCCAAAGAGAAACTCTGGTGTGGGAGCAGCCCTGGCATGTTTGTTCATGAAGAAAAAACAACTCCACCAATATATACTACTCAACGTTTGCTAAGCACCAAGTATATCCAACTACTTGTTTTACGTTTTAGTTGAAATATTGTAATGAAAAGTGTATATATTTTTTATTTAATTATATCTTTAATGATTTAAGTACAGAAATTAAGATTTTGTTTGTGTTTGACATTATTTTTTAACTTTTGAATACGATAACAATGGAAAATAAAAGAGGAAATTTTTCAATTTGCCTAAAAGTTGGCGGAGCGAACTGGTATGGGTTCAATGTCGAATATGAGACCCATTACTGTTAATTACAGCTTGACAACGCCTTCTCATGCTCCCATTCAGGTTCCTGGTGGTCATTTCTGGGATGTTGTTCCATTTTTGGATCAGCATGGCACCAAGCTCCTGGACACTTATTGGCTGGACTGAACGGGCTGAAATTGCAAGCTGCAACTCATTCCAGACATGTTCGATTGCATTGAGGGTAGGGGATGCTGCTGGCCAGTCCATACGCTCAATCCCCTCCTTCTGTCGGTACTCCCCGACAGCATGGGCAACATCAGGACGGGCATTATCGTCCATCAGAATGAATCTATCACCCACTGCACCTGCATTCAATCTGACGTGGACATCCAGGATCGCATCAATATACCGCTGTGCAGTCAATGTACCACGTTCAAGAACACAGAGCTCTGTAAGTCCATCCCTGCTGATGCCGCACCAGACCATGATTGACCCTCCACCGTAGCGGTCAGGCTCAGCAATGTTGGTTGCATGGATTCGCTCTCCTGGTCTTCTCCATACCCTAGAGCGCCTATCTGTGTGGTCTAGGCAGTACCTTAACTCATCTGTAAAAAGGACAGATCGCCAATCTTCTCTGGTCCATCCAACGTGGTCCATGGCCCATTCTTATCGTGCCTGGCGGTGGTTTTGGGACAGCGGAATGAGAATACATGGTCTTCTCGATCGGAGACCACCTTCGTGCAACCTTTCCCGGATAGTCTGCGTCGAAAGATTTACCCCGGACGCATTCTGAAGGTCACTCCGATGCTGGGTTGCTGTGGCAAAGCGGTTCCTATGGGCCTGAATGATCAAAAACCGGCCTTCAGCTGCAGATGTTGCCCTGTCTCTGCCACCACCATGCCGTCTTACTGATGTCTTACTGGTGTGCCATACTGCTGAAATCTTGCCCAGGCTCTGGTGATCACCGTATGATGCACACCAAGGGCTTCACCAACATGACAATGGGTAGCCCCTTGCTCCACCATCTCTACAGCCCGTCACATTTCTGCTTCAGACAAATGTCTTCTTACATTTGCATTTGCCATATTCAATCATTAAATCACAAGGGTTTGTGTTGAAATGAAGACTGAATGCCCTACACATGCCATGTAAATGTAGACAGTACACGAAAACTTCAAGAAAATCACCAGAAATATCGCAAATATGTCACAAGCAAATTTCACAATGATGTGTCAAATATTTGGTGCTCAGCAAACTTTGAGTAGTATATGTTGTTTGGAAGCCGGAAATCATCCTCATCTAATCAAGGAAGATGGGGTACTACGTAGTTGATGGGTGATAAGGTTTTCCTTCTGAAATTCCAGATTACTCCGTCACTACCAAAGAAGCCCTTTAGATAGAAGTGTTTTGGAGATTTGTGTATAAACCGTATCGGACAGTTGTGCGTGAGTCGGATGTTGGCGCGGAAAAGCAGATTATTTAATCCTTCTTGACACTTGCCTTCGTAGCATGGCTGCTGAAAACTTAATTAAGTACCAAAGTCCTTTGTTGATGTCCTTACCGTGGTGTTTTTGTGTAATGGGTGAGTGAGGTATAGATGTACAGTATCAGACAGGTGGGACAAGAGCAACACGCGCTGGATTAGCTTTTGACGCAGTGTCCCTGTTTTCCCCTGCTGATGTGTATTCCGTTGTGCTTGCGTGCGTTTTGTATCATGTACATATTTGGAAAGGATCATTCTGGTGTCTTGTTTATCGCGAACCACGTGTGTTATGTCTGTTACAAAATGTTGTGAACTATTGAACTTTTGTCTGGCCATTCGGAAGTATTTGTTAAATTTTCTATAGTCATCACCTTAACATTGAGTGAAAGAACCTCAGAATCACTCTAATCGTCGCTTTCTTTGTTATTTGAAAGTTGTTCGTGATTGCCGGCAGTTGACAATGTTGTTTTCTTTTCACCGATAGGGGGCGCGGTGGCTCAGTAGGTAGATGTACAGTCTGCGAGCCGAGAGGTCCTCGGTTCGAATTCCACCTGCGGCAACCGCATTGTGTTCTTGTGTGAGACACTTCACCCCATTGCCCACGTGAGGGCATGGTCGCGTTGTTTACTAAAGCGTACTGCACGTCTATGGTGCACTTGTCATCAACCAATGCTGACTCTGCTTGTGTGGAGTTAGTATGTTGAGGAGCCTAACAGTTACTCGCCGTGGCTCGGTGGTTTTCTACGGGAACTCCGGCTGCCTCCACCCATAAAACTGTCCGACACGAGGTGACCCTGGCTGTCGAAATTGTCGTTAAACCCCAATAAAAAAATTAATAAATTTTCGCCGACACTTTAGTCACCAGCGTCCATGGACGAACATTTTTCTCTTTGATTCGTGCACATTGCGTTGTTCAATCCGCGCGTAGTGTGAACGCGCACAACCATTGGACGCATCGCGGTAGTGTGAATTGACCTTTATTGTAACCCTCAAATCTCAGATGACTCCACGACCATGAAAAATAAATTGTTGTTACACCTTTAACCCCATAGAGAATTACTGTATCCTTTTTGGTATACATGGTGTTGATAGTTGTCCACTTAACTTATGTTGTTGTGCAGCACGTATCATCACCTGCACAAGAAAATACTGACACATTACCACGGGTCCGTTTAGATTTCCACTTACTTCCGATTCAACTTGGAATTCAATTCACATTTTTTCTTCTTATCTTTAAATTCACCAAAGGATCTGCATCACCCTACTTGTCCAATTTGCTTATCAGTAACAAGTCACGCAGGTTTCTTTGGTCATCATATAAATTCAATCTGCTTCAGCCCTCGTCTAAATTATGTTCTGTTGACGATAGCGCATTTGCCTTTGCCTGGCCAAATCTATGAAATTCTTTTTCAACCCGTTTAAAAGAAATGGATTCCCTGGAATCATTCAAACCGGGTATTAAAACGTATCTTTTCTATGAGGCATTTTACAATTTTGTAGAGCTAATGAGCACCACGAATGAATTTAGTGCTATAAGAATATTATTAACTGGTAGAGGGCTGGAAACCCATATTTGGGCTTTATTCTGAAGTGCAAGTACCACAACCTGAAGGCTGATATTCAGTAGATGTGCTTTGTATTGTCTTTGAAGTGATATTATTTAGTCTTTAAGGGTTTCCCTTGTTATAATTTATTGGAGCATGCCCACAGGCACTCTCCAATAAATTGAAACATGGCAAAGGCATATGTAGAAGATTTGATGTCCAAAAATAATTTAGCACTCTACCAGTTAATATTATTTTGAGACTCACACTGCAAAATCACCCCGCATTTGCGAACTCTCTGACAACATCGACTTCGAGACAGCTGCAGCCACACGCATGCAGTCAACACCGGGGTGGATACGGATAGGCAATAGCAACGTGCTGCATAGTGTCGGTTCATCCCCCCCCCCCCCCCACCAACAAAAAACAAAAACAAAAAACAAAAAAAAATTGATGCTGTAATTAGCTGCTGGGTGCTGATCATGGCTTAGCCCAACACCAACCAACTCAACGAAATCACACTGCGAAATCACAGTGCACTCGCGCGCACACTTCGACAACATCGACCCCAGAACAGCAACAAACAGACACATGCATTTACACCAGAATGGACACAGATGGGCAAAGGTAAAGTGATGGATAAACTCAGTTCAGCACGCACCCCCACCCCCACCCAGAACAGATGTCAGCATTGGCTACTGGGTGCAATTCGTGGCCTGACCCTGCACTGACCGACTCACAAGAGATTTAAAATGACAGCTTTAAACTGTAAACCTATTTTTCCGAAAGTCGTTTTACAATTTTGTACAGCCATAGAACACTATGAGTGGTTTCGGGCTATAGAATTATTATTATTATTTATAACTCGCAGATGTCTCGCATGCCTTTATCAATGCTAATCCGGCTTGTACCAGGTTAATAACCTAAGATTTACATCTTCTTGCCGGTGCACTTCTGTTCTCTCCTGGTTGTCCATCTTCTTCGGTCCATTTAACTATGCAACACAATACGACCCTGGGTGTTGGAAGAGTTTTCAAAACCCCATTAAATGAATATTTGAATATATTTATTATTTTTTTGTGTTTAAGGTCACATATTTAGTGAAAGTTTTATGGGTGAAGGAAGCCGGCGTACCCGGAGAGAACAACCGAGCATCGACGAGCAACTGTCAGCTCCTCAACATTCTAACTCTGTTCAAGCCCCGTCCAAGCAGGGTTACAGCGATTGAAGGCATGTGCACCATCGACGTGCAGGACGCCTTAGTACACGGCGTCATCGTGTCCCCATGTAAGCAACCGGAATAAAGTGCCTTGCCCAAGGACACAATGCGGGTCTTCCCGGACGGAGATCGAACTCGGGACCCCCAGCACCTAAGTCCAACAGTCTACTACTGAGCTACTGTGCTCGCGACTATTCGAACAGAGAAGCGGCAAGGATTGGCTCAAATTTGCCTGCCATGACATGAAGTAGCTGTTCTTGTGTACACGTACTTGCGCTTCTCACTAGGTAAGTAGTCTACAAGCAAAGCCTCGACACTGCCGTCGTAAAAATAACAGTAGATTATCGCAGATAATTATATAATAAAATTTATTCATGTATTCATTTTTATTTATTTATTTATTTATTATTTTTTATTTATTTATTTATTTATTTCAATTTAATTCAATTGTTTTGTGGGTTGAGGGAAATGTTAACACACACCCTATCTACGACTTCACTCTTAAATCAGTTGGCTTAAAAATCAATCCAAATCAACTGGGTTGAGTGAATATGCCTAGTTGATTAGGGTTGATTTTTAACCGAACTGATTTTATAGTGTACGTCTATGGAAGTAGGGCTGTCCATGTGTCTATCAAGTGAATGCTCTTGCTAAATTCGGAACACACCATTAGACACAATTCAGCAAACCCGGTGGTCCATGTGACGAACGTTTGCAGGTGTTTTCTGTGCTGTTATAAACAATTATAAATACTTTTCAAGTGCAGAATATATGGCACTGCGATTAGGTAGTAATCCACTCTCTTCATTCGGTATATGCAGTCGACGTTTAATATCTATTCAAGTCATTACATATACATTTATCTCAGTAGAGGTTCGGAATTATGTTAATGATCTCTATTTACTAGAAAAGAATTGCACAAAGTTAGGCACGCTGTTTTTCTACAGGACTTGAGTTACGCCAAAGGAGCAGTTTGACAGAGACACGGTGCACTTACCCAGCGCGTTATTATTTCAAAATAGTGCACAATACAGTCACAGGTCTTTTAGTTTCAACTGTACTCCCCGTACCCCCACCCCCTCCCCTCTAGCGTAGCATTTCCCGTTGGAAAGAATGCGCTAGTTTATCTACCGCCACGCGTAACCACCTCCACCCCCACCTCCACACCTGGATTTTTTCTAATTAATTTTTTTCTTCTTCTCAGTTTGAGATATACAATCCCTAATGACTATTGGTAAATGAAGAATGGTCTGATCAGCTAGACAATTTTCCAGAAAAAATACTCTGTGTATCTGTTTTTCTTCACAGTGTGACTCTTCGTCTCATAGAGAAAATCAGGGGGGGGGGGGGGGTGGCGTTGCGGTAACCGGTTCTCGTCAGATCACCGAAGTTAAGCAACGTCGAGCCCGGTTAGTCCTCGGATGGGTGACCGTCTGAGCGATCGATTCGGACTCCCGCGTTGTGTCCTTGAGCAAGGCACATAACCCCCATTGTCCACATCGGGGCATGATGGCGCCGTGTACTAAGGCGTACTGTACGTCGATGGTGCGCATGTCTTCAACCAATCTAACCCTGTTTGTGCTGCAGTGCGGAGTTACGAAGTTGGGGAGCTGGCAGCTGCTCGACGTTGTTCGGTGGTTCTCTCCGGGTATTCCGGCTTCCTCCACCCGTAAAACCGTCACGGTCATAATTAGCTATTGTGCATAAGTATGTGACCTTAAACACCAATAAATAAATAATAGAGAAAATCTAATCATTAGTTTTAATGATCACGCAATAGAGACTTTACACCATATGAAGTCCGCTGAGATTACATAACTTTTGTTGAGGCTGTGGAAATACAGTGGCCTGCGTAACGTCACCCAATACATCTCACAATGTCTTGGGCTTGTGAGAACCGTATGAGGCGGGGTGATTACATTCAGTGTTAGAGAATTTTACTCCCGGAAAGGAAGGGGTATTTTGAAGCAAATGATAGGTATGTAATGGAATTTTTTTCAATTTTGAAGTTATCAGGGCATCAGTAATTTCAGAGTTTTCTTGGAGGGGCTACCAGGGCAATTCCTAGGTAAGTAAGAGTGCTTTGCGAAAAAAATTAAGGCAAGGAAAAGTTTGAACTCAGCCCTTCCATTCAGCACCATTAACAAAATTTACCCCGTACAAAAACATACTTCGACCAAGCAGTTTCTTATTATCTTTAAAAAGGGCTCTATGAAGACATTTTTTGTTCAAGTCAGGTTTGGTGCATTTTTGAAACACCGTTCGACAAAATATTTTTCGTTTATTACATGATATATTTAACTCAGTTGGAAGAATCATCGAAATCCGAATGATTTACCCAACGTAACATGTATGCCAAGTGGCGCAGTGGCGTTGTGAAAACCGGTTCAAGTCAGATCACCGAAGTTAAGCAACGTCGAGCCCGGTTAGTCCTTGGATGGGTGACCGTCTGGGCGATCGATTCGGACTCCGTTGTGTCCTTTGGCAAGACACTTAACCCCGATTGTCCACATGGGAGCACGATGATGCCGTATACTAAGGCGTACTGCACGTTGACGGGGCGCATGTCTTCAACCAACCTAATATTGCCTGTGCTGCAGTACGGAGTCACGATGTTGAGGAGCTGGTAGCTGCTGGTCGTTGCTGAGTGGTTCTTTCCGGGTACTCCGGCTTCCTCCACCTGTAAAACTGTCACCGACACGATATGACCTTGGCTGTTGAAGTGTCGTTAAACCTCAAAAATAAATAAATAAATAAATAACATGTACGATCAGCGTTTTTCACCAAAAAATCTCCATTCAAATTTTATTATCTTTTCGATTTTTGTCTAAAAACATAGCTTTTGACCCGTCTTTGTCGATGTGGGAGTCACAAGCTATATTTTTGAGACAAAAAACGAAAATGTTTAGTTATTTAAGAAAAGTGCCGTCTGCTGTTCGAGTTGGTAATGGGTTAAATTAAAAAATGATGGAACATCGATCACCAGAAGTGGGATAGTAACCGTGGATAAGGATTATAAGAAATAAAACTAATGGAAATGTTAAGTCATTTGTAAACTTACAAAAAATAACGACATATCTGTTCTTAACAAATTAAAGAAACAAGAAAATAAACACGCATAATATCAACAAGTTTTTGGCATTAAAGACCTGAGATGAAGATAAATAACTCACCATGATCAACGTTTGCTTATGACCAAACTGCAATCCGGAAAAATCTTTCGCTCTCTCTTCAAGAAACAGCACCAACTAAAGACGTTATCTCTCAGCGTAACGCGTTCCAGTTAGGCCAGTTGTCTCAAACACACTGATGTGGCGAGGTGGAACTCAAAAACGTTCGAGTTTAAACCTGGTCAGGAAACAGGTGAAACAGCTGAAACAGCACGAAGAGCTGTTTGCGCAGTTTCTGTTTGATATTGTCACGCGATAACCATCAAACAACCACAAACGAGAAAACGATAGAAAATTCAAGTGAATAGTCAATGTTTAATAAAAAAAAATATATATTACATTTCCTATTCCACACAATGATGAATTCAACTTGGGAGGAAATACTGTGTAATGACAGGAGTAGCAGAAAGTTGTCCTGGGTTGAAGAGAGTAGACACGATAGTGATAGTAATGGAACTGTATAACCATCGTAGAGCTGATATCGGTGACAGGTCGCAGTCACAGACAGTCGTGTTCCCAATGTAGTATTCTTCTAACAACAGGGAGCGATGTGGCTCAGTGGATACGGCATTGAACTTCAAACCGAGAGGTTCACTGTTCGAACCACGCCAGAGTTAACTGCGTTGTGTCCTTGGGCAAGGCACTTAATCACGATTGCCCACGTGGTGGCACGGTGATGCTGTGTACTAAGGCATAATGCACGACGTCGATGGTGCACCTGTCTTCAGCCAATGTCAACCCTGTTTGTGTGGGGATAGTACGTTGGGGAGTCTAACAGCTGATAACTGTTGCCCGGTGGCTACCCCCACCCGTAAAACTGTCCGACACAAAGTGACCCTGGATGTCTAAAGTGTCGTTAGACTCCAACAAATAAATGTAGCAATAGTATAATTAAAAAAATTAAAATAATGTTTTATTCACTTGAAAAGGTTTGGTAAACAGACCAATGCCTACAAATTCCTCACCGTTACTTATAAATTTTTATTACACGCCTGTTCTATGAAATCCCCGTCTACAGCAACACAAAACCGTGCGGAAAATGAAAATCTGTTCCGCACATATGTCCGGAATGCAATTGCAATTTGAATCGCTAGAAATAGTTGAAAATCGTCCCCTGAGAGCCAATATGTTCTCTGTGCCAGTAGGCACATAGAACATATTAGAACTCATTGGACGAAATAGTAACACGACTTCCCCTCGCAAATTTGGTTGGCGATAAAAAGTGTTCTTTTTGTCGATAGCTGTCAAATGAATTGCTGAGTGCACTTCTAATAATGTTTTGTATAGAAGTGAAGGCGTGTAATAAACACAGAAAACACGGATGTGTAAATGGATGAATCGATATGGCACTTCTGCCATCGCGGAAAGTTAAAACTCGAGCCCTGCGGCCTCTCGTTCTATCTTTCCGCACTGACACTCGTGCCATATCGATTAACCAATTTACACACGCGTGTGTCGTTCTGTGTATGTGCAACCAATGGTGCATGATTACATATAGTGCATGGGTGACGTCACTGTGACGTGCTAGTGAATGTAGTACAGAAGAGTTTACAAGTATTTACGTTCTTAATGCGTGAGGTGATCCGACGTACAAGTGAAGTAATGGACTCCGAAGTGTTGGAATATTACTTATCCAAAAGTGCAATACTAATACACCCTGGTAAGAAATGGAATGTTGGATCTTCATGGAGTGTAGACTACCAATTTCAACTGTTTTAATTCACACCCGACTCATTATGTTCCACCACGCAACCAGCACACTCCAATTACGAAATATCATCTCTGGTTATCAGGTTGTATATAATATAATAATACTGGTCTTTTAACCCTTTACCTAACATGAAAAGCAGACGACACTTGCAAAAAAAAATCTTGAATAACTAATTTTTTTCATTTTTTGTCTCAAAAACATAGGTTATGACCCCTCGTTGGAACGAGCTCGACGAGCTCGTTCCAACGAGGGGTCATAACCTATGTTTTTGAGACAAAAAATGAAAATATTTTGAAAATTAATTGGCGATTTTTGAGAATAGCGCTGGCCGGTTTTGGCCGTTACGTTGGGTAAAGGGTTAAACAGTGATTCTCATTAGTTTCAACGGGCCCTACCAGTCCCAAAGTATGGTCACCGCTAGTCTCCTATGGTTCTGACTAGTGTGCTAACATTAGTCTCTAGAGGTCCGAAAATACCTAGATGAGGAGAGGAGGGAGGTTATACTTCTTTGATGGGTTTCCTCATGGCCTCATACAATGAAGGTCAGTCGGTTGGACGATAGAGGAGTCAAACGAGAAGTTAGTGTTATTTCAGACTGTAAATAACATGACAGACTGTAACCTAGCGATTTGATTGGCTGACAGGTGCGATGTAAATAACAACACACTAACCCATTTGAAATATTTACACGCTGGCTTTTAAAACCCGGTGTAAAAACGTGGATATGCAGGCAATGTGATTTTTTTCAAAATCCATAAAAATTGTTGTTATATAGAGGATATCTAGTGTTTTTGAGTGGATACAGAAAATTATCTCATGAGTGACCGAGACAAATGTTTATTTTTCGCGAGCGCTTAAGCGAGCGAAAATAACCGTTTGTCTCAGTCACAATTGAGATAATTTTCGGTACCCACTCAAAAACACAAGATTTTGATTTTATTATATGATTTTTATAACAATCTGATAAGTCCGCTCGTTTCAACCTAGCATTGATGCATGAAAGTAAATAGCGCATTCAATATTGAAACGCGGAAGTGATTTGATTGATTCTCGGAACAGATAGCGTCTTGCAATCTGATTCAGCTGGCGGGTTTCTATTCCAAACATGGCCTGAAAGTCCGTAATATAGGTTTGTTTTGGTTTGGTAAGTCCTTTGAAAGGACGTACCAAACCAAAAACTTATATGCTGATTTTCATACCATGTTTGGATTCATGCATCAATTCAAGGTGAATACGTGTTTGAATTATTGGTGGAAATGATCGGCATTCACTCAAAAACACAAGATTTACTTTCATTATACGTTTTTAGAACAAATTGATCATTTCCCGTGATAATTTCACTCGTGTTCGCTTTGAAGTTTTGGTTTGAAAGCCGCCATTTTGATTGATACCGTGAAGGTGAAATGTTCCATCTCTCCACAGTGGGGGTACGATTTCTATCTTTCCGCAATTTCTTCGATAATCTATCGTTTAGCGTATAATAAAATTGCATATGTATTAAAATTAACCGTTCTGTTCATTAAAAAAATCTAATCAAAAATAATAGATCTACCTTTAATTTTGTATTATTCATGACAATAAATCAGGTTACTGATAGAACTATATTTTAATATGGAGTTATTAGTTATTCTTTTTTCTCCTTCAAAATGCCATTTGAACAGTATTTGTTGGCATTATTCTGTTGTTTTTGTCATATGGTAAAAAGACTGAGCATCTATTTATACCTCATCAATGTCAAGGTACTCACGGATTATTGATAGCATACTATTGACCGATTCATTTATCTTTGATAAATGTCATCATGAATATAAATATAGATATAACCCATTATGTTCTGTTTGGCAGAGCTCGTTACCAGGCCTGGCAATCTAGAAAATCAAGGAGTGCAAAATAGTTGCCCTCCTCAGATTGCTTGGGAGTTGAATTGCACCTGAAATTTTCAATGCAAAAACTTGTTAACTATTTTGGTTATATTCACTTAAGGTATTAAGATTGTGACCGCAAAATAGTATTACATTCAGCTACATAGTGGAAAAATTAGCACACACTTCTTCTCATTATTCAAAGTGTTGCATTCAATTCTTATGTAACTGTCTTCTACACTCAAAATGTATCGAAATGCGATACAGAATGGGTCAAGAATTATTGCGAATCAATGCAACATTGACAAATCGTCCCCTGAGTTCCAATGTTTTCTCTGTGCCAGTAGGCACAGAGAACACTTTGGAACTCAGGGGACGAAATGATAATAGATTTTAAAGGCAGTCCCGAACAGGTCTGGCATTCCAAGAAATCAAGGAGTGCAAAAAATAGCCCTCCTCAATTTTTTCTAGGCGTGCAGCACTCCTGCACGCCTAAAAAATGCCAGGCCTGCGTTATTGTCCTTTTCTACAGAATTGAGATTTTCTTCAATGTTAATGAACTGAGTGAGAAAATGAAATCGTCATCCATGTTTATTCCGGGGTGTATGGGGATTTACACTGGTTTAAAAACTTATACACCCCTCGGCTGCGCCTCAGTTGTCAAAAGATTGTAAATTTCCATTCACCCTGGAATATACATGGATAACTAATGGATAACTAATAGTATCCACATCACGAATCCCGAAATATACTCAATAAACTACAGTATTCAGTTAACAGGACTTTAGTCACATTCCTGTTTTCAAATAATGGAATGCGCATTTAATCTATTTTATCTTAAAATCGACTTGTATTTTGTCTGTATTAATTCCGCAACTGTCGTGTATCCGACCCCCTGATACAGATGTTTGTATCAGGGGATCGGATACAAGCACGTTCCTTTCGCGTGAATTCCATTTGTTTTGGTTCATCCGAACGAATAAGCAGTTCGTTATATATGCGTCTACATTCTTGACTTATCCCCAATACATTGTAAGATATAATGATTGTTACCATTATGTGGATGTACAAAATATGTATCCGTGTCTTGCTCCGGGTTCTAAGGGTAGATCACGACTCGTCTTCGACTCGTCGTGATCAGCCCTTAGAACCCGCAGCTCGACTCGGATACATATTTTTACATCCACCCAATGGTAATAATTTCTATATATCTTGTTTGACAGAGCTAATGTAGCAAACACGTTCCTTTATTGTCATTTATTTTGAAGAGCTACTTCTTTTTATTATTGTCTTAAAGCAGAATATCGAGTTAGGTTTGTAGACCCACCGACAGTCAATGACCCCGTGGCGCTGTTGGAAAATTTAAATCTCTCCCCACCATGTCGGAACTGATTGGGATCCAAGCTTCAGGGATGGCTCCAATTAATGGCGCTTGGTGGAATTATGTTGGTGAAAAGAGATGAATCGTCTATTAGACTTTACCATTTCAATTAATCGAGCCTCGAATGAGTAGATCTACAAAATACATTTTTCTTATTTTCGGCGTATCAGCATGATCTGTATTTGATGAGCTCTGTGTATGTCACTTATGAACTGATTAAACATGGACAGAGGACATTTGAGGATTCAGAGGTGATAAATGTCAGGCCTAGTATTCTTAAAAATGAGGGCTAGAAATCGCCGCTCCCCTCGCATAGCCTAGGGGAGAGATTACCGCTCCCCAAGCTTACAAAGCTAAAAGTGGCAAAAGTTTTACTATTAATGAAATCTGTCTAGAGGGCTTTTTGCATTTTATTTGGTGCTGCTACCCAGATAGTCTCAGTGAGACGGCAACACTGCCCGGAGGTGTGGACATTGCAGTGTGGCAGTCTTACAGAGACCACTAACATAATAGAGATCTGAAAAGACATGGGTTTTAGGAATAGGCTGATATGGTAATCATTATTCTCGAAAGCCAGCGGGCTCCTTAGTTTTCGCCCTCCTTAATTTTTTTAAGGCGAGCAGTGAGCGAGCGAATAAATCACTCTCCTGAAAATGCCAGGCCTGAATAATATATCTAATTAATAAAATACTTAACGATGGAAAATATTAATTATCTTGCGAAACATTCCTGTAAGAAAAAAATGTTGTCCAGGACAACCTTTGGAATCCTTTTTTCTGTTCCGAGTTTCCCCGACTGAGAGATTATTTAAAATGCATTTTCCGGATAAGATGATGAGCCGCATCAGTAGGGTTGACTGTAAAGATGTGTTGGTTGATGATGTCAAAGATAAAAACTGCTAATAGATATCACTGCATTGGGACAAAAATTACACAAAGACAATTCAGATAAAAAAAATTCATTTGTGTGTCGACAACCAAAGGAGAAAGATATCTACAAGCATTACCGTCTTGAAAACAATGAATTACAGATTCAGCTGTTCAATAATGACTTTGGATTGAAGTTTTCCATAACATTTTGTAGAGAGGATGCGCGTTTCACTTGAAAGACACTTTTGAGAAGCTTCACCACCTGCACTGAACGCGCGTCTACGTGATGAAGATGGACCTCGTTTAATAATTACTCAAAGTCAATCTGGTTCGGTTTAGAGACCACCAGGGTGCATGAAGTATGCATTAGAAAAAAACCTCCTCTGTATATTCAAAGCTATGTTACCAAATGAAAGTGTCAAAACTCCAAAAGAGGTATCAAGGGCTGGATTCTTTTATTTGGGGACATGAGACAGAACGGTATGTTTTCATCGTGGTGTAGTTGTACATTTTGGGGAAACAGAAGACGATAACACAGAAGAATACAGAATTATGCTCCAGATTGTGTTTAGAAGCACAACTTTCCACCTGCATTCATGGACGTCGAAGAAGTGAAGTTGGTTCAAGATCAAGAAGAATGGATGCCAAAGTTCAAGTTGATTCATGGATGATGAAATCTGGTTGCTCATTAGCAGAAGCAAATGTTGCTGGGTAACCATGTAAACAGTTTTGTCGATTTTACAGACTGTTCTACCCTCTCACACCCTCCTGAGATATACCATCTGCAGAAAGGCCATTGAGAAATATCTGACACTCTACATACCATAAATATTTGTTGTCACCACTGCTTATTGAGAGAGAAACTTATATCAAACCGAGATGATATTCTTTTTAGGTATCGCGTCCAGCCCTTTAGGGTTAGTCGCGATACGTAATAGGAACACCATCGAGGCTTGATGCAAGTTTCTCGATCAACACGTAGTGCTGATGACAGATTTATCTTACCATCTTTGAACCTCACTTGGCGGTAATAACCAGTTTATCTTACAATATTCCTCCCTTTCTTGACTTGTTTGCATATAATTATATTATGATAACCATTCTGCTTCTTTGATTTTTTTTATGAATGAAGATCACGATGATGTCATGGTATTACGTTCTGGAGCTGAGCATGACGTAATCCCCATTCATTGTTCGACCTGTACTATAAGCAACAAAGTTTATAGTAGTGTTTCAGCTGTGTGTTTCTTTGTTTTATTTTTAACTTTAACGCATGGGAGGCCTAAATAAAAATATCACCATGGTAAAACATTATCTAGTCTAATTTATATCGTCGAGTTGTTGACTTATTTCTCTAGAAATTACTGTTATCAAAATAGTGACCTCGACATGTGTAATCAGTTTTCGATGAGTGCAGGTAAAAACGTTCTTTTTCTGAATCGAACAATCGCGTGTGCTCGCAGACGTTACTGTGGCTAATACAAATTTGCACCAGTCTGACCACTTTTCAATACAGCCGCCGCGAACTAATCACTTTCCACGAGTGGGCAATATTTCCACGCACGCAGTTACATACTTTTAAAAAAAGAAGGTGATATTTTTTAAAAGTGAGATATATGAAGAAATATATTGATATTTTCATCAAAAAGACAGTTGGGGCATTGCATTGTTACATCTTGTGAATGATTTCAGCGATAGTTGGGTGTCTGACCAGCACACATTCCACGGACTGAGCTGTAGAAGACATGGACGGTCAGTCAGAGAATTTACTACATTCAATCCATGATCTCACCACCTTGTAAATCCTCCTCGGTTCGCGAGACAAGCGCGGACCCGACGTGGCATATTCCTTACCAAACGTCCAATATCAGCTTGACTGATGTTATTCCATTATTCCTGCAGTGCGTCGGCGAGTTCCTGGACATTGGTAGTGGGCTGTTGGCGTTGTCGTAGGCGCCTGCCAAGCATATCACAGACGTGCTCGATTGGTGAAAGGTTTGGACTTAATGCTGGCCAAGGCAGTGTACTGATGTTCTGCTCCTGAAGGAACTCTGTAGAGGCACGGGCCCTATGTGCTCTTGCACTGTCATCTTGGAAAACGAATCGACGGCAAAATGGAACCACATGAGCTGCTAACATGTTGTCACGGTTGTACTGCCCTGTGACACGCCCTTGGGTGACATATAATGCTGTTCTGCGTGTCATGGTTATGCCTCCCAACACCATAACCGACCCACCACCAAAACGATCGTGCTGCCTAACGGTTACGTTATGGTATCGTTCCTTCCACCACCGCCACACTTTGTTTCGCCTGTCGTGGAAGTCGACAGTGAACCTCGATTCATCGGAAAACATGACGTTGCTCCACCGACGATTGTCCCAGCGCTGTCGTGCTCCACACTAATTACGCCTTGCTGCGATGTGACGTTCAGTCAAACGTGGAATTATTCGAGGTCGTCGAGCGTACAAACTCCAGCTGTGTTGGTGATTTCGGATAGTCTGACTACTGACTGTCACGTCTGTCGCGCGGTGCAGCTGCTGTCCAATTTCTTTGGCACTTTGGTGGAGGTTATGTAATGCTCTGGTTCGGATGAAACGATCCTAGTTAGCAGTTGCCGCCCTTTGACGGTCTGGCCGACGTCTGTCATCAACATTGCCTGTCGGACGGTAGCATGACCACAACCTGCTAATCAGCGATTGAGTAACATTGAGAATTTGAGCCACTGCTGTCTGCCTGTTGCCAGCTTCCAACATGCCAACGGCACGTAAACGTTTGCCACATGTCAGTTTTCGCATACCTCAAAAGTTACATTTCGACTAGAAACTATTGATGTATAGGTTTATACCAAGAAAAGAACGATGAGACCTCCGAAAAAGCCCGTCCACCAGTACAAATGAAAATTTCAAAACGAATCCTACAGACATTAACACGGCGTTCGTGCGAAAAAACATGCACGAAGTTTTCGTGGGCCGGTGACATTCAGGATTCACACTAAACTTGGTAACATATTGATGTGTCCTATCACGCGTATCCAATACCATTTTCCGAAAATATCAACATCAGTTTGGATATCCCCTACTTTTTTTTAGTAGTATATATGAAGAAATATATTTATATTTTCATCAAAAAGACAGTTGAGGCATTGCACTGTGGCATCTGGTGAATGATTTCAGCGACAGTTGGGTGTCTGATAAGCACATATTCCACGCACTCTGCTGTATTAGACATGGACGGTCAGTCAGAGAATTTACTACATTTAGTCCAAGACCTCAATATCCTGTAAATTCTCCTCGGTTCGCGAGACAAGCGCTGATCAGGGGTGGCATACTTCTCACCAAACGTCCAATATCAGCTTGACTGATGTTATTCCATTCTCATTCTTCCCGCAGTGCAGCGTCGAGTTCCTAGACATTGGTAGGGGGTGTTGGCGTTGTCGTAGACGCTTGCCAAGCATACCCAAGACGTGCTCGATTGGTGAAAGGTCTGGACTGAATGCTGGCCTAGGCAGTGTAGTGATGTTCTGGTCCAGGAGGAACTCTGTAGCGACACGGGACCTGTGTGCTCTTGAACTGTCATCTTGGCAAATGAATCGACGGCCGTGACGTCGCGCAAATGGCACCACGTGAGCTGCTAACATGTTGTCACGGTAGTACAGCCCTGTAATAAGCCCTTGGATGACATGTAATGCAGTTTCTGCATGTCATGGTTAAGACTCCCCACACCATAACCGATCCACCACCAAAACGGTCGTGCTGCCTAACGGTTACGTCATGGTATCGTTCGTTCTGCCGCCGCCACACTCTGTTTCGCCTGCTGTGGAAGTCGAGAGTGAACCTCGATTCATCGGAAACGTGACGTTGCTCCACCGACGATTGTCCCAGCGCTGACGTGCTCCACACCAATTACGCCTTGCTCCGATGTGACTTTCAGTCAAAACTTGGTAACACAGTGATGTGTCTAATCACGGGTATCCAATACCATTTTCCGAAAATATCAACATCAGTTTGGATATCCCCTACTTTTTTAACCCTTTACCCAACGTAACGGCCAAAACCGGCCAGCGCTATTCTCAAAAATCGCCAATTAATTTTCATTATTTTTTTCATTTTTTGTCTCAAAAACATAGGTTATGACCCCTCATTGGAACGAGCTCGTCGAGCTCGTTCCAATGAGGGGTCCTAACCTATGTTTTTGAGACAAAAAATGAAAAAAATTAGTTATTCAAGAATTTTTTTTGCATGTGTCGTCTGCTTTTCATGTTAGGTAAAGGGTTAAACAGTAGGTTGGATTTCAAACACTAATTGTAGGAATAATCATCAAATATTTAATTAATGAAGCATTGGGTACAACCCGGTGCTTCATGAATTAAAATTTTTATGATGATGATTTTTATTACCTGGTAAACGCATGCGTGGACATCACTGGATCACGACCAAACCACGACGATTGTACACTAGCTTGCGTCGGGAGAAAATTCGATGGATTGTAAGATAAAAAGTTGTGTTTTGCAGGTTGTTCAATAAGAGAAATTAAAATGGAAAAATGTATTATTTGTTTTTCTCGTGTTGTCATATTGGAACAATGAATCCCTAAAACAGTGATCCCTCAAAGTTCAAAAAGGTGGACGGTAGCTCTAACAGTCATAGATGAAAACATGAGGGCCTTGTGGTTGGAGTACGAGAAATATTTCCATGGCCCTCACGTACGAATATTGGAACAATTTAGTCCCTTTAACAGAAGTCCCCCAGAGTCCACAATGGAACACAAAAAGTCTAAATCAGTTCACAAAGGTTCGTAGATGAGAACATAAGGGGGCTAGACCTCACAGTTGAGAGCTCTTTCCATAGCCCGCATGTACACATGTGGGGTTAACAGGTGAAGGCGAATAGGACTGCAAAATCGATGCCTCTACTACTTATACCAACTGGCTACGGAAGACACTGAGCCAAATAATGTCTGTTTCTGTGGTTTTTGAGAGTTGTTGGGTCCATTTGTGTAAATAGATGTACTCCAAGTGATGCGAACATACCCCCAAACACATCCTCCACTACCATAAGGGTATTCAAGGATCATAACACCCATATGTTACCACAAAAAAAAACAAGATTACGGCATCCAGTAAACAAAAATGGACGACGGAAACATGTGCCACCCTAACAAGCACTTCGCATGCTGATTGACACCAGGCATCATCGTGGTAATGATGTCACAACATGACCACTCCCACAGGCCACCATGACAAAAAATCTGAACCCACAATTCACCGCAGTATGACATCACGTCTGGGGTCTCACAGCGGGTTCCTCCGGCCAAGGTATAAAACGACCCTGAACTACAACTAACTTGCTGCAAGATTACCCGAAGATTGGCTAATCTCCAAATTTATCCTTGCACACAACCACGAACACGAAGAACGATCCGTAGCAACTAAATTCATAAAGAACTGGAAAGGATTAAAATCTCATCTAAAGTTTGAAACAAAATCTATCGTTTAACACTTTGAATATTTATCTTAGGTAGCGTGGTTACTCTGTGGTCAGAACAATGGACTTTAAACCAAAGGAGGGTTTCGATACTGAACAGCTGTAACTGCATTGTGGCTTCAGGCAAGACACTTATTACCTATTGTCCGCATGCAAGCCTGGAAATAAACAGACTGCCATCTGCAGAATGAGGTCCTCAGAGGGAGAATTTGGGTAACAGGGTAGCATCATTAAATTTCCCCTCTGTGAACCTAAATCTGAATCAAGATGTCAACCCCAAGCGGACAGAGGTGCCAAGAGGATAAATTGTCCGCCTGTATGTGAAAAGTCAGCAAATTCATTCTCTGGAGACCCAATTCTGCAAATAACAGATTGCTTATTTCCAGGATTGCACACATGGTGACACAGTGGTGCTGTGTACTGGGCATACTGCAAGTCAATGGTGAACTTGCTCTCAACCGCTGCTAACTCTGTTTATGGAGAGTTAGTATGTTGCTAACAGTTGCACGTCACTGGTTCTCTGTGGGTACACCGTTTGTTTCACCCACAAACCTGCCCGACATTGTGTGACCCTATCTGTTGACAGTGTCGTTAAAACGCACTAAACAAACGAACGATATGTGTCTTTGTATTTGATTAGAAGAACAAAACCCGACTGACGATAGAAGTAGACGGGGTGCTAACATATCAAACCCCCCCCCCCCCCTCCCCCACTACATCTGTTTATGTGATATTTGTCACATTTTACCAACATTCGCATCAAGATCATATTGCTTTACCATTATTACTGTCATTCTCAATTTGAAAAATCCCTTATCAAAATATTGCCTCAGTTATATTATTCCTTCGATAAAATTTTGCCAAGACTGCCATGAAACGTTTCAACATTTTAACTGATGGTCATAACCAAAAAACACGGGGAGCCAATTTTTCCCTGATTACGTCAAACATCACGGCCGTATCAAGGGATATAAACCTCAGGCACATCTCGCATCAAACCTTACTTTCAACCCATTGTCATTTGACTTTTTCGGCCAAAATGTCAGATTTGGCATGACATACAAATAAATAAATTAAATAAATAATTATTTCCCAGAGAAGTTACAGCAGAATGAGACGAAATAAAACAATGAAGGTACAATATATAAAGCAAGATTGTTAATGTAAAGATACAGTTCAGTCGCCGTGACGTGGACTGGTCGTAATCCATGGGTTGGTACTGATGCACACGCTTGCGTTTACCAGGTAATAAAAATCATCAACAGCAAAATTTTAATTAATGAAGCACCGGTTTGTACCCGGCGCTTCATAAATTAAATTTTTGATGTTTATTCCTATAGTTAGTGTTTGGAATGTAATATTATTGCGTTCGTGGAAATATTGCCCATCCATTGATATTGACTAGTCCACGGCGGCCATACTGTAGGACATATGTGAAGGCACAACGAGGGCGAATTTCCACGAAGAATAAGAAAGAGCGTAGAGTAATATTAGAAATTCGGCTCAAGAGACATAAAATGCGTCTTCCTCGTGCATCAGTGGAGCTAGAGAATATGCACGAGGAAGACGCATTTCAATCGATACACAGAACGAGAAATGCGTGTGAATGGGTTAATCGATATGGCATCAGTGCCATCGCGGAAGGATAAAACTCGAGGCCTGTGACCTCTCCTTTTATCCTTCCGCGCTGGCACTCGTGCCATATCGATTAACCCATTCACACGCGTGTATCGTTCTGTGTTTATTACACGCCTTCACGTCTATAAAAACAATTATTAGAAGGACATTTAGCAGTTCATTTGACAACTATCAACAAAAACAACATATTTTATCACCAACCAAATTTGCGAGGGGAACACGTGTTACTATTTCGTCCCCTCAGTTCCAATGTGTTCTATGTGCCTACTGCCACATAGAACACATTGGAACTCAGAGAAGGATTTTCAGCTGTCGCTAGCGATTCAAATTGTAATTGCGGTGCACGATTTGTAGAAAATACCAGTGAAATTTCGCTTCTATTTAAAAATAGTCCGCCAACGATTTCCGTTCCGCACAAATGTGCGGAACAGATTTTCATTTTCCGCATGGTTTAGTGTTGCTGTAGATGTGGCGTAAAACAGGAGTGTAATAAAAGGTCTTTCCTTGGCCGATTCGTTTGGTCCATTTTCTTCGTTTTTTGGTGGGGGTTCCTTCATCGACGAGTCCAGCCTCTTTGTAGATCTTCAGATCTTTCTCAAATTCATCCATCACTTCCACCCCCTCCCCCCCCCCCCTCCTCATTTTCACCTTCCTCCCCATTTCCATCTTCCTGTGCTCCTCCAATTAATTGTGAAAAAAGATAGCGGAATTGAAAAAATGAGCTTATTGCATGTACTCGTAATCTTATCACCTATTCGGATTCTATGATAGCAAAAGCTCAATAAAGGTGGAAGGGTGAAAATATTCAATACACAAGGGACGTGACGTGACAACTGATACTTATTCCTAGTTCCTTATTCGACATTCGTTATCAACCGATTTTTATCGGCTGGTAACGAATGTGGAATAAGGAACGGGGAATAAGTATTGGTTATCACGTCAGTCAACACACACAGGACCTACCAGGGTCCGGTCCGAAGGGAGAAAACAGGGAAAATGTACTTACTTAAATGTCAGCTCCTCAATTCTTAGTTTTCAACTATACTTTTCAAATAGGTGACAATGTCATTTCCTGTCACGTAGTAGTCACATATCTTTATTTCATGGTTTGTTCCATTTCTTCTACTTCTACTCTATTGCACTGGTAGGTAAGCCTCTGGGTTGGAAATGGAAGATACAATCCGTGCAGGCTGTAACAGTGAATACGTTTTGGTTTAATGTCACATTTGTTTTCACATTTGTGGACAAAGAATTACAGAAATTCCTGCATACTGACACATTTGCTATTAGTAGGTATATTTTGGGGATACGAGGACATTTTTTCAAAAAACTGTACACGTACACGTACATGTACGTGTACCCCCATAGGGATTCAGTGCTAAATCGTGTACAGAGTGTAAAAAACGTTGTTTGTACACGATGTCCTCGTATCCCCACAAGTAGTTATCTCGATTTAGACCGTTCAAACAGCCGTTGGCGAATGAGTGCGAATTCGAAATATTCGCTCGGAAGGAAAATGTACGAAATTCGAAGAAAACATCAATCTAAAAAATCTTCTCGACGTTCCCATCGCGGATCAGACCTTCGATCTATCGTTGGCAAACGCCGGCAAAAAACGCTTTACGATACGAGGACAGCATCAAAAATGCGTTTTGGGATACGAGGGCACCGACGTTCGCGATCGCGTTCCAGACGGTCGAGGGTGTGATCCGATCGGTAAAAACGATTGGGGATACGAGGACAGGAAAAATCGATCTCAAAACGTTTTCTCGACATTCGCCAACGGTGTAAAGTGGGTGTAAAGTGAAGTTACCCATCGTAGGATTTTCCAAACTCGACAGGAAAAAAACCCTCGAGTTTGGAAAATTAGAACCGATGGAAATCATCTCTCCACGTTTGCCATCGCGGTGGCACAATCGATCGCCGAGGAAATCATCAGAGGGAACTGACGAAAACGTCAAATCCTCGCGAGTTTTAAGGTAAATCATAACAGAATCACGGGATTCACAAGAGGAAATAAAAAGTGATTGACATATGAGATAAAAAAATATATAAATAAATAGTTATTTAAAAAATAAATATCGAATCAAATAGATAATAAAATACGTAAATCGTGAACGATTCCCAGATTATGAGGACATCGTTTCTTATAATCATGCTGATGAGAGCCTACACATTCTTCCTGAACGAACAACTAAATCGTCTCTTGTTAGAACGATGCGCATGGTCTAGACGGCGGTGCGATCGATCGCGAACGAAAAAACGGCGGAGAGTGGAGGGAGAAGAGACAAAAAAAAAATAAAAAATTGTTATGAGTTTTGAGGTAAATCGTAATAGAATCACGAGATTCGCAAGAGGAAATTAAAAGTGATTGATATATATATAGGAGAGAAAAAAATACATATAAATAAATAGTTATTTTTAAAAAAAATAATATTGAATCGAATAGATAATAAAATATACGTAAATCATGAACGATTCCCAGATTATGAGAGCAAAGTTTCTTTTAAAAATGCTGATGAGAGCCTACGCATTCTGTGTGAACGAACAACTAGGTCGCCTCTTGTTAGAACGATGGGTCAGGTGTCGGGATCATCTAGACTTCAATCATGAGGATCATTCCTGTCTGACAATGGAAAGGGAAGATATGGTCGTCGAGTATTTCCAACCGGCATTCAAATGCGTTCGAATCGACGATGTGATCAAGTTTTGGAGGAGATTAGTCTTCTGTAGCGGGAGAGACAAGCCCACCAGTTCGGAAGAAATGAAATTGGCACATAGAAGTTTGACTTTAGAAGACAGGGGATGCGTCTTGAAATTATTGCTGAAGGAAGCATACGTCTAAGTTTTCTTGTTGATATAAATAAGGGAGAATAGAAAATAAAAATAAATAAATTGTATCTGTCATTAGATGACGATGAGAATGAGAATCCGAACAACGTTTTGCCAATGGCTTCATTTCCAGAAAAAAAAGAAAGAGGAGAGAGGTATCGCATCGATCAAATCAGTAGAATCCAATTGTATCTGACTCGAGAGAGAGACTCTCGTCGTTCTCTCAAGAAGAAGTATTCGCGCCTCGTGAAATTCGTCAATGCGGTCGACACGACACTCATCACGATTTCCATGGGTTTACACGTGGTCGGCATCGGATTGTTGTCAACCTCGGCTGGCGTTCTGATCGTGTTGACCATAGAAGGAGTGGCTCTCGCCGCCAGATTGTTTAGCATGGTCGGAAACTTTTTGAGTAGGAAATTATATCTGAAGGCTAGGAAACACAAAAAGATTCGCGTCTTGGCCGACTCCAAGATCGACACGATATTCGAAATGATCTCGATGGCGTTGAAACATGGTAGGATATCGGACGGTGAATGCTTCACGATACTGAGTGAGAAAACGAAATACGAAGCCATGAAAGAAGCCGTGAGAATCAAGACTCATCAGATCATTAAGGAAGAGATGAAGGATTCTTTCGTGGAAAAGGGGAGGAAAGAGGCTAGGAAGGAATTCGGTACGTTGATAGAACTCAAGAGCAGCGATTGAAAATAATATATATATATAATAAGAATAGAATTTTTTTTTAAAAAAAAATATTCAATTTATATATAAAAAAAAATAAATACAAAATTATTTAAATAACCCTCAAAAATGTATTGCAAAAAGTGTAAGAGAGTTACCGAGAGGGGTAATTCTCGAGAAGTACGAACTAAAAACGACAGACAGATGCTTCGCTGAATTTGCAATGTATGTGGTTCGATCAAAACTCGATTCATCAAAACAAAATAAAAACGATCAGAGGCAAAGGCGTCGCGAATAAAATGATCATTAATCTACCTTTCGAAATGCATCTGCCAGGTCACAGTTTCACGGGACCCGGAACGAAATTGAACAAGAGACTCAACGCCGATCTGATGCCTAAATTTTGGAGCAAACCTGTGAATAGGGTGGATGCGGCCGCGTATGATCACGATCTGTGCTATGCCAAACGTCCCGACACTAAGACTCGCAACGTCTGCAATAAAAACATGTTGGCAAAATTGAGAGGCATATCGAATCCGACCAGGAGAGAGAAGTTAGTACGTTCGCTGGTCGGCAAAGTGATCGATGCAAAACGTCGATTCGGATGGGGCATTCAAAAAAAGCGCTTCGGAAAAGAAGAAGAAATGATTATTGACGAGCAAATTGGCTGAGGAGTTACACAAACCCATCGTGCGTAAATTTTGAAAGAGAAGGGTGTTCGTGAAGGGTCTGGACGACATTTGGTCCGTCGACTTGGTGGACATGAGATCGTTTTCGAGGTGGAATGAGGGCGTCAAATATCTATTGACAGTCATTGACGTGTTTTCCAAATATGGTTGGATCAGAGCTTTGAAGAATAAATCGGGAACTTGCGTCGCCGAGGCTCTGAAGAGCGTGTTCGACTTGTCTTCTCGAAAACCGAATAAATTGTGGGTGGACGATGGGAAGGAATTCTACAACAAGGACGTTCGTCGATTGGTCGACCTCTACTCAATCGAAAACGAAGAAAAAGCCAGCGTTGTGGAACTTTGGAATCGAACGATGAAGGAAAATATGCACAGGTACTTCGCGGCGAATTAGACCAAGAAATACATATACTCTCTGAATGGTCTGGTCGAAGGTTACAACAACACGTGACACAGATCAATCAAGATGACACCCGCGGAAGCTAGCGATCCTCGAATCGAAAAACGGGTCTACGTGAATCTATATCCTGAGAGATCTAAGATCAGGAAGAAGTCTAGACCGCCGAGATTTGCGGTCGGCGATCGAGTGAGAATCTACGCTTATAAGAAGCACTTCAAAAAGGGTTACACTCCTCGATGGACCTCGGAAATCTTTGTCATAATCAGAATATTTCACACCGATCCGGTGACTTAGGAAATCAAAGCTTTGGATGGCGAAGAGATCGTCGGAAAGTTTTACGAACAACTATTGCATTAGACGAAGTTTTAATAAAGAAAAAACAATTTTTTTATTTACTCTCTTTAACATTTTCTTGTTTACACATATATATATAAAGGAGAGTAAAAAAAATAATAATAAAAAAATAATTCAAACAAAAAAGCAAGCTAATTAATAAAAAAAAATACAAAAAAACCCCTTCAAAAAATGGCAAATATACTAGATATCGCACAAAGAATAGTGAAAGATGAAAGTATTCAAGAATATGAGGTTCACGAATACGAACCAATAACCGGAACGAGTTTGAACAATGCGGGAGAGATAAGAATCAACGTCGAAACCCAAGATCTATTCGTTCATCCTAGCGAGAGTTACACAGTGGTGCAGGGACGTCTCACCGAGGAAGATGGGACCGAATACGCCGATGACGACACGATTACTCTAGCCAATAATGGCACCATGCATCTATTCAGTAGAACGGCGATTTTCGCCCAGCAGTTTGACTGTAATGAAAGGTGGCGATTCACTTCTAAGGTTTCCATCAGGTGCCATTGTAGACTTTGAAGCGATAGCACCATTTGTTGAAATGTATTCGGATAGTTTGGACATTGAAACTGTTCTGCTGAAAGCAGAATTAGCTTTAGCAGCAAATCTGCCCATGCACACAATTAATACTGACTTTAAACAAGAATTTCAGGTATTTGAAAAGACAATTCCTTTTTCGGCACTGCCAAATTTGCATAAAGCAGTTAAGCTAGCACTCACCATACCAGTGTCTTCCGCGTCATGTGAACGCAGTTGTTCAGCTCTCAAATATACTTAGTCAAAAAAGAAAGTATAATAGAAACAAATGTGAAAAATAGCATAAAGGATGAAATATAATAGTTCTAATGTTGCATGTTTGTGGACATGCAACATTAGAACTATTATATTTCATCCTCGTGCAAAGAGTTTAATAACATATTGTTGTTGTCCACCCAACCGTATACAACTTTGCTACGGAATTCAAAATAGCACGTGCTACCTGAGAATGTCAATTTGAATGGGTGACCGACGATTTTATTTGTGTTATGTTGTGCTAGGGAGCCTGGGTTTTTTGAGAAAACACGCTAGTTTTTGTCTTCCGACATTTTAAAAAATGCCAAGTTTAACCGAAAATTAGAGGTTGCGTGCCATTGGTATGCATGAGGCTGGGATACCTCCAGGTGTGCTCGCTGCTGAGTTCGGAGTCACTGTGGCCACTATTTCCAGTCTCGTTGGAAGGTATAGAACCACTGGATCTACTGCCGACCGGCGCATTCAGGTCGACCAAGAGTTACGACCCCTGCACAAGACCGACACATCAGGACATCTCACTTGCGGGATCGCTTCCTTACGGCGACGAGGACAGCTGCAATTACTCCTGGTAGAACTAACAATAGAATCAGTGCACAAACTGTCCGCAACAGACTCGCTGAACACGGCATCCGCAGTAGGCGTCCATACCACGGACCATTCCTTACCTAACGTTATCGTACCGCCAGAATGGAATGGGTACATCAGCGTGTTCGCTGGACTCCGCAGCGTTGGAGCACAGTTCTTTTTAGCGATGAATCATGATTTTTTCTACGGCGCGCTGATGGTAGGGCAAGAGTGTATCGACGACGAGGAGAACGGCTTTCTGATGCTTGCGTGCGGGAATGCGACCGTTTCGGCGGGGGTAGTGTAATGGTTTGAGCAGGAATTTCCTTGCACCATCCAACGCAGTTGATCTTCATCGATGGTAATCTGAATGGACAGCGATATAGGGACGAAATTCTTAACGCTGTTGTTGTCCCTTTGTTGGTTGCAGTTATTCCAGCAAGACAATGCCCGATGTCACGTGGCGCGTATCTGTCGTGACCTTCTTGGGGAGCAGAGCATCGAACTTCTTCTCTGGCCCCCACTTTCGCCAGATTTGTCGCCAATCGAGCATCTTTGGGATCAACTGGACCGTCGGGTACGACTTCATGATCTTCAGACGTTAGGCGATTTACGTATTGTTCTAAGGCAGGTATGGAACACAATAACACAGGGTGACATCCAGAGACTTATCAGGTCCATGGGCCTTCCAAGAGGCAAACGGTGGACACACACGCTATTGACTGCATGTGTGAACTTTTTATTTCACTCCATGTCTGAATTGCGACGTCCTGACGTGGCGCTGGCATCAGCAAGAACATGAAATTGTGCAAATTCATACAGGTAGACTCGAAATATGAATTTACAATAATTTGTTTGGGATTAAAGTCGATAATACTAAAAGGATTGCTCCTCAAACTTTATTATACTTTCTTTTTTGACTCATTATATATTAAAAATTATCTGAGAAACAAAATGTCAACCAAAGATTGTTAGACTTAGGGGTCTTATATATGTCATCCAAAAGGAGTAAAATGTTACTCGAAAATTCATATGATGTTGATAAATTTACAAAACGAAATGGTAACACTAGAATATCACTATATTGACCACCTCAGCCAGTACTGGTGTTCTGTACGAGTCAAAATAAGAAGTAGCATAGTCGCTATAAACTAAGTAACCCGCTGCCACTACACCAATAACACAAAAACCTGACAGCATTTTCTGGAAAGCCCTCTATGAGAGCTTTCCAGAAAATGGTGTAAAGTTGTTGTGTTATTGGCGTAGTTAAAAAGAGATGCATAGTTTATGGTAGTTATTCTACAACTTATTTCGACTTGTACTGTACGATGATTGACTTGATTAAAATGTTTTAAAATGTGAAGAATTATTTATGTTCTTGATGCCCCCCCCCCCCCTCCCAAAGATAGACCCTGGTTACTTGCTTGCACAGTCACACCCAAAATGCTCCCAAACTAACATCTCAATCACACTTTGAAACCAACCGAGCATTACAGTGAACACTGTTCACTGGCTGGGTCTTGGCAAAGTTCTGATCTTCACAAAATCAATTAACCCCAATTATACAACAATATCTGCATTAATATGATGAATATCGTTTAAATATTATGTTTTTTAAAAAAAAAACTTCCAAATGTGAAATTTTAGCTGTAAAAAGAAATAGCATCGGTAATATTTTTGGGGAAGCAATTACAAACTAAAATGGGTACGAAATTACCCAAAATTCCGGGTACGAAATCGTTTTGCGAATGACATTCCTGCAACCCTGTGTTACATGTTATTTTTTGTATTGAAGTAGAAATTTCCACTAATTTAGCACAGAAAACCCCATAGACAATTTTAATTCAATCTAAAAAACTAAAGCTTCGCAATTATTGAGGAAGTATGTATATCCACAAACACGAAGCAGAACTCTCGAAAACCGGTCATACTAAATACCGAGGTGAAGGAAAATACGGGTGGGAATGGTATTGAAAACTCTGAAAAGGGTATGGAGATGTGTATTATGAGTATATAAAAAGATTTGACTTGACAAACTTGTTACTGCTGCAGCTTTGGGTGTATCGGGCATAGCCGAACGATACTTATCACAGCACGCCACAAAACCCTTTTTTATTTTTTTTTTAACTTTTTTGTAAGCTTTATTGTATTTATTTTTCATGAAAGGAGTTGCCCGTGAGTATGGTTCATTCTTTTCTTTCGTTGTATAAACGTGAGAGTTTGATCACAGAATGAACTGTTTCTGCAGCATTCAACCTGAATGTATGTGTTACAAAAAAAAAAGAAAAGCAAACTATTATATTTGTTTCTTTGCGTTTTTTTTTTTTTTTTTTGTTGTTGTTTTTTTTTTTTGTTGTTGTTGTTCTTCGTTATACTCTGCATTTGCTAGTTTTGAAAAAGTAAAAGAAAAAAAATTAAAAAAATTCTGTATAAAGTTGTTTTTATTTTTTAGACTTCCAGAACACAAATTATGTTACCAGTAAAGTTATCTGTATAAAGTATATATATTTCCCACGCATATTCCCCAAGCTGTGAACAATGTTTGTCCAAAAAATTAAATTAACCCGAACAAAAATTTTCAAGCAACATTCCGCGAAAATTCGATGAAAGACTGACGAAAATTGTATTCGACCAAATGTCCATTCGATCAGGTGTCCATTCAGGTGTCCATTCGATGAAGTGTCTGTAATGATATGAAGGCAGTGCCATTCCCAGTGTTGTAGAAAGCAAGTTGTCCGACACAAATATCATCGATCGAGTATCCTATTACTCTATATAGCACCGATACGCCTGGCAGTAGAACAGCATCAATCGTGTAGTTGAAAAGTAGACATGTATTTAGTGTAGTGAATTCAAATACATATATATAAAATATAGCATGGAGTTCTCATTAAGTAATGATGATGAACATCATAACATAACAGTGTCAATTCGACCAAAAGTTCATTCGACGAAGTGTCCATTCGACGAAGTGTCTTTCGACAAAGTGTCATGTGGCCATGTGAATAAATTACATAAGCATTATAATAGTTAGTGTCAATTCATATTTCAGAGATTTCTCCACAGGTTGGAGCAGTTTTGATCAAAATGTTTGTTTCTTGGACCATTTCCAAACAATGGTGCTAAAAGAATACCTGCAGCTATGAAATATGAAACAATAAGATTGACTTAAAAATGCAACAATGTGCTATTCATCATTCAAACTTTTATATATGTTCAGTTTTTGTTTCATAAAACATACCTTATGGTCCCTCAATGGAAGGGTCTATCAAGTTCTTAAGCTCTGATTTCAAAGCAAATAAACGAATTCTTCAGTTATTGAAGAAAAGTATGGCAAGAGTTGTCCCTCTCTCTCTTGTATTAGGTGAAGGATTATGGCAGGACTCTATAAGGGTTGCATTCCTGCCGAAGCCCCCGACAAAGGGGGGGGGGGTGGTGAACGAAAACAAAATGCCCCATGGACAGATGCCTATAGTACAAAATGCCCCACAGTACCAACAATCCCATAGAACAAAAAATCCCCATGGTGAAAATGACAAAAGATCAATGGTAAATATAAAAATATACAATTTAATTTATTTATTTATTTATTGGTGCTTAAGGTCACATACTAAATGTGATCGTGTAAAACTCACAACATCCAAGAAATACAGTACTAGAAGAAAGAAGTTGTAGGATATCTACTAGATAATCTCTGATAGTCTCTCTCCAAGAGTTTTAGAAGTACCACTGTATGAATTTGATACAGGAGGTGTGGGCTGGGAGGGGTTAAGGGAGAATACTTTTCGCTGCACCCTCCATTTTTTTTCTTCCCGCGTATACTACATGTATTTATGGTGTAATGATAGTAACTATGGAAATAGAAAATAAGAAACTAAATGAATTTCTGATTCGCAGTATCAGATTAACTTAAGAATTTTTGCAGTTTGCATGTGGATGGCACACGCCCACCCCATCCCTTCCCCGCAAACGTCCAGTTAAACTATCAATAGCATTACTAGTAATGTTAATTTTAAGTATCTGTATACGACATGTTACCATGACACCATCATTTTTTTGCTTTTGACATCGTTTTTCGATCGATGAAAATGTTTTTATTGAAGTGAAGTTGTGTCATTTTGTGTTGAATTGAGTAATGTATAAACAGACTTTTGAATTTCCCGCAGTTGTGTCTATAAGTAGACGACCAATGAACGTGTGGCCCAGCATTCATTGTTCGGTTACCGGATAACAGCTGACATGGATAGCCGACTGTCTTGATTTCTCAAAGAGTGAACAAAATGCGAACAAAAGTGAAATTTCGTCAATCTTGGGCTCGAAATCTCAGTGGCACCGCAAATTACACGACATTTTGTCGTTTATTTCAGCGAGATCAATGAGGTATTCGCTATTTTCGAGATTGTTGAAAAATTCGATCTGCGAAGTGTCGTACCTTCACTTTTTTAAACTAATTTTAGTATTGATAATATAATATATATTTTATCAAAATTGATAAAATCTGATAATACGTCGAGTGCCTGTGGAAATTCCCCTTACTTATATAAAACCTTAATCGTTAATGTGTTGATCCAGATATTTATTTGCCTTTTAACGACAAAAATGTGTGGCATGTGAGAAACGGTAAGTGTTGCCATTTTCGTCGGATGACATAAGGCACAGAAGAATTTTCAACACGAAAATTACATATTCAATATTTAGCATTACCAATAAAACATATTAGAAATAAAAAAAAACAATATATATTTCCAAATAAAAAGTATAAAAAAACATCAAATTTTAACAGAAAAAAATGCACTGCGGTGAGAAGATTCGGGCCCCAAAATGTGCCGAAGTGAGAAGATTCGGCCCTTCTTGGGGCCGAATCTTCCCGGCCGAATCTTCCCGGGGGGGGGGGGGGGGGTTCTTCCCGTACCCCCGCTAAAAGTTCTGCCTTAGGGAGACGACTTACATTAGCTTTAAGCTTTCTGTCGAATCCCTCCTTTACACAGTAATCTACTTTCATTGTTTTGTGTATACTATTGTATTTAATGTTGTTCAGAATTTTTGTTATCCTACTGTTATTGTGAAATGTGTACACATGTCATTTAGTGAATAAATACTGTTTAAACTAAAAGTTCTGCCTATCCAAAACCGAAATAAAACTGTTTATCAAATATTACAGTGATCTGTCTTGTGGTACGCAATTAGCACTTGTGAACGCACTTTATCCCGACACCAAGGAAGCCTGTAAATTACAAAGTACCTACTGAATACCGAGTGGCAGTTTTCGGCAACAGCTCGGTCTGGATATCTTGCATTTACTGGAATAAATCAACGGTTATATCACATATTTTGCTTCAGTGGTCTGAATTATATGTATGCACATATATTTCAACCTTTTAAACAACTCTTACTTACATATTTTCCTTCGCCTCGGGATACCTCGCTACCGGTAACAGGTAGATCCCAAAAACGATCCGTCCCCAGACGATCCGGCCCCATGTTCAATTCATTAGTTGTGCAATGTATTGCTTTGTGGGGGTTTAAAAAAACAGTATTCTGAGATGAACTTTATTTAATAAGAAACATAACAGAAAAAGAAATCAACAGACAGAATACAAACAAACATCGTAACAAGCACCAGTGAATTTTACTTAAGCACTAAGGGATGATATTTATTTAACCCTTTACCTAATTAACCTTTTTTCAGTTTTTGCATCAATGAAATGAAAATTAGATGAATAACAGAATATATGTCGGACATACATCAAATTAATTTTATTTAACCCTTTTAGCCCTAGATTAACTAGCGCTGTTCTCAAAAATTACCATTCGATTTTCATTCTTCTTTTAATTTTTTTTGGAAGAAAAAATGAAAAAAGTATGAAAATTGAATGATATTTTTCTCAAATAGCGCTTTCTGATTTTAGTCGTGATGTTACGAAATCGAAACAATAACCCTTTTATTCCCTTTTATTCAGCCTAACACACAAAGCAGACAATTCGCCTACGTTTCCCAGGAATGCAGATGTTGTTGTCTGTTTGGCTTCAAGTTCATCAAGTGCATTATTCATGCGTATCTCGTAGTCAGGTGCACCTGCAGTCTCGTTGGGCTCGCTTTTACAGTCACTACACAAGACGTTTATGTCTAATTCTGCTCGCATAATAGCACGGTAGTCCTGAATTGATATATCTGTCCCACATAAGCGATGCTGCCATCGGAGACAAGAATCGCACTCTATGGCGAGCTGACGGCCACGAACTGATTTGGTACACACCACACAAGGGTAAGTCATTGTGAACTATGATGGTCATGAATGAATGAAAAGTTTCTGCGCGCCGAAGGAGCACAGGGACGATGTAGGATTGAAATCCCTTGCGACTCTAATAGCTTTATTTGCTTTATAGCTTTATTTGCTTATAAATCCACTAGAGACGGGAGTGAGAGCCAATAATCTTATTAAGTTTGAGTGTGCGACTGGCAGTAGGATAGTGGGTTGAGATCCAGGCCTGCAACCGGGGTCGGGCATCGGGGGGGGGGGGGGTCATGTGAGGGGGGGGGGGGCACCTCCGCAACCTGGACATAATCCCATCATTTTTCCATCGAGAATCATTTTACCCCCCCCCCCCCTCCTCCCAAGTGACTAAAGTTCACTAATTTGGATACATCTTGCCAAGCACATGTGCGTCGGGCCGACCACGGTTCGGCCCGGCATGGACAAATTTTAAAATTTGACATTAAAAGGAGCAATTTCTTGTCTTCTGAAGAATCAATTCCTACTTCAACACACCCAGAAAGTTTTATTTTTTCTGCTCAAATAACAAGATTCATTATTTTAATTTTTTTCTTTCTGTCCACTTACTTTTGAATTGACCATCCTGGATCATTTCACCCCCCCCCACCCCCCCATAGTGACTACATTCCACTAATTTGGACACACCGTGCCAAGCACATGTGCGCCGGGTCGACCATGGTTCGACCTGGCATGGGAAAAATTAAAAATTTTGCTTTAAAAGGCGCAATTTCCTGTCTTCTGGAGGATCAATTCCTACATCAACATACCCCAAAAAGTTTATTTTTTCTGCTCAGTAGTATGTAATGTGGTTTTGAGGGACAGGTTGCAGGACCCCGCAGGGGGACCTCGGAAGGGAAGCAGTAGTATGTAATGTGGTTTTGAGGGACAGGTTGCAGGACCCCGCAGGGGGACCTCGGAAGGGAAGCAGTAGTATGTAATGTGGTTTTGAGGGACAGGTTGCAGGACCCCGCAGGGGGACCTCGGAAGGGAAGCAGTAGTATGTAATGTGGTTTTGAGGGACAGGTTGGGGGACCCCGCAGGGGGACCTCGGAAGGGAAGCAGTAGTATGTAATGTGGTTTTGAGGGACAGGTTGCAGGACCCCGCAGGGGGACCTCGGAAGGGAAGCAGTAGTATGTAATGTGGTTTTGAGGGACAGGTTGGGGGACCCCGCAGGGGGGGACCTCGGTGGGGGACCCCGCAGGGGGATCGTTGAAGGGAGAGCCAGAGGGGAAGTGAAGTAGGAGGAGATGTGGAGATCCGGTTGTAGAAACCACAGGTTTTTACTACAATTAGCCTCTAGTCCCCACCAGCCCCAAATAGTCCCCACCAGACCCCACTACTTTCCACCAATCATCTAATTACCTAAAAAAAAAAAAAAAAACCCCACTATATGTGATATGGATTTTCCAGAATATTTTGCAGCGGGTAGTGCAATAGGACCGCCATACCTTTCACATAACCTTCATGGCCTCATACGACTAAAAAAGCCCTACTTACGGAATCCCTTTTTAAGAATCCCTTTTTGGAATCTCCTTTCTGTCATATGTGCTTATGTGAAAAAGCACAATGTGACACATAGTCACATACGGGTATTTGAGGATACCTATAGCCCAGTATTGTATTATTTGAGGATACCTATCTAGGATACCTTCTGGAGAATCCCTTTTTGTCATATGTGCTTATGTGAAAAAGCACAATGTGACACAATGTGACCTAGCACAAAGGCACATGCTTTATGTGCCGATATGTGCTTATGTGAAAAGGCACAATGTGACACAATGTGCCCTATCACATAGGTACAAACGGGTATTTGAGGATACTTGTGGCCTGGTATTGTATTATTTGAGGATACCTATCTAGGATACCTTCTGGAGAATCCCTTTTTTGTCATATGTGCTTATGTGAAAAAGCACAATGTGACACAATATGCCCTATCACATAGGCAAATGCTATATGTGCCGATATGTGTTTATGTGAAAAGGCACAATGTGACACAATATGCCCTATCACATAGGCACATACGGGTATTTGAGGATACCTATGGCCTGGTATTGTATTATTTGAGGATACCTATCGAGGATACCTACTGGAGAATCCCTTTTTTGTCATATGTGCTTATGTGAAAAGGCACAATGTGACACAATATGCCCTATCACATAGGCATATACGGGTATTTGAGGATACCTTTGTCCTGGTATTGTTTTATTCGAGGATACCTACTGGAGAATCCCCTTTTTTGTCATATGTGCTTATGTGAAAAGGCACAATGTGACACAATATGTCCTATCACATAGGCACATGCTTTATGTGCCGATATGTGCTTATGTGAAAGGCACAATGTGACACAATGTGCCATATCACATAGGCACATACGGGTATTTTGAGGATACCTATGGCCTGGTATTGTATTATTTGAGGATACCTATCTAGGATACCTTCTGGAGAATCCCTTTTTATGTCATATGTGCTTGTGTGAAAAAAGCACAATGTGACACAATATGCCCTATCACATAGGCACATGCTTTATGTGCCAATATGTGCTTATGTGAAAAGGCACAATGTGACACAATATGCCCTATCACATAGGCACACACGGGTATTTGAGGATACCTATGGCCTGGTGTTGTATTATATGAGGATACTTATCTAGGATACCTTCTGGAGAATCCCTTTTTTGTCATATGTGCTTATGTGAAAAAGCACAATGTGACACAATATGCCCTATCACATAGGCACATGCTTTATGTGCCGATATGTGTTTATGTGAAAAGGCACAATGTGACACAATATGCCCTATCACATAGGCACATACGGGTATTTGAGGATACCTATGGCCTGGTATTGTATTATTTGAGGATACCTATCGAGGATACCTACTGGAGAATCCTTTTTTTTGTCATATGTGCTTATGTGAAAAGGCACAATGTGACACAATATGCCCTATCACATAGCCATATACGGGTATTTGAGGATACCTTTGTCCTGGTATTGTTTTATTCGAGGATACCTACTGGAGAATCCCTTTTTTGTCATATGTGCTTATGTGAAAAGGCATAATGTGACACAATATGCCCTATCACATAGGCACATGCTTTATGTGATGTGCCGATATGTGCTTATGTGAAAAGGCACAATGTGGCACAATATGCCCTATCACATAGGCACATACGACCAAAAAGGGGTGCTGAATGTCATATGTTTTCCAAAAAGGGGTGCCGAAATTGGGGTGCCCGGGGATATAGCCATTGGATATAGGCTTTTATTATACAGAAGGGAGATAACTCTGCATTATGGGAAATCAAGCACTGATAATTATAAGACTTGGACGAGAGAACAGAGATAGTTGGTCCTCGATAGACTGTTAGTGATAGAGAAACATATGCAATAGGCATTAAAATGTGATTCTGGGAAAATCAGGCCCTGTACTCCTATTCAATAGATCAAACCCCCTGTACCCCTTGGTACTATAGCATAACGTGTTATTTTTTATATGCCCAAAATGGGGCTCCACATGTCCGTTTGGGTGGTTTGGTGGAGATTTTGGTGGTTTGTAAGGGTGGTCGGGTCTATTTGGGTAATTCTTCGAGAATTCTGGAAGAATTAAAATTCAGAAAAATACTCTAGTTCAATCGAACACACCCCAGGGGATCCCTTGGTACTATAGCACTACGTGCTACTATTATAAGCCAAAAGAATGGCGGTCCTAAATAGGGTTCTGAAAGAATTCGAAATGGTAAAAGTTGGTGTGGATTTTGGTGATTTGGAGACATTGTCGGGTTGTTTTGTGGTAATTCTACGAATCGGGAAATTACTCCTGTACAAAGGAACACACCCTCCGAACATACCCCGTCCTATTGCAGAAAAATAGGGTAACATAGCAATCACGTGCTACCATAGAAACCAAGATGGCGGACTCCAGTATACAAAATGGACGACGGAAACACGTATCACCCTAACAACACGCGCTGCGCATGCCCACTCACACCACGTATCACTATGGAGATGACGTCACAACATGGCCGCTCACGCGGGTTACCATGACAACACAACATGGCGCCACTACGTCACGTGACATGACGTCACTTCCGGGGTCCCCCACCGGGGTCCCCCAACCTGTCCCTCAAAACCACATTACATACTACTGCTACCCTTCCGAGGTCCCCCTGCGGGGTCCTGCAACCTGTCCCTCAAAACCACATTACATACTACTGCTTCCCTTCCGAGGTCCCCCTGCGGGGTCCTGCAACCTGTCCCTCAAAACCACATTACATACTACTGCTTCCCTTCCGAGGTCCCCCTGCGGGGTCCTGCAACCTGTCCCTCAAAACCATATTACATACTACTGCTTCCCTTCCGAGGTCCCCCTTCGGGGTCCTGCAACCTGTCCCTCAAAACCACATTACATACTACTCTGCTCAAATAACAAGATTCATTATCTGATTTTTTTATTTCTGCCCACTAACTTTTAAATTATCATTCTTAATCATTTCAAGCCCCCCCCCCCCCCCCCCCGCCCCTCATAGTGACTTAGTTCCACTAATTTGGATACACCGTGTCAAGCACATGTGCGCCGGGTCAACCACAGTTCGACCCGGCATGGGAAAATTTTTTAATTTGGCATTGAAAGGAGCAATTTCCTGTCTTCTGAAAGATCAATTCCTACTTCAACATACCCTAAAATTTTACATTAAAAGGTGCAATTTCCTGTCTTCCGAAGGATCAATTCCTACTTCAACATACCCCAAAAAGTTTTCTTTTTTCTGCACAATTAAAAAGATTCATTATTTGATTTTTTTTTTATTTCTGTCCACTAACTTTTGAACGACCATCCAGAATCATTTACCCCCCCCCCCCCCCTCCCTCCCCCCGACCATGGTTCAACCCGGCATGGAAAAATTTTAAAATTTGGCATTAAAAAGAGCAATATCCTGTCTTCTGAAGGATATTTCCTGCTTCAACATATCCCAAAAAGTTTTATTTTTTCTGCTCAAATAACAAGATTCATTATTTGCATTTTTTTTTTATATCTGTCCACTAACTTTTGAAGGACCATTCAGAATCATTTTATCCCCCCCCCCCCCCCCCCCCCCCCGTCCCACACCCTCCACCTCCACAAAGTGACTAAATTCCACTAATTTGGATACTCGTTGCCAAGCACATGTGCCTCGGGTCGACCATGGTTCCACCAGGCATGTAAAAATTTTAAAATTTGGCATTAAAAGGAGCAATTTCCTGTCTTTGTCCCATGAAAAGCCTCTTTTTGCGAGAGCATTTCTCCTACTTTCAATTACCAGTAACCACTCATCTCTTCTGTTAATTAATTAATGTAACATAATGTTTCGTATTGTCAGTGTTGTGTATAATCTGTGTGTTGAATAAACACCTCAAATATAACAATAGAGACTCAGATATGAGATTATATTCAATGTAATTACAGGTGTAAATTGAAAACTCTGAGTTAATTCACTGGTAGATAAAATAGATCAAAATGGTGAAAAAATTTTCAAGGGGGGGGGGCAGGGGCGAAAATGTTTCCGGGGGCGCCCCCCCTTCCCCTCCCCCCTCCCCCCTCCCCCCCGTGGTTGCAGGCCTGTTGAGATCCCCGAGAGCCGAGAGCTGGAAAATGGGGAGGAATTTGCATAATTACAAGACCGAGTTCTGCTCCATGTTTACTAAGAGAAGTGGGCAAATTTATGGTAATACTGACCCGCAGTTTGGTGGTTATTTTAAACCCAAACAGTCGCTGGTTTGGGAGCAGCCACAGCATATTATCCGTAATGGTTACAAAAAGAAAACACACACACACACACACACACACACACACCCTCTCACAGACACACACCCGAAAGCCCTTAAAAGGGCTGTTAAATTTTTCTTCAAATGTTTATTTATATAAAATGTACACTCGCCTCCAGTCAGACAAGCTTGTTTCAATCCTTGCCTGATGTTTGGTGGTTTCCTGTGTATGTTAACGGAAAGGTAGGTTGCACAAATTCCTCCTACGCTTTGTCTACCGTTTCCATGCGTCTTCTTGATAAGAGTGTTGCAAGAAAATTTGATCATGTTCAAATAGCAAAGTTATAGGAAGAGAGAAAGATAGGTATCCGCTATTGTATATTGTGACTGTTGTGTGATTGTTGCTGTGGATGGGGTGAGGGGTGGGGTTCTTTGGAGCCCACTCCCCACACGCAGAGTTGCGAGGCAATCCTCACAGACTCAATCCTAAAGATCTCAATGAGTAGCGAGACAATCCTCACTGACTCCACGCAGTTTAATTCTATTGAGTAATTTTAATTTACTGTGGCTTATTTTGTTTTTCTGTTAAGAGTTCGATGTTCGTTCAGCTTCACCATTGATTCACTATCCTGGAGTATGTGGAGGGTTTTGTTATATAGGTCTTATTAAACGCATTTCAATCGCGCTTTAGCAGAGTTGCGCGGCAGTCCTCACAGACTCTATCCTAAAGTTCTCAATGAGTATTTTTCTATTAAGGGATCGGTGTTAGTTCAGCTCATCCATTAATTCACTATCTTGGAGTCTGTTGAGGGTTTTGTTTTGTATGTGTTTTAATCGCGTATCAATAGTTTCTATTTTTGCTAGCTCGTGAAGTTCCTTTATCGGTGTCTATTTGGGTTTGCATAGTGCCACATGCAGGGCATAATTTGGAACCCTCTGTAGCTTCCGAATGTTGGTTTTGCTTAGGTCACTTGTTATTATGGCACCGTATTCTAGTACCGAACATATAAATGTTTTGAAGAGCTTGAGAAGCACATCTTTGTTTCCTCCCCAATTTCCACCTCTGATCATGTTCAGAAAATTGATACGTTTAGTAGCTCTAGCCGTAATGGAGTTTACGTGACTGTTTAGACTGAGATTGCTATCTAGGATAAATCCCAAAATTTGGCCTCTTTGCTTGCTTCTAATTTGTGATCGTATAACTGGAGATCGATACTGGGGACTGTTTTTTTCCTTTGCTTCTTGAAGAACGTAACTTTTTGAGTTTTGGCGGCATTGAGTTTGATGCGCCACGGGGCTCACCAGCTCTCAAGATCGCGAATGGTATCCTGTAGACGGTTTTTAATTATGTTTCGGGACTTGCTGGCCGTCCAAATGCCTTTGTCGTCTGAGAACTGCGATAGTTCGACACAGTTTTTCCCTACTTTTTCTATATCATTTACATATATTATGAAAAGAAGCGGGCTAAGAACCGACCCTTGTGGTGTTCCGGCTTCGAGTATTATACTTCCTCTAACACCTCGCGATTAACCCTCACCTTGATTTTTCGATCAGTTAGAAATGATGATATGATCCTCAGAATTTTAGTGGGTAATCACATTTTCGCTAATTTATATCTCACGCCATTGTGCCATACCGAGTCGAACGCCTTTTCTACATCGAAGAAAAGCGCTGTTCCGATTTCGTTTTGACTGAATGCTGTTTTCATATAATCGACCAGTCTATAAACGTGTTCGATTCCCTCTTTCTGACTCCTATACGCTCTTTGCCATTTGTTGAAAAAGTTGATTGATTCGAGGTAGCTGCGAAGTCTCATAGTGAGAATCCGCTCAAATAGTTTTCCAGCACAGCTAAGCAAGCTGATTGAGCAGTAGTTAGAAGGGCTGGTAAGGTCTTTGTTGGGCTTAGGTATCATTACTCCTGTGGCCATCTTCCAGCATTTTGGGAAGTACCCGCAGGAGAGACAGCAGTTTAGGAGTTTGTTAAGTCTAGAGTAGAAGATGTTGGGGCACTGTTTCATTATTTTGTAAGAGACTTCCTCTTCTCCTGGGGACGAAGATGATTTGCATTTTCTGATTATACCCATGACCTCTTCTACGCTTATTGGTGCAATTAATTCATGGTCGTTCCCGACTTCATGCCTTTGGTCGAAGTTCGGTTCATTGAAAATTGAGTTGTTATCTTGGACAAATTTATTTACTTTTACCTTAAAATCGTTGTCATATCTGTCTGTTCCCTTCTTGTGGACGATGCGCTTTCTTTAGAAGTTCGGCAAAGGCGGTGGCCTTTTCCTTGTCGTCCATGGCCATAGTTCCGTCGCCAGTCTTCAGCGCATTATTATTGGCACTTTTGCTCTTTTGGCTAGTAAGAGTTTTAAATATATCCCAGAACCTCTTAGGTTCTGTCAGCCCATTTAGGTTTTCTGTTGCTTTTTCCCATCTCTCGCAATTGTCGTTAGCTATGGCCCTTTTTACTTCTCCATGTAGGCGATTATACGCGGTTTTAAGTTCTTCTCTTTTCATTTGATAATTCTCTGATTGGGAAGGCTTTTCTTTTTTGTTTGATTATTTGAAGAGTTGTTTGGGTTATTCTGTTTATCTGCGTCTTTACTGTTTGCTTGGGACAAAGTTCATCTAGTATACTGTTGATAACCTCGTTACGATGGGTGCACGCTGTTTCTAGTTCATGAGCATTTGAGGGGCCATTTGCCTTTATTTTTACTTCGATAATGTTTCTGAAGAGGTTCCAGTTAATTTTTGATAGGTTCCTCCTATTCACGGGAGGATACTTTGCGGTACCAGTATTACATTTCAAAGTGGCGTGAACCGGCAGGTGATCACTGCCTAGCTCATCATCCCCTACAAATATGTCTTGCATTTGGCTGGTTAGTGATTTGCTGGTGATAATCAAGTCTAAGATATCTGATTGATGGAGTGGGTTGTTGCTTATGTATGTTACGTCTTGGTCGTTATTTACCACGAATAGATGGAGTTCTTCAATGATGTTGAAAGGGCGTCATCATTAGACTCAGTCTTATGACAACCGAATACCTGGTGTTTGGAATTGAAATCACCCAAGAATATGCAGTGCTTGTACTTTTTGGTAAAGAATTCAAATACTTCACTGTCTACTGTTGCTTGCGGCTTGTTATAATTTGATATGATGGCCACGTGTTTGTGGTCAAGTTCAATTTCAGCTGCAATCACTTCAGCATTGAGGTGGTCGCATTGTATTGTTTTGTATTTAATCTCCTGCCTTATTAGCAGAGCGACACTGCCACCTTTTTGGACGGGTCGATCTCTTCTAATAATATTAAAACCACACAACGAGAATTTTTTGCTTGGTTTAAGCCATCTTTCGCTAATTCCATTTATTTTTTGAATAATGTGAAATTTGCAAGTTTTTCTGATTAACGCTTCAAGCGTTCCACTGGACTATTTTTAGTGTATCCAAGAATGGTTTAGGAATAACTGTACTGAGTTTATTTAAGTTTAATTACTATTTGTCATATTGTTACATAGTTATATTTTGTTGACAGCCGCTTCTAATAGCGTGTGAGATATTTTATTTTTATATAACTTAGATGTTGTTTTACTAATCTCTTTGCAAACATCCGAAAGACTGGTGTCCATGTGTTTCTTCATTATGCTAAAAACGGGTGCTGGTCAAAACGTCCCCAAACCAAAACGTCCCCTAATTTTTTTGGTCAGAACGTCCCCAAGAGCTGGTCAAAACGTCCCCATCAATTGGTCAAAACGTCCCCAAGAGTTGGTCAAAACGTCCCGAACAATTGGTCAAAACGTCCCCAAGAGTTGGTCAAAACGTCCCCAAGCGTTGGTCAAAACGTCCCCAAGTAGGTATAAAAGGCGGAGTCTAACTCACATGTACACGATTTCGTACATGTACACGTTCATCGATGTACGCCTCCATAGGGATTCAGTGTTAAAATCGTGTACAGGTACACGATTTGTCGTTTTTTAGGGTGATTTAGAATCCGCTTTGCGGATTTTACAGCACTGGATTCTATATACACATCGCTCAAGAGTGAAAAAATGTATGAAATTTTAAGGAAAAAGAGGTGTATCATCTGATTTAGAATCCGCAAATGGGTTTCCCCCATAGGATTCAGTGTTAAATCGCGAGCAAAAAAAAACGTGTTGCGGATTCTAAATCAGCGTCGGAAAGTGGTTTGCGGATTCTAAATCATCTGTGCCTGTACACGATTTTAACACTAAATCCCTATGGAGGCGTACATGGAAATCCATTTGTGGATTATACATCAGAAATCGACTCGTGTACGGTACACGGAAAAGAGGTGATACTGAACCCACAAACCCACTGCCACGATGATAGTAAAAACTGACACTCATGTTTTTGTTCTGGCATGAATGAAGGTTTTCGTTCAAAAGAGTCGACTATAAATATGAGTGTCAGTTTTTTGTTTCTGGTGTGAATGAAAGGTTTTTCGTTCAAAAGAGTCGACTATAAAATATGATCTGTAAAAAATAGACATTCATGTTTTGTTTCAATGTAACGAAAAAAATTGAGTTTAGAAAAATTAGAAAAAATTAGAGGTAAAATAATCGTTTGCTCACGTTTTGTCACTGTTAATTTTGTAAAGTAAATCTTAATAAAACACTTTATGGAATGTTTCATCAAATTGACACTCATGTTTTTGTTGTGGTGTGAATGAAGGTTTTCGTTTAAAAGAGTCCACTATAAATATGAGTGTCAGTTTTTTTTTTGTTTCTGGCGTGAATGAAAGATTTTCGTTCAAAAGAGTCGACTATAAATTATGATCTGTAAACATAGACATTCATGTTTTGCTTCAATGCAACGAAAAAATATTGAGTTTAGAAAAATTAGAAAAGTCAGAGGTAAAAAATCGTTTGTTCGCGTTTTGTCACTGTTAATTTTGTGAAGTAAATTTTAATAAAATACTTTATGGAATGTTTGATCAAATTGACACTCATGTTTTTGTTTTGGTGTGAATGAAGGTTTTGGTTCAAAAGAGTCGACTATAAATATGAGTGTCAGTTTTTTTTTGTGTTTCTGGCGTGAATGAAAGGTTTTCGTTCAAAAGAGTCGCGTGAATGAAAGGCATTCGTTCAAAAGAGTCGACTATAAAATATGATCTGTAAAAATAGACATTTATGTTTTGTTTCAATGTAACGAAAAAAAATTGAGTTTAGAAAAATTAGAAAAAAATCAGAGGTAAAAAATCGTTTGTTCACGTTTTGTCACTGTTAATTTGTGAAGTAAATCTTAATAAAATACTTTATGGAATGTTTGATCAAATTGACACTCATGTTTTTGTTGTGGTGTGAATGAAGGTTTTCGTTTTTAATGGATCGTTTTAATAATGGATAATAAAACGCATTTTTCTACTCAATTAGGTTTGAGTGGTAAATTTTTAATATATTCATGATAATGTTCGGAGATGTGAATGAAATTCTTTTAACGTTAAATTAGAAACCGGTTTCTTTATGTGCTAAAAAATTTTTAAACTGTCTTCAAAGTTCTCTCTCAATTGGACATTGAGTGAATGGTTTGATATGAATGAAATTCCTTTTAACAAACGTAAATTATTCTCAAATGCGTTAAATCAGAAACCAGTTTGTCATGTGCTTAAACTTTTCAAACTTTTTCAAGTTTTCCCAGTTCAATACTGAGTTGAGATATGAATTTTTTTTAGTTATTATATTAAAGACAGAAGATTTTTATTAACTTAAAACATAAAAAAATAATTATACATTTAATTTTGAAAATAATAAATAACTCACATTAGCATACTCAAAGGAACATCAACAATTAAAAACGAAAAAAATGTTTTTACAGATGGATTCTAGACGCCGAGATCAAATTTTAGGCGAATATGAACGTGGCAAGAAGGGCATTCAATCGGCTGACAGAAGCAGACGTCTTGGAGAGATGGATCTCAGACGCGAGACCACAAAAATATTTAAACCTGTGATGGAGGTTCAAGAGCGAAGCAAGAAGGAGATAGTCGAAGAATTGAGACCCATAAAAGAGAGTTCTTTGAGAATGGGTTCGTTGCCCGGTAGTTTTGGAAATCGATATTCCTTTCAATCTACACCGGATTACGTTCCCACAGGAATTCAAACCGACGTAAGCGACGATGCAGCTTCCACTATTGCCACTGATAGTGTCGCGTAGTCTGAGGATGGCGGTAAGAGAGATCTGTTGTATGGAATTTATAAGGATTCTGAGGGCATAACTTTTGTAGGCGACACAGAAGTGGAAATGGATGATGAATATTTAATTGTCGGTTCGAATAAATATAAAGTAACTGATGGACTGCACAAATTGCTCCTTTTCGACAAGCCTGGAGATAAGCATAGAGATTACACGGAACAGGATTTCGACAATTACTGCGACATTCTGGTTCAGACCCACGGCATGCTGAGAAATAACGATGCCAGAGAGACTAGACCCAAAGCCAACAGAGGTTACAAGTGGACGAAAGTGGTGAAACCCATATGGGATTTGCGTAAGAAGTACGTCGAATTGGTGACTGGTAAAGGGGTGAAAACTACTTTTCTTCCGAGCGATTCTGATGCTCTGTCTCAGAGATTGAGATTGGTGATGGCGAGTAGACGTGCTGGTAACACAGGGTTAGATAATGAAATAGTTACTATATCTGACGAATTGTTAAGACAGAAGGTTTTGAATAAAAACCATTATAAAAGGCGGATGAACGAATTGAAGGATTGATGTATATATAATAAGTAGAGATAAACAAACAAACAAACAAAAATATATAAAATTAAAAACAGTAAATTTTTATACTAGAATAAATAAAAAGTATTTAAACAACAAACGATTTACCAGTGAAAAAACAAAATATATTATAAAATAAAAATATGTTGGTGATAAAGAACAGGGGATACGTCAGAACTTTAAAAATATGTTGGTGATAAAGAACAGGGGATACGTCAGAACTTATGTTCAAGGCGGTTCTGGCATCATTGATTCTATAATGTGAGCGTTCACGGGCAATGCGGGTAGAAAACTCGCATCGACCGCGTTTGAGGTCGATAAGAAGACGGCTTTGGATGCTGGTAAGAAAGCCGCTTCCGAAGCCAGTGGTAGGATAGCTTCTGTGGCTGGCAAGAGGGCAGCCGATGCATTGATCGACAAGTTGATCAGTCCACCGGTGGAGCGAGCTGCGTTAGAGCGAACGTCGAAAAGTTGGAAAGATTTTAAGGATGCTGTGGTACCCATACAAGATTTAGCCAAAATGACGAGTGGATCCGGATTGAAGAGAACTCGCGATGGTGTGATATAAATAAATAATAATATTAAAACAACTAAGTTTGAAAAAACATAAAAATTGTGTTTGAAAGAATCTAAAATAACAAACAAAAAAAATAAACAAAGATGAACATTAAAGATATGTCTTGGAACAACGCCGCGACCAAGAGGTCGAATAACGAGTTCTTTCCCAAAAGCATAAGAGGCTTGATAGTGGGAAAAACGAATTGTGGAAAGACCAATCTGTTGATGAATCTGTTGTCCCGACCCGACTGGTTGGATTACGATAGATTGTTTGTGTTTGGCAAGAGCTTGTTTCAACCCGAATACAGATTGCTTCGAGAGTGTATGGATCGTAGATTGCCCAAGGACGCCATAGCCAGAATCTTTGACAGTAGGGAGAATTCGACAAAAGTGAAGCTCCTCTTTCGACCATTTTGGATGGTGCGGCGATGGAACTGATGAAGAGAAATGCATCTTCGAATGTCAAGTGTCGATTTTATGAGAACGCTAGTGACATTCCGGATCCTAGAGAATTGAAATCGGAAGATAAGAATCTCATGATTTTCGACGACCTGCTTTTGGAGAGACAGAACCGATGCGAATCGTATTACGTTAGGGGTCGACACAGCAATGTGGACTGTTTCTACCTGTCACAGAATTATTTTCGATTGCCCAGACAGACGATAAGGGAGAACGCTAATTTTCTATGTCTCTTTCGCCAAGATCTCAAGAATCTCAATCACATCTACGGCGATCACGTCGCAAACGACATGAGCGTGGCGGAATTCAGGAGATTCTGCAAGAGGGTTTGGGATGGAGGACTTTACAATTTTGTCGTGATCGATTTGACTAGCAAATTTAATCGCGGAAAATATCGGTGCGGATTCGACAAGTTTTATGTTTCTGATGATAATAAGATAGAACGTGAAAATAAAAAAAATTTAGAAAATAATAAATCTTCAAATAATTAGTTTTGAAAAAATAAAAAAATAAAATTAAAATATAATGTTCGAACAAGGAGAATTGTTAGAACGGATAGCTGAGAATATGGCTGCAAAACAATCCATTCAAATCGTGGTGAGTGGCGATTCGACTCGATTCGCTACGAAATTCGAACCTTCCATTGAATTGAATAGAGAGAAAAGATACGAGACAGCGTTGGTGAATCTGGAGACTTATTATTCCTTTCCCAACGTCACCGAAAAGAATAACTCGTTCAAGTATTCTGGCAGAGTGGATTGGTTGGAGATTCGAATTCCCAAAGGAAGTTACGACATAGACGATTTGAACAATTACATTCAGACACGAATGAAGACAGATGGAAAGGGAAGCAACAAGATCAGACTTGCTCCCAATCCTAATACCTTACAGACGATGTTGGATTTGAAAGATAATTTTCGAGTGGATTTCAACACGGATGATTCTATAGGCAAGATGTTGGGATTCGATCGAAAGATGTATCGAGACCACGCGGCATCTGAAAATACGGTCGACATTCTCGCAGTCAATAGCATTTTGGTGAACGTGGATGTGATTGCTGGAAGCTACGTGAATGGTAGCACTCAACTGATGATCTATTCCTTCTTTCCAAACGTGTCGCCGGGTTATAAGATCATGGAGTGACCTCGAAATTTAGTTTATCTACCAGTGATTTTAGACACGTTGTATAGTCTCAAAACGATGTTGACTGATCAAAATGGTGAACTGTTAGATCTTCGCAGAGAGAGGGTGACGATACGATTTCACATAAGAGAAATATAAAAGCCAAAAAAAAAATATTGTGTATATATATATAAATAACAAAAATAAAATAAATGCAATATTAATTTTACAAAAATTATTTAATATAAATAATTATCATTAAAACAAGAAAACAATTGAAGAAAATATATTTAAAAAAAAAGAATTATGACAGAATACGTGACTAAAAACGTGAACATATCCGCAGGACAGAGAAAGAAACTTGAGAGAGCGTTAAGAACTCGAGACGAGGTGGTGAAATTCAAATTCACTCACGAAGATCTGATGAGAGGCAGTGAGGATTCGATCGCCTGGACCAGAAGTCAAATCAAAAGGATGGAGAAAGCGATTCGTGATGGAAGAGGGTTGACGGTGAGATTGAGATTGAGTCCCGCTCAATTGAGATACAATTTGAGAATGAAAGGTGGTTTCATACCGCTATTGGCAGGAATCGCCACAAAAGCATTACCCTTCACTGCAAAGGCACTACCCTTTCTCGGAAAGACTCTCGGCGTGGGAGCTCTCATGGGACTCACGAGTTCGGCAGTTGAGAATGTATTGGGTGGCAGCGGACTGTTTTTGAAGAAGGGAGGAGCCGTGTGTCGCGTCCACGTAGACGACAGCGGTAAAGGATTGTATCTAGAATCCGTTAGAGGTGACAACTCTTTGAGTGGAAACAGTCTCTATCTGAAGTGTGGACGGAACGTTGAGCGATTCGGAAAGGGTTTGTTGCTTGGTGAGAATTCACCATTTAAGAATATACCGATTTTGAATATGTTATTATAATGTAAAAAAATTATATAAATATCAATCATAGAAAGTATAAAATAATATATAAAATGGATAAACAGGTGGAGAAACAATTAGACGATAAAGATGAATATCGCGAGATAAAGTGCGAAAAAGATGTGGAAAAACTATTAGACGCTAATGATGGATATCTTTGGAAAGGAATAATAAAAGAGTTAAATAAAGATCGGGATATGCGGTTGAAATTTAAAAGAATGAGACGTTTTCCACCATCACCACTATCTTCTGAAGAGAATGGTAATGATGCGAGTGTTACCGAGAGATGCACACCATTCGTTCATAATTATGATTCGGATAAACAAATGTGTTGTTATAAAAACGTAGCATATCACAAAAAAAAGAAAAGAAGAATTGACGCTGAAATTTAAGAAAAAAGGAAACGTTATTATATTATATGGGTAATAGTGAAGAAGGAAAACAAAAAAAAAAGTAATGAGATCTAAAGATGATCTCATTACTTTTTTTTTCCTTCTTCTTCGCTAAAAAAAATCAATCTCTCTATTGTTTATATTTCCAAGTCCGTTATTAGCATGTTGACACTCGTGTATTCTCCTTTTTCGAAAATGTGTTGAATGTTTATCTTTACTCTTTTGAGATTTTTTACATCGGTGAACGCGCTCTCACCACCCAATTTGTCTACGAGTTCGAGTGAGATTTTTGGATATATGTAACTTCCATAGAACAACGACAAATCGTCCTTGTCGAATTCTCTATCTTTAGCGATGATGATTTTCTGCAGATCGCTTTGGTACTCGTAAAACAAATCGAGCATGGCTTCATCCAATTTCAAAGACATCTTATATTTGTTGTATTTATACTCTAAGTCCTTCATCTCGACCTTGTTCAATTCGATGGGATCTTGTTGTTGTAATCTATAGATTTTATAACTGAATTTCTTACACGTTTCGACTCGTTTCAATTTCAATTCGCATCCTTTAGGTGTTGTTGTCATGATCGATTATTTGGTTTTTTGGTTTTGTGAATTCTTGCAAATAATGTATATTTTAAATTTTGTATTTTAATAATTTGTTTAAAAAGTTTTGTTTTTTTTTTTTTGCTCTTTATATATATAAAAAAAAAAGTTTTTTTAATTTTAATTTTCTTTAATGTGAAAATTTTTTGTAAAAGTTTTTTTCTCTTTATATATATAAATAAAAAGTTAAATTTTAACATCTCAATATCTCTATTGTTTATATTTCCAAGTCCGTTATTAGCATGTTGACACTCATGTATTCTCCTTTTTCGAAAATGTGTTGAATGTTTATCTTTACTCTTTTGAGTTTTTTTACATCGATGAACGCACTCTCACCACCCAATTTGTCCACGAGTTCAAGTGAGATTTTTGGATATATGTAACTTCCATAGAACAACGTCAAATCATCCTTGTCGAATTCTCTATCTTTAGCGATGACGATTTTCTGCAGATCACTTTGGTACTCGTAAAACAAATCGAGCATGGCTTCATCCAATTTCAAAGACATCTTATATTTGTTGTATTTATGCTCTAAGTCCTTCATCTCGACCTCGGTCAATTCGATGGGATCGTGTTGTTGTAATCTATAGATTTTATAACCGAATTTCTTATACGTTTCGACTCGTTTCAATTTCAATTCGCATCTTTTAGGTGTTGCTGTCATGATCGATTATTTGGGGTTTTTTTGTTTTATGAATTCTTGCAATAATGTATATTTTAAATTTTGTATTTTAATAATTTGTTTAAAAAGTTTTGTTTTTTTTTACTCTTTATATACATATTAAAAAAGTTTTTTAATTTTAATTTTCTTTAATGTGAAAATTTTTTTTGTAAAAGTTTTTTTCTCTTTATATATATAAATAAAAAGTTAAATTTTAACATCCTTTTTTTCTCGTATTAATTCAATTTTTTCACGTTAAGGAACATAAAAAAATTGATTAATTTCATCAAAAAAAAAAAATTTTTCACACTAAATAAAAAATTGAAATTAAAAAACTTTTTTATATATATATAAAGAGTAAAAACAAAACTTTTTAACAAATTATTTTAATACAAAATTCAAAAAAAAAATATTCTTACAAATGAAGCAAACAGATAAAAAAATGGAAAATTTAAATGAGAAAACCGTACCTCAGTTAAACGAGATTTGTAAACTATTAAAAATTCCACATTTCAGAAAGCATAGAACTAAATAAAAAAAAATTGAAGTCGTACAGAAATATTTGCAAAACGATGGAAAGGCAAACGAAATGTCGATAGCAACAACGTCAAAAAATGCATCGGTTGTGAAAAATGAGAAGAAGAAGAAGAAAAAGATAGTAAAAGGAATCGAAATGCCGACGTCGAAAAAACCCAAAAAGTTTCGATTGTGAAAAATAAGAGGACAACTAAACGAAAAGCCATTGAAGAACTTCAAGTTTCAAAAGAAAAGAAAAGAAAAACTAAAACGAAAATGAGTGATGCACTTCAGATTCTAGACAAGCGAGATATATTGAGCGAAATTCGATGAGCAATCGACGAAGGGAAATGAGAAGAATATGTAGCACGACTCATCACGAAACTATTCCAATCAAAACCTGTAGAACGGGAGAGTGCGATCAAAGGCATTTTTAAAACTTTTGACATGGTTCCCTCGTTCAAGAAAATCGATCCGAAATTGTTCATGGAACGGGTGAAGAAAAAAGTATTGGATTTGTTTCGCAAACACACGAACATGGGACTAAAAATTAAGATGATACTCCATTGCGTGATGAATAAAATCGACGTGAAGTCCGGCGAGAGCATCGTAAAAAATGCATATTTCAGATCGAACGTCGAACCCGTATTTTGAGGTTCAGATTCATCGGACGTTTTCGAAAAGATGAAAGACAAGATGTTGACGTCTCTCGTGAATTATCAACATGAAGGTAGTAATTGGACGTTCGATGAGGTGTTGAAACTCGAAATTCACATAACTAAAAACGATTCGTTGAAAGGGTCTTCCTACGTGAAATTACCGTATTTTTTAGCTAAAAAACGCTCCATGGTCAACGTGAGAAATAAAGATGATCAGTGTTTTAAATGGGCAGTCACCTCCGCTTTATACCCTGTCAAAATGAACACCAATAGAGTTTCTTGTTACGAGAAGACTTCTAAAAATCTCGATTGGACCGGAGTGACTTTTCCAACAGAGTTAAAACACATCAAACGTTTAGAGGCTCAAAATCCCACGACCGAATGTCTTGGGATACGATGATGAAAAACGAACGATCTATCCTCTCAGACAGACTTCGTATCTCGAAAGAGAAAAGACGATTATTTTATTATTGATTTCGAATGGTGACAATCATCATTATTGTTGGGTTAAACATCCGAGCCGATTACTGTCGAGACAAAATAATAAACATAAAGAAAAGATATGTTTATGGTGCAACTGCATGAATGCGTTTCAGAGCGAAAAATCGTTAGCGAAACATCAGAAATATTGCAATGAAAATCAAGGTGTCGCCATCGAAATGCCCAAACCCAACACCATCGTGAAGTTTGAAAATCACAATAGAAGGTTAAAAGTACCATTCGTCGTGTACGCCAATTTCGGATGTTTCACTGCGAAAATGAGTTCCTGTCAACCCAACGCTCTTCAAAGTTACGTCGAAAGATATCAAAAACACATACCTTTGGGCTATTGCATTTACGTGAAATGCGCTTTCGACTCGCAACATGACATGGGTTCCTTCACCTACACAAAACAGTGCGAATACGACGATGTGGCCCAAAGGTTCGTGGAAGAATTAGAATCAAAAATTCAAATGTTATATGACAAATTCAAAACTCCAGCGAAAATAATCATCACACGAGAGCAGCAGGACAAAAATAACAGAGCCACCGAATGTCACATATGCAGACAATTGTTTGACGAGAATTCGGAGGAAAATAAGAAGGTCAGAGACCATGATCATTACACGGGTCTCTATCACGGTCCGGCTCACAGCAAGTGTAATTTAAAATATCGAGACGCCGTTTTCTATACGGTGATATTTCACAATCTCTCGGGTTACGACAGTCATCTGTTCATGAAAAATCTCAGCACCTCCCACGAAGAATTAAATTGCATCGCGAACAGCGAAGAAAGATACATTTCCTTCACGAAATGGAAGCTCATGGAGAAGAAAAGAGTAATCGATGGAGATACGTTGGAAGAAAAAACGAAATTCATTCATAGAAGCATACGTTTCATCGACAGTTTTAAATTCATGTCGACCGCTCTGGAAAAATTAGTCGATAACATGAGCAAGGATAAATTTAAAATCACGAGCGAACATTTCGGAGAACGAGTAGACATCATGTTGAGGAAAGGAGTCTATCCTTACGATTACATGACCAATCTAAAGAGATTCGAAGACACCACACTACTTTCGAAAGAAGATTTTTATTCGAAATTATACGAATCCGACATTTCTGACGAGAATTACAAACACGCCAAAAACGTGTGGAAATCATTCGATATGAAAACCATGAGAGATTATCACGATCTCTATCTGAAGACCGACGTTCTGCTCTTGGCAGACGTGTTTGAAAATTTTTGAGACATCTGTCGTCGAAATTACAATCTGGATCCCGCTTGGTATTTCACCGCACCCGGTCTGGCGTGGGACGCTCTGTTGAAGACCACCGAAGTCCAATTGGAATTATTATCCGATGTGAACATGTTGCTCATGTTCGAAAGGGCTGCGAGAGGTGGCGTCTCGATGATCTCCCACAGATATTCTGAAGCTAACAATCCCTACATGAAAGAAGGTTTCAATTCGAAACAGTCGAATAAATACATACAGTATTGGGACGCTAATAATCTGTACGGTTGGGCTATGAGTCATCCTTTACCGATTGGAAATTTCGAATGGGTGACGGAACCGGAAGAGATGCAAAAATTGAGAGACTATCCTTGCATTTTAGAAGTCGATTTGAACTATCTGGAAGAATTACACGATCTACACAATGATTATCCGCTGGCTCCCGAACGAATGGAACCGAATGAAGGAGACGAGGAAAAACTCATTCCCAATTTATTTAACAAATGTAACTACGTCGTCTACAGCGAGAATTTGAAACAATACATCGATTACGGGATGAAATTAGTCGACATACATCGCATCATTCAATTCGACGAAGAGCCTTGGATGAAAAATACATCAATCTCAACACGAATCTCAGAATTCGAGCCGAGAACGATTTCGAAAAAGATTTCTTCAAACTCATGAACAATTGCGTGTACGGTAAATCGATGGAAAACATCAGGAAGAGAACCGACGTTCGACTCGTCACGTCTGAGAAAATAGCTAAAAAATTAGTGGCGAAACCCAATTACAAACACCGAACCCGTTCACATGCAAAAGACGCACCTGAAGTTTGACAAACCGTATTATCTCGAACCAATCATCTTAGATATCAGCAAGCAATTGATGTACGAGTTTCACTACAATTACGTCAAACGAAAATTTGGTGATAAAGCCAAACTACTGTTCACCGACATGGACAGTTTAGTTTACAAGATAGAGACGAAAGACATCTACCAAGATATATCTCCGGACGTGGCCGCGTGGTTCGACACGAGCAATTATCCCGTTGATCACCCATCCAACATTCAATCGAACGACAACAAGAAGGTGTTGGGTAAATTTAAGGATGAGAGCGGCGGTAAACAAATCGTCGAATTCGTAGGCTTGAGAAACAAACTGTATGCTTATCGTCTAGAAGATGAAGAGATCAAGAAGTGTAAAGGGGTTAAAACATGCGTGGTGAAGAAAAACATCTCTTTCCAAGAGTATAAAGATTGTCTGTTAGGAGGTGGTCCGGTGTATAAGACTATGAAATCGATTCGAAGCGAAAATCATGACTTAGTCAACAAGATTTCGCTGATGGCTGACGATGATAGGAGATTCGTGTTAGACGATAAAATAAGCACTTTTGCACTTGGACATTGGACTTTGGATCTAATTAGAGATGATATGAATGTGGATGATAAGATTCCAGATATGATTGTGGATGATAGGATTCCAGATATGAGTAAGGATGATAGGATTCCAGAAAATCAAGAGGAATTAGACGGATTCGAAATTATGGAAATCGATAGAGACATCGAGAGAGTTAGTTTAAAAAGAAAAAGAAAAAAAAAAAAAAAAAAAAAAATAATGTCATTTTAGTGAATTATAATGAAATAAATAAATAAAAAAAAATATATACGCATTTGTGAATAAGAAAATAGAGATATCCGTAGAAGGTGTCATCTTACCTAACGAACCCCTATCCAACATCGATTTGTCGAATGTGGCGAAGGATTTGAAAATCAAAGATTCTCTAGGCGTGTTTTCCAGAGATGCCTTGCTGAAGAGAAGACCTTGACAATCGGAATGCGGAATTTTAAATCTAGACGATTTATCGGGTGAAGGCACTCACTGGGTGGTGTGGTTCAAGAACGGGAAGAAGAATTATTATTTTGACAGCTACGGAATCTCGCCGCCGAAAGAAATAAAGAACTATTTCAACAAATCGATGGTTCGTTACAACACGGAACGAGCGCAATCACCAGATCAAGTGTTTTGTGGTCACCTGTGTCTCTACGTTTTCAAGAGATGGTCTGAAGGAGATCGGTTTCAAGACATTCTCAATGATTTACATTAGAGAGAGATTTTTTTTTTTAGAATATATAAAGATAAAAAAAATATTTTAAAAAATTTTAATCGAATAAAAACGAAAAATAAAAATAAAATAATTCATTTTTTAATAAACTGCGTTTTGAAATATATTTTTTTAAAAAAAACAAAAAATCTCAAAACAACATGCCAGTCGATAAATTTGGTAGAAGTGACGACGAAAAAGTCAACCTAAGAAAGAAGAGGAAGTCGTTCGAAGTCGACGATGGTTACGACATTGCCAACTTGGATGAACGTTACATTCGGAGATACCAACCTCGAGAGGAACCTTTGAACCTGAGTGATAAGAAGCTCTACAATCTTTCCGAGCCGATAGATCTCGCAGATGCTGCGACTAAAAAATACGTTGACAGGGGAACGCCGATTTCGAATGAATCATGCTAGATAATTACGTGGATAAAACCATGACCGACGATCTCGATCTGAAATCCAAACGTTTGGTGAATGTCGCAAATCCCATAGATCCCACAGATGCCGCGACCAAGAAATATGCGGACGACTCTCACGCGAGATTCAGCAAACACCTGAGAAATAGATACGTTCAGAAAACGATGCACTCAGAATTGAACGCCAATTCTAACAAGATAACGAACGTGGCCACTCCCACGAATCCCAAGGACGTGGCGACCAAACACTATGTAGATCTGGAGCAGAGAAAGTCTGACACACAAGAAATGAAATCGGATCTGAATGCGGGATTCAACAAGATATTGAATCTGTCGAAGGTCGATGACACGGATGCGGACTCAACCGCGGTCAACAAGGGCTACATAGATTCTGCCGTGATACGATCACAAGAATACCTAGAATCACAAGTGGATGATCTCTACCTGAACAAACAATCTGGCGGAACCATGGAGGGTGGTATGAACGATGAGAATTTATTCGGACTCAGTCACGATCCCGAATTCGATTCCAGCACAGTCAGCAGAAAGTACGTGGACGACAACTCGGTCTGGAGAAAGGGTGACATCATGGAAGGTAAACTAGACATGGGTGGACACGTGCTCACGAATCTACCGGATCCCGTGAACATGACGGATGCCTGCACCCTGATTTCGGTGGTGGAGAAAGTCAAATATGCTAGACAATTGATCACCGTGTGGGCTGAGGAGGCCGGCACCTTAGATGAGGGAAAAGCTGAGTGGTCTTTCGGAAATGTAGGTAGCGGATCGAAACATGGTCAGGTGGGATATCCCATGCCGCTGGGAGGTGAAATCCTTCGAATGAGTCTGGCTTCCTTAGATTTGAATAACAGAGCGGCCGTCAATCTCATGGTGATTGGAGTAGAGAGCGATAAGAGATACAGCATCGAAAAGACTGAGAATCAACACGCAAATGTTAGCACATTCGGCACGCCTCTCAAAGTGAATGCCGGAGACAGGATTAATTTTGTTACGAAAACCAATAATTCCGAAGCTGCCACTTCTGTGGTGAGTCTACTGATCAAACTAGTTCCTTTGAACAAACAGTGAATGCGTGGAAAATAATGAATTAAAAAAAATAATGTGTGATTTAGTAAAAACAAAAAAAAAAGTAATGAGATTTAGAAAGATGTTCAATCTCTCTAGATCACATTACTTTATTTATTTTTTTTTGTTTTTTTTAATAATTACTCATTACTTTTTTTTATTTTTGTTTTATTTTTTTTTCACACACGTCTCTCATCGAATGATCGACATCTTATCTCCATCCGATTTCGAATTGTAATTCTCTGTCCGACAGGACCAGGGCGAAGGCTTCATTTTTTCTCGGCACGTTCCTATCGAATTGCATCTTGATCTGAATGTCTAAGACACTACTCTTGAGTCGTTCACTCTGTTTACTGACGTCGAATACGAACATGGGATACATCGACTTGTATTCGCCGGGAGATATGTTAGGGTTGCTCATCAATTCGTCTAGACTTCTTTCTAAAATCAGCGGCATCGCAGTACAGTCTGCAGAAATCGTTCTTGTCGAACGACGCATTGTAGTCGATTGATGGATATCTCATGGCGTTCAGAAACACTTGCATGTTTCTCAAATGGCAGTGATCGAACAGCGATGCATTCTTTTCCTGAGACCCGTCCCTATCAGTTGGAAACGCAACCACGATGAAACACGGTCTCTCGGAAGCAGATTTCACCGTCAATCTCCAATCGAAGTGATTCGTGGAGAGAGGAATGCTAGCCGTGTCGCACTGTCTCATTCTAAATCCCACGGGTAATTTACTCTTGGATTCTATGATCTTGTAGAGACGTGCTTTTTCCATGATCGAAGGATCCACGTGCGGAATGAACCACGATATCTTGTGTAGAGTTATCTTATCCACATTGGTCGCAGTGAGTCTCACTATTGCGTCGTCATCTCCTTTTCGAATCAACGTCAGATTGTGTTTGAATCTGTACATGATCTTGTTGTAATCGTCCGCAAATCCGAAGATGTGTTTCAAAGGTATCCTGAAGGAAAACGTTCCTTTAGGTCTGGACGTCTTGATGACGTAGTCGAATATCGCAGCGGCACTGGCGCTAGCAGGGCCGAAGCTGTCTTTCACCCACAACTGATTAAATCCTCTGGATTTCGAAAAATCATCAGGATACGTCAAGAGTCCGAACATCGTGGTGGCCTGACCGGGATGAAACACAGATTCTATCTCTTGTCCGGATAGCATGTATTTTATATTACTGAATAGATGCATGATGCCATTATTGGCTAGAGTAACCGTGTCGTCGTCGGCGTAGTCGCTCCCATCTTCCTTGGTGAGATGTCCCTGCACCACTATGTAACTCTCGCTAGGATGTATGAATAGATCTTGAGTTTTGACGTTGATTCTTATCTCTCCCGCATTGTTCAAACTCGTTCTGGTTACCGGTTCATATTCGTGAACCTCATATTCTTGAATACTTTCATCTTTCACTATGCTTTGTGCTATATCTAGTATATTTGTCATTTTTAAAGGATTTTTTTTTTTTTTTTGTTTATTAATTAGCTTGCTTTTTTTTATCTAAAAATAGTTTTAATTATTTTTTTTTATTATTATTTTTCTCTCATATATATATATGTGTGTAAACAAGAAAATGTTAAAGAGTGTAAATAAAAGAAATTTGTTTTCTTTGTCAAAACTTTGTCTTCTGTAATTGTTGTTCGTAAAACTTTCCGATGATCTCTTCTCCATCCAAAGCTTCGATTTCGTAAGTCACCGGATCGGTGTGAAATATTTTGATTATCACGAAGATTTCCGAGGTCCATCGAGGAGTATAACCCTTTTCGAAGTGCTTCTTATAAGCGTAGATTCTCACTCGATCACCGAACTCAAATTTCGGCATTCTAGACTTCTTCCTAATCTTAGATCTTTCAGGATATAGATTCGCATAGACCCGTTTTTCATTTCGAGGATCGCTAGCTTCCACGGGAGTCATCTTGATCAATCTGTGTCACGTGTTGTTGTAATCTTTGACCAGACCGTTCAGAGCATATATGTATTTCTTGGTCGAATTCACCATGAAGTATCTGTGCATCTTTTCCTTCATTGTTCGATTCCAAAGTTCCACCACGCTGGCTTTCTCTTCGTTCACGATCGAGTAGAGGTCGACCAATCGATGAACGTGCTTGTTGTAGAATTCCTTTCCCTTATCCACCCACAATTTACTTGGTTTTCAAGAAGACGAGTCGAACACGCTCTTCAGAGCCTCGGCGACGCAAGGTCCCGATTTATTCTTCAAAGCTCTGATCCAACCATATTTGGAAAACTCGTCGATGACCGTCAATAGATATTTGACACCCTCGTTCCACCTCAAAAACGATCTCATGTCGACCAAGTCGGCAGACAAATATCATCCAAACCCTTCACGAACACCCTTCTCTTTCGAAATTTACGCACGATGGGTTTGTGTAACTCCTCGGCCAATTCGCTCATCAATAATCGTTTCTTCTTCTTTTCCAATGCACTTTTTTTTTTGAACGCCCCATCTCAATCGACGTTTTGCACCAATCAGATTGCCGACCAGCGAACATTCTATCTTCTCTCTCCTGGTCGGATTCGATATGCCTCTCAATTTCCCCAACATGTTTTTATCGCAGATGTCATTGCGAGTCTTGGTGTCGGGATGTCTGGCGTAGCACAGATCGTGATCACACGTGGCCGCGTCCACCCTATTCACAGGTTTGCTCCAAGATTTAGGAGTCAGATCGGCGTTGAGTCTCTTGTTCAATTTTGTTCCGGGTCCCGTGAAACTGTGACCAGACAGATGCATTTCAAAAGGTAGATTATTGATCATTTTATTCACGATGCCTTTACCTTTGCTCGCGTTCTTTTTTTTGACGAATCGAGTCTTGATAGAACCACACACGTCGCAAATTCCGTGAAGCATCTGTCTATCGTTTTTAGTTCGTACTTCTCGAGAATTACTCGTCTCGGTAACTCTCTTACACTTTACGCAATACATTTTTTTAAGAGTTATTTAAATTAATTTCGTTTTTATTTTATATATAAATTTAATATTTTTTTTTTTAAATTCTGTTCTTATTATATATATTTTTTTTTTCAATCGCTGCTCTTGAGTTCTATCATCTTACTGAATTCCTCCCTAGCCTCTTTCCTCCCCTTTTCCATGAGAGAATCCTTCATCTCTTCTTTGATGATCTGATGAGTCTTGATTCTCACAGCTTCTTTCATGGCTTCATATTTCGTTTTCTCGCCCAATATCGTGAAGTATTCTCCGTCTGATATCCTACCATCTTTCAACGCCATCGAGATCATTTCGGATATCGTGTCGATCTTGGAGTCGGCCAAGACGCGAATCTTGTCATGTTTCCTCGCCTTCAGATATAATTTCCTACTCAAAAAGTTTCCGAGCATGCTAAACAATCCAGTGGCAAGAGCCACTCTTTCTATGATCAACACGATTGGAATGCCGACCACGGTCGACAACAATCCGATGCCGGCTGCGTGTAAACCTATGGAAATCGTGATGAGTGTTGTGTCGATCGCATTGATGAATTTCACGAAATGTGAATACTTCTTCTTGAGAGAATGACGAGAATCTCTCTCTCGAGTTAGATATGCTTGGATTCTACTGATTTGATCGATGCGATACCTCTCTCCTCTTTCTTTTTCTTCTAGCGATGGCGCCGTCGGCAAAACGCCATTCGGCTTCTCATCCTCGTTGTCATCTAACGTCGGATACAATTTATTTCTGGTTCTCATTTTTGTGTTTTTTTTCTTTCTTTCTAATATTAGATAAAAAATTTATGTGTGTATTTATTTTTTATTTTCTATTCTCCCTTATTTTATATCAATGAGAAAACTTAGACGTATGCTTCAATGAACAATAATTTCATGACGCATCCCTTGTCTTCTAAAGTCAGACTTTTACGCGCCAATTTCAGTTCTTCCGAAACTGTGGGCTTGCTTCGATCCTTACAGAAGAGTAATCTCTTCCAAAATGCGATCACTTCGTCGATTCGAACACGTTCGAATGCCGGTTCAAAATACTTGACGACCATATCTTCCCTTTTCCATCGACAAACACGAATGATTCTCGTGATCGAAGTCTAGGTGATCCCGACATCCGACGCATCGTTCTAATAAGAAGTGACCTAGTTGTTCATTCATGCAGAATGCGTAGGCTCTCATCAGCATTTTTAAAAGAAACCTCGCTCTAATAGTCTGGGAAGCGTTCATGATTTATGTATTTTTTTTTTATTATCTATTCGATTTGATATATTTATTTTTTTAAATAACTATTCATTTATATATTTTTTCTCTCCTATATATATCAATCACTTTTTTTATTTCCTCGGGAAACGTGGCAGTGGGTTTGCAGGTTCAGTATCACCTCTTTTCCGTGTACCGTACACGAGTCGATTTCTGATGTATAATCCACAAATGGATTTCCGTGTACGCCTCCATAGGGATTTAGTGTTAAAATCGTGTACAGACACGGATGATTTAGAATCCGCAAACCACTTTCCGACGCTGATTTAGAATCCGCAACACGTTTTTTTGCTCGCGATTTAACACTGAATCCTATGGGGGAAACCCATTTGCGGATTCTAAATCAGACGATACACCTCTTTTTCCTTAAAATTTCATACATTTTTTCACTCTTGTGCGATGTGTATATAGAATCCAGTGCTGTAGAATACGCAAAGCAGATTCTAAATCACCCTAAAAAACGACAAATCGTGTACCTGTACACGATTTTAACACTCAATCCCTATGGAGGCGTACATCGATGGGGAACGGGTCAACTCGCCACCGGGTCAACTCGCCACCGGGTCAAGTCGCCACCGGGTCAAGTCGCCACGGGTCAACTCGCCACGGGTCATCTCGCCACCGGAAAAAATAACTCAATACGGATTTGTGAAACACTATTTTTTTTTATTAAATGTTGTCATATTTTTTCATCATTTTTATTTAGTAATTTAGTAATTTTATTTAATAAAAGTAGACTATTTTAACATCGATGCTTTTTCAATTATTGGTGGTTACAAATACATAATATAAATAATATATACATCAAGTTTATTTTTGACATCGAGCACTAATTATTTATATAAAACATGCACATAACTAATTTAAGAATCTGAAATTGAATATAATGTAGCACAGCGCCTCAAAAATCCGGTCGACGTCAGTTCATGTTCTGAATACAGCCTCCATGCTTCCTCTAGTTTCTTGGATAATTTGGTGTATTTTAATCGCCGATCACCTTCTAAATCATTTGATGTAACGCTCATTTCAACTGTCTTGGATTCTTTCATCAAAATCGGTACCAGTTTGTAGAATGTTAAACTATGTCCCCGGCAATTCAACCTCCTATGCCATGCTGAAAAAAAAATCGAATAAATATTTAATTGGCGCGTCATTATATGAATGAACAAAGGACGAAAGGAGGGAAGGGGGAAGAAAGGAGGAAAAGAGCGAAGGAAGGAATGACGGAAGGAAAGAAGGAATGACGGAAGGAAAGAAGGAATGAAAGAAGAAATGGGCGAAATAACGGACGTGTGAATGAACAAACAATTACCTTCTATATCATTATTCGTTCTGACAGTGTGGTCATGGATGCACCAGTCTTCAATGGGGAATGCTGGGTTGTTGATCCACTGTGTCTCAAGATATTCCACGAAATCTTTGAGTTGTTGGGTGTTTGCTCTTTGCTCAAATGCTCTGAATGTATCCTCAATGTGGTTAGCCGGAAGGAAAGGAAGAGCTAATAGTTGTCTGATGTAGTTGTATACTGGCCCCTTTTCTCTGTATGCTGTTGCTAATCCAAGACTTGTCACCTTCCTGTAAACAGACTGTGTCCAGTGGAAGACACAGCCCTTGACTTCTGCAGCTGGAAAAACCTGCCTCACGGCCTGCCAAGCTCCTGAAACGTAAAAAATAGAATAATTTAAATAACAGAATAATTTCTTAATAATAGAGCAACGAGTTTTATATTAATCAACCTGTATTTTTGTTGTTTTTTATTCATAAAGTAATAAAAAAAATCTCACCTTGTTCAAAGTCTAGTACAAAGCTCTCCACCAATGGGTCTTGAACTTTACTGAGAATTGCTTCCAAAACCTCAACATAATCTGTCTTTCGCCGTCTTGACATCAGGACGTAAACCATCGGGAACTGTTTCTTTTTTCCGTCTTTTTGGATGAATGCATTTATTGTCATTAGTTGCCCATTAGTGCTGAACGGCGTACCAACAATCTGAAATTAATATTTGAAAATGAAAATTTATAAATTTATATATCTCCAAGTGTTGTTGGAAACTCTTGAAAAAACAGGAAATAGATATTTTTCAGTATCAAGAAAGGCTTACTAAATCTCACCTTGAAAGTTCCATCAATAAACCATCTCTTGGACTGTTGAAGTAGATTTAGTTGGAATGGTGAAGAAAAAATTATGTGTCTGTATGTGTTCATTTCTATATCGGCCACCAAAAATTCATCACAATTTAGGAAGTCCGTGTCTATTTCAAAATGTATATCTGAGGGTGGCTGGGGTCTTGTCTTTGCCCGATATCTGTTCAAATTTCTTTTGACGACAGCTGTCTTTGGTTTTAAAAACATGTTGTCACCGGAAATAACTTCATGAATCGCATCTTCCACTAAACTGGTAGCTGGTCTGAAAGCGTCGGTGTCGGCAAGGGTTCTAGTCTGAAATTAGAAAAAAAAGGGTCAACCTTGTCACCGGGACCGAATGTTATAGAATTCTAAATACATATAGAATACTATAGCACTCAGTAAAAACACGATAGATATTACAAGTCGTAGAAAAGTACTACTTACTTTTTGATAAATTTTTTTTTTCGGTTTTAATTTCAAATCTGGAGGATGACTGTGGCTCTGCTTCTGCGACATAAAATTATCACCAATTTGTGCAACCATCACCCCACAAGTATTTGTCTTGTTCCTTACACTACATCGCCAGCGAACTTTACTGTCAGTTTTTTTCTGTAAAAGATTGGAAGTAAAATTTTCATAGTTATTTAAAATTAATAATAATCGCGCATAATATTAGCATGAATTATGGAACAAAACCGAAAAAAAAGAAGAAAAAAAAAACACAAAAAGCAAAAAACTGAGATTTTACTTACAAAAATAACATAAGAAAATCCGTCACTGGAAACAAGAAGTGGTCCTCCTCTTTGGGTTCCATTTGGTATAATTTCATAAATAAATAAATGAATGAAATACCGACGTATCAAAGATAAATGATGAATATTTAAGAAATGAATTACTCACTAAACGAAAACGTGTAAACTAATTAATATTAACGTAAATTATGCAATGGCTATACATATTAAGTGAAATTACCTTTCAGAACATGGTCCACAAAGAAAATTTAATTCAATAACTTCTCTCTGTGCCTGCATGTAGTCTTGGTACGATATTCCCGTATCACATTTCCGATGCGTCCATCCCTCGCATCTGTCACAGGAGACAGCATGTTGCCTCGGCCTGACTTCTTCATTGCATTTGATACACAAATACATTTTGGTAGATTGTGAAGCTGATGGATAATGCATCCAATATATATGCTTAGTGATCGGTGCATCAAAAAGAGTAGTCACTATTTCATCAAAAGGTATGAACAATATCTCATGATTAGAGATTACTAAGTTTGCATTCAGGCATTGTGATAACAGCTTACCTATATGGTTTCATCGGAACAAATTACAAACTTTCATTGAGCCGTCATCACCTTTCATGGACCGCTGTTTTTACAATCATTGCAATCCAAACAAACCTAAACTATCTGCTAGTTTCTCATTTTCAAGTAGGAGTTATTCTTGGACAGACGTGGATTAAATAGTAAGTACATATTTGTTTGTTTGTTTTTTTTTTGAAAAAATGCGTAAAGTAAGAAAAAAAAACTTTTAAAATCTTTGGAAAAGTGGGTCAAGTCGCCACCAAAACTGAGTCAACTCGCCACCAAATTGGTGGCGAGTTGACCCGCGGAAAGTACAGGTGGCGAGTTGACCCGGTGGCGAGTTGACACGGACCCCATCGATGTACGTGTACATGTACGAAATCGTGTACATGTGAGTTAGAATCCGCCTTTTATACCTACTTCCCCAACTCACTTATCCTTCTTTCGTAATTTCATATTTAATTTAGCAATTTTTATACTTTTTTCGGTCGAAATCTGGGATTCTAAATCAGTTGTACCAATACTCTGCTCTCAGCTGGGCATGAACAGGACTTCAACAGACTGGAATTAATTGTCGGATGAGTGAATAAATGAAAAGTTTCAGGGCGCCGAAAGCGCACTGGGACGATGCGGGATTAAAATCCCCTTCAACCCGAATATCTTTACTTGCTTATGGATCCACAAGGGTCGGAAGCGAGGGTCAATAATCTTCTTGGTTTGAGTGTGCGCACGGACAGTAAGGTACTGGAGTCAGGCACCCCTCCCCCCCCCCCCCTATTCTGCTGTGTATTTTACTTAGAAACGTGAGCATATTTATATGGATGGTAATACTGAAACCGCACTTTGGTGGTTGTCTTAGAAAAAAAGAAAAGAAAAAGAAACCCAAACAGTTGTTCGGGAGCAGCCCCAGCACATATTGTCCATAACAGTTATAAAAAAGGAAAAATCATACCAATATGTGTTATTGAAAGATGGGAGTTACCCATCAGCCTGTAAGGCGGAGTGGACGCTGAGCCTTGGCCATCTGGTCTGCCTTCAGGGGAACGGACCCCCCTCCCACAACGACAAAAAAAAAAATCCCCACTCAGACATACACTTAAAAACGCTTAAAGGGTTGTTACATCTTTATTCATATGTTTATTTATTTAAAATGTACACTGGTTCCAGCCTGGCAAGTTTGTTTCAATCCTTGCTTGGTGCATGGTTTACCGCCTGGCGAGGCAACCCTCACTGACTCCACGCACTTTAATTCTATTGTATAATATTAATTTTCTGCGACTTTTGTTACATCCCAAAAATTCGTCCACATGCGTTTGTCGTCTGAGAACTGCGATAGTTCAACATATCAACTGTTTTTGTTACCGTAAGCCGTTGTTATTTTAAACACTTTGGTGTCTTATACTGTGACTAATATTCATACAAACTACGATGTGTTTCCACCATGCCAGAATTATCCCTCAATTATTCTGATTTAACAAATGACAAATTTGGACAGAATAAATAAAGTAATAGGCCACTCCCACTTACAATATCGGTGACACAAACCAATGATATTTTTTAGTCCGTTTGCAATAAATTTCATCCATGGAAAAATTCAACTAAATATTCCTACAAGCTGGAAAAATCAGTTAACGTTTTCATAATAGTATTACTAGATAACGCTGCATAAAATCTACAAACAAGAAAAAAATCATCGTTACACCTATTTGTTACAGCTTTTTCTTAATAATTTAATTAAACGCTTCATCGTGTTGATTCCGATTGGCTATTCCACGAGCCATGTGATTGTCATATAATAGTAGTCTATTGTTCTATGCCTTCTTTGATCCCTATACAATTATTTCATTGGTTCATGTCAAAGATAGTGTTAAAAACCGGGATGGTCAATTAAATGTGGTGACTATACGTTTGTGCTTTAAAATTCGTTAACATTATTTCATTAAATTATGACCAACATAAATTCTGGTGAGTGACTCTTTTAAGCATTTCAGCATTCGCAAGCCTGGCGAAAATACTGAGTTAATTATGCAAAAACGGGCGGTGCTTTTCAATAAATACTTGCAAAATAATTTCAGGTTGTGTCGTAGTGTAGTAGTGTAAGCCATAGTAGGCCGTATGTTAGAATTATTTCGCAATTATTTATTGAGATGCTAATAGGCCCTATTTACAAATGTTTAGGCCTGTCCTCGCCTCCAGTCCAAAAACAACCTCAAAAAATGTATTTTTATTTTTGGGGCTTGGTACGTCTTTCAAAGGACGTACCAAACGAAACTTAAAATACAGTTGTAATTTGTGACTGCGTGATTCTTGAAGTAATAACTTTATTCAATCAACTTGACGAAATAAAGTTATCACCTCAAGAATTGTGCAATTAAAACCTATAATTCTAGATCACTGGATACTCAATGATGAACTTGAGAATTCAAAACATGCTTACCAAAACCCGCCAGAAGTCTCCATTTATAAAAGATTTTTTTTTTTTTTTTTTTGGGGGGGGGGCACCCCACCCCTATCCCTATCATCGATCGTTAGTCGCGTCCAACTCAATCAATGCCCGTGCCTGCCTTTAGCATCTGCATCAGTATCCCGACACTTTTGAAAGGAGATCCGTGACAGAATTAACCCTGGGGTCCAAATTACCATTTCCCCGGCACTGGTATTAATTAGTGTTTTCTATTCATAAGGCACGCGCGAAATTAGGGGAGGCACGCATAAATATCGGCCTGACAGAAGCGAGGATATTTATAATTAATGTTTTGTAAAACAATAAATTTGTTTTAAAATACCATCGCAAGTTTTTTCAATGGCCTCAGTCAAGAAACAGCGAAGTGGACGTTTTAACCAACTATTGGGGACGTTTTGACCAACTGTTGGGGACGTTTTGACTAATTTTTGGGGACGTTTTGACCAACTATTTGGGGACGTTTTGACCAAAACATTTGAGGCCGTTTTGGTTTGGGGACGTTTTCACTAGGATTCCTGAAAATAGAGCCAGCCATTAGAGTACACGTGGAATAAGGGGGGGGGGGGGGGAGTTCTTGACATAACTTACATTTAGAGTTTTAAGCTGGATGTTTGTTTTAACTTTTTTGAAGTGGCTGCACCGCTGGTAGTTGCTGGGGTGTTGACCACCGCATTGGGGCATATCAGAGTTGTAGCACTACATGCCTTCTTGATGTGTTTGTCACCGCATTTCATACATCGTTGCTCCCCGTTGCATTTGTGTGACGAGTACCCAAAATTCTGACACCTGTGACACTGAACGGGTTGCGGAAGAATACGATATTCTTCGGTTTCGTATTTTTTGCCGCTGATAATTACCCCTTTGCTTATCAGATTTAATTTGATGGTCAGCATGTGTGCCTTGAATTTTATACATCAGGGACACCCTTTGAAGTGGGTTACGGGTCGTTTCGTACCTTTTCCCTTTCGTACTGAGTCGTTTCGCACCTAAAAAGGAACGAAACGACTAGGGTAATTTTCACTTCTATTTTTCTAAATTTTATTCCAAAGTTTTAGGCATAGTTTTTAACTTTAAAAAAAAATCAATATAACATATAGATTTTTTTAAAAAAACATTATGCCTAAAATGGCAATTTCAGTGAAAACACCTCCCAGCCCTGAATGAAGCCACATTCACTTGTAAAAACGGAATGAAAGTTTTCGTAATAAACACAGACCCTTCCATTGAATGAATAGTATTCCGCCTGAGTTACTGTTGTAAAACACAGGCACTGGCACGATTTTGTTGGGGAATTCTAATGGGGGGGGGGGGGAGGGGGGCTGGGGGAGGGGTTCAAAGTTCTGAGGCAGCGTAGAGTGTTATAGACGGGTTAAGATAGGAAGGTGGGTAACAAGTCAAACAAATTGAAAACAAGGCAGTCTTGTCGTGGACATCACTGCATTGTTTTTAATCCAATCGATCTGTTTGTAGGTTTATTAGGGGTGTTAAAAAAGAATGTCAATTAACCCTTATAAAAAAGTATCATGGTAAATCCCAAAATACCCTGGTAATACCATGGTATTACCAGGGTATTTTGGGATTTACCATGGTTTACCATGGTACTTTTTTATAAGGGAATGGCTGATAAAGCAGTTAATCTCTTTGATAATAAAACAAACGATTAATCGTAATACTTTTTTTGATTATTAATTAGTAGAACCGTGGTATCATATTTTAGTAACAACACGTGAAATGTGAATAATATAAATGCGGAACGTATTTGACACTTCTCTTATATGGGTTACAATAGAGCTTTCAAAGAAGTGCTTTTGTAAAAATTATGTCCTTTTGTTTCTTATTTTGTTTCTCATTTTATTATACTTCTTTGAAAACTAAAGATGCGAAAGAAGTTAAAGAATATGGCACAGTATCAGCAGGTATGAGTTGTAGGATACCCACAATGAAATTTTCTTCACATTTTTGCCCTGTTGATAATTCCAACACTCGACGTCATTTCTTGGGAAACTCAACATCAAAAGCTTACCACGAAAGGACGTCAAAGGTTGGAATTATCAAGAAAATGAAAATCGACACTGTTAAACAGACTTGAGAAACACCGTTGTTGTAAAATTTCGAAAGTCCTACTCCGTTGTTTATTTCTTTTTGTGAAAATTGAAAAAATCCTGAAACTCTGTTGAAATAAAAACATGTATTCACATCGTTCTTCTTCTACAGCCCAGAATTACTTCATTTATGTCTTCAATTAGAAGTTTGACTTTTTAAATTGTTTCCAAGTTCTGCGTGTGTATTTAACTTCTGAAGAATTGAGCGTAGCGATTTTTCAAAATACGCTACAATTCTTCACAAGTTAAATAAACATCAAACGATTTCAAAAGCCAGTTACCAAGCTTAAGATAGTCCATATGCTTGGTAAAATCCCTTAAGGCCAACTACCAACCTGTGTTCATATTCCACTAGTTAAACGCACAACAAAATTGAGAAATGAAATGATTTCACTCAAGGTCCCTTCTGGAGTGTCTCTCCCAAACACCTTAACACCCCCCCCCCCCACCACCACCACCACCATCACCACCCCGTTTTCCGCACTGTCTGTACGATCGGCACAGGCTTTCACCATTTCAAGTGTTAGCTTATTAAGTTATTCCGTTTTTCCTCACTCTTCTCTATTGGCAATCTACTGCCGGTCCGGCGAATTAAATACTTCGAATATCTCCTTTTTGTCGTATCATCTTTTAAGTGGGTCGTTTCGTTCATTTTTAGCTGTCATTTAGGTCCGCTCGCTACTTCCCTCTAAAACTGAGTCGTTTCGCACCCCCTTTTTATGTGACTCGTTTCGTTCCTTTTTATTTCAAATGGTGAGTCCTTTCGTATCTAAAAGAGTACGAAACAACCCAGTACGAAAAGGTAAAGGTACGAAACGACCCCGGGGGACGAAAAGGAAAAGGAACGAAACGACCCGTTACCTTTGAAGTGCGGCAAATCAAAGTGAATAGGAGATGAATTCTCAGCTTGTTTATATGAAATTAATCAGATTAATCTGTTTTTGTTATATAGAAATCATGAATTGTAATCATTGTTAATTGGCTTTACTGTTATTAAACAGTTAAAACATTTATGTTTATGTTTTTGTTTATATAAAGGTTGTGAATAGACTAATGATAGGTGTTAAGTAAAAACCAAGTCGTTAAAATACAAGTTTTCATTTAATTGTTGTATTTCTATTTCATATTTAATTTTTCGAAAACACTCCACTGAACACCTGTCCTGAAAAAACCTCCCGGACGTTTCCGTGGATCAAACTAAAATACGCCCGAGGTGCCGTTTTTTGGTTCCGAATTGCAAGGGAGAATATTCTCCTTGGAATTGCTGAACGTGACAACTCAGAACTGTCGAGTTGTCGTTGTTCGAGTAGTGATATTGACAAAAATAAATGCCAGCTCAATAAAGTCACACGATAGTCTCAGAGAAAAACGATTTTTATAAACAAGATAAACATGACTAATGGTCTGTGAAGTAATTCAATACGATGGTATTCATAATGAAAGTATAATCCGATTCATCACATCGCCTGATTTCGTGCTACAAATAGTAGTAGTACAATACCTGGTCAGCCTTTTACCGAAATTACCAGAAGTCCCCCCCCCCCCACCCCCAATATCTGAAACAACACATTAAGGGGTCGTCCAACCTAACTTTGGTCAATTTTTTGACATTTTTCCCAATGCCTCAGAAACAGATAAGACTAAGAGAAGTAAGGAAAGGCAAATTATATATCAAAATAATGAGTAAAGTGCATAGAAAAGGTACATATATTTTTTTTCAGGAAAAAAAGTGAATTTTATGATTTTGAAGAAGATTAATTTGCAAATGGCATAAGTAACGAACCGGTAAAACCACAAAATAATCGGTAATTCGAAAGCCTTGTCCTCAATATAATGATAACATACTACAGACTCGGAGAAAGCATATTTTTGACACACACTCTGGTGGGTTTTGACGTTTGAATGTAATAACATGAACACAAATTTTTGATGTTCCGGATGTGGCCATGTTTCAACGATGTTTTTCCGGTCATGTGATTACGATGTGGTTCTTGCAGAAATACTCAATTTGGGCAATCGTAAGAATGCAAGGACGTGATCACGCCCTTTATTTGTTCGAGACAATGTATGAGCGTATTTGCAAACAGGTGACAGCAAGTACTTGAGCTGTTAATGTCATAACTGCAAAATATGGTTCGAAATTCCTTCTCGTGCTTACAGGCCGTCTGAACTTTTTTGTTGACAAAAAATCTGAATTATTGCGCACTAGAAAGACAACATGAACCACTTGTAAAAAAAATAACCGAGTGTATAAAATCGGGACGATACACATAAAATAAGGCAATATTCATAACAAAGTAAGCAGAATGCTTCAGAAATCACTTTTTCACGAAGTATATTCCAAGTGACCTGGAACTATATTGAGTGTGTTAATTTCCCCCTGTCGCTGCGAAGTTATTTACGTCCTAGTAACCATGGAATTTGAAGACGGGTATGTTTGATGTCTGCAAAGGACCGATTGAAGATGGGTTGAAAATGATGCATTCGTGCTTTTAAATAAGGTGCGCTTGGACGATGCTGAGAATTTAGTTTTTTCTTCCAACCAACCATAGTAATACAAGCGTCGATCGGTGGTGTTTTTTTATCGTTTTACACTGACAAATGTGACAAATCTCCTTCACCGGAAACCATCCCCCAATTTGCATATCACAATAAACATAACCGCTGTCACGGAGTGTCAGCGTGGCCGTGTGGTCAAAACCGAAACAAATTATCGAATGCACAGTCAATATTAGCTGCAATTGGCTTTTAAATAAATGAAATACACGAAATATTCGCAATTTCTTCATTATTCATGCCGAGTTAACTTTTTAATCAAACCACATGCGTTCAGTTTCGTTTGTCGGTATCAAACTGATATTGTTTGTGGTAATTAAATAGTACGAGAAGGCGAAGGAAGCCAAATATTTTTACATCATCTATTATTTAATTCAAATTGATAATTTCTTTTATTTAACTGAAATTATGAACTGATAAGTTGGGTGTGTTGCGATTATTATGCCCCAGACCTGGAACTTAGTGGAAGTTGGAAAATCAAAGGTGCATCTAGGGCCGTGCAGTGGTGACCCCCTGTCCTCTTAATCTTAGTCTTACCCATTCATCATTGCATGTACCAACATTCCCCCTTGTATCTCAACCATTGCTACTCCAATTTGAAGGATATTTGGTTTTGTGATCGAGCATCATGGAGAAACAATGCCTGTGTAGCTGCTGTAGCATGTGTTTCTTCCCACATTTTTTCAGAGTTGTGGTACTTTTTCACTCTTTTGAGTTAGAAAATTTTGTTTATAACTAGTTGATTTGTTACAATTTGTTGCAGAGTGCCTGCTAATACCCTCAATTGTATTGCTGCAGAATTTTCTTGTGAAGATTTTGTTCCTATTACTAATCAAGCAACAACCTAATGAATATTCTGTATAAAGCCACCAATCTGATGTTTGACACTTTTATTGGAGCTGTTTTGAAGGCTTATGGAACTCAAAATGTTGATTATGACAGGACTTTTCTATTCACCCATGAATCGATAAATTAAGTGTTATAGTTGGAAGTAAGAAGCATGAAAGGTCCAGAACTAAAACTCTAAAAAGAATGTTTTGCAATGTAACATGATTTTTGCAGATACACTTATTTGGAGGTTTACCTGTCTGATAGTGTTTGGAACATGTGTGGCCAGGATCTTCAAAAAGAAAAAAGAGTTAAACTTTGAGAAAAAAGGCATATGCCTTCAGTGCCGGAGGTAGAGTCATACAAGGAAGAGCGCACCCCCCCCCCCCCCCCCCCCCCCAAAAAAAAAAAAAATTTCTGTGTCAAATGGAGCTCACTTGTCATCTTTTGGGGATTGCTTTGTGTACTGCGTTCTTGAAAAAAATATGTGAGACCCTCTGGATGTGCCCTTCTGATCTCAATATGTCAGTAAGCCTCCTTGGGGAAAGTACATGCAATAATGGTTATTGAAGGTTGATTTGATGTGTTTTGAATAACAATGTACTTTTAAGTACATTAGATGGTTTATTGCAGTGACAGGTTACAGTTACCCTTATTTCTTCGCCAACAGATATCATGAGTGTATTGGTGTCCAAGAGTTAAACAAAGCTAATGTACTTATTGATAAACCAGACAAATTTAACAATTTAATCACTATCAAATTGATGCATGGGATAAAAGGGGTTACAGTGCAAGGGGTTTGTAAATATATTTATTCAACTACAATGTATGACTTTGCAGTGCATTCTACATAGGAGAATATCATATTTTCTTTCCAAACCATTACAGTAACACATACATCTTGATATTGGGAGACACTCTTTTGTCCTTCCATACTTCTTCTGCTGGACTCCTTCAAGTTGACCTTTGTTGTTATAGTATGTTATAGTATAGTATGTTATCATTATATTGAGGACAAGGCTTTCGAATTGCCGATTATTTTGTGGTTTTACCGGTTCGTTACTTATGCCATTTGCAAATTAATCTTCTTAAAAATCATAAAATTCACTTTTTTTCCTGAAAAAAATTATATGTACCTTTTCTATGCACTTTACTCATTATTTTGATATATAATTTGCCTTTCCTTGCTTCTCTTATCTGTTTCTGAGGCATTGGGAAAAATGTCAAAAAATTGACCAAAGTTAGGTTGGACGACCCCTTAAGGGCCTATATAAGTAATGGAATTTTGTTTATTTTGAAATTCTCACCTCTCATATTCCTTAAATTCAGATTAAATATACACAAAGTATACATCAAAATGAAGGTTGGGATGTATAGAACACGAAACACATATGTAATCGACTCATAGAGTCGACTGGAGGCACCACTGGTTCCTGGAAGTCTGCTACCGTATTCGCACCAGAACTGATAATAAAATAATATTTCATCAGAACAACTTGTGGCCAAATGTGCTTCATATATCCAAGAACAAAGCTAGGCATTCAAAACACTTTCGAATGCAGCGATAGGACTGCATTTTGGAAAGGGAAAACACTGTCTGCATTTTTTATTAAAGATGGTTTCCATCCTCGACAGACATGCGCAAATCATTCGTTACTACGAATTTCCATCGAAAAACAAAATCGAAATTCTAAGAAATTTCAACGGGTATCATGATGCCTTGCATTGAATGTGGCAACTGTGCAATCTCTATCTAATAACAGTATACTGTATGAAGGCGATCTTTTTCATTATTTGATTTTAGACGGCGTTGTTTTTACATGCTTTTTCTGTCCGATGACGTCGACCGGAAATCGAAAGTATACTCATACGTAAACAAAAGCAATGGCTTTGGAATTTTCCCCAATTATAGATTGATGCAGCTCTGCCGCCGTGTTTTGAAGAATTTTTATCCCCTAGCTTTGTTCTTGGATACATAAATTGAAGGAATATCAGAGGTGAGAATTTTCAAAATAAACAAAATTTCATTACTTATATAGGCCCTGTTGAGTGAGACATCTAGATGTCTAAGAGATTTCGCTTTACCTTAGTAAAGTTAGCCCTTAAGGGCCTATATAAGTAATGAAATTTTGTTTATTTTGAAAATTCTCACCTCTCATATTCCTTCAATTCAAATTAAATATACACAAAATGTACATCAAAATGAAGGTTGGGGGGTATAGAACACGAACACATGTGTAATCAACTCATAGAGTCGACTGTAGGCACCACTGGTTCCTGGAAGTCTGCTGCCGTATTCGCACCAGAACTGATAATTTAATAATATTTCAAGAAAACAACTTGTGGCCAAATGTGCTTTATGTATCCAAGAACAAAGTTAGGGGATAAAAATTCTTCAAAACACGGCGACAGAGCTGCATTGGGGAAAATTCCAAAGCCTTTGCTTTTGTTTACGTATGAGTATACTTTCAATTTCCGGTCGACGTCATCGGACAGAAAAATCATGTAAAAACAACGCCGTCTAAAATCAAATAATGAAAAAGATCGCCTTCATACAGTATACTGTTATTAGATAGAGATTGCACAGTTACCATATTCAATGCAAGGTATCATGACACCTGTTGAAATTTCTTAGAATTTCGATTTTGTTTTTCGATGGAAATTCGTGGTAACGAATGATTTGCGCATGTCTGTCGAGCATGGAAACCATCTTCAATAAAAAATGCAGACAGTGTTGTCCTTTTCCAAAATGCACTCCTATCGCTGCATTCGAAAGTGTTTTGAATGCCTAGCTTTGTTCTTGGATATATGAAGCACATTTGGCCACAAGTTGTTCTGATGAAATATTATTTTATTATCAGTTCTGGTGCGAATACGGTAGCAGACTTCCAGGAACCCGTGGTGCCTACAGTCGACTCTATGAGTCGATTACATATGTGTTTCGTGTTCTATGCATCCCAACCTTCATTTTGATGTATACTTTGTGTATATTTAATCTGAATTTAAGGAATATGAGAGGTGAGAATTTCAAAATAAACAAAATTCCATTACTTATATAAGCCCTTAAGCCTTTTATTAAGGGCCTATATAAGTAATGAAATTTTGTTTATTTTGAAAATTCTCACCTCTGATATTCCTTCAATTCAAATTAAATATACACAAAATGTACATCAAAATGAAGGTTGGGATGTATAGAACACTGCAGGCTTGGCAATTTCAGGAGAGCGATATTTTTATACTGTACCAATGACCCAGACTTAGCTGGTGCTAACTCTAACAAAACCAGGGCCAAACACAAATTTTGCCCCCCAATCCCCAAAATTTGCATCCAAAACAAAAAGAAATCATGTCCTAAAGGACCTCCATACTACGCCTCTACTGCGCATGCGCAGTGACGCAGTCGTCCCGAAATTGGCGCCAATTATCATTCTCTGTTTGGCCCTTCATCAGTCAACATCTCACTGATCTTTGTGCTTGTAAATCTCAGTTTAAAGGATGCCAGACACGTAATTTTTGGAGAAAATGTGATTCTAAGGAGGATAGAAGGAGGAGAGGAAAAAGAAGTGGCAAAAAATAATCAGGGCTGTACTTAAAATTTTTTGATGAAATTATGTTAAGTTGCCTATTTTCGAGGCATGGGCCTCTTGTTGTCATTCTTGCTAATTGTTGCACTGCTTATTCAGTGTTTCCTCTCCCCTAGCCTTCTAAAGTCACCCCTGGCAATTCTCCCATGCTTTTGGCATATTTTTGAGAAATTTCATTTCTAAAATTTCCTGGGAGAGTTGCTTGGTTACAGAATGTTTTCTGTTATTTTCCCCATAGTTACGTTTTCACCCATGGGTGTATAACGTTTGTGTTCTGCATCTTCCATCTGATGTTCTACAGATTCTCCCCTGGGAGTCTCTGTTTTGCATCAGATAGAGTGTAATTGATGACTGATTCCGGGCCAGTTTTTTCAGTGCCTGGAGTCATGTTTTCTAGTGTGTTTACACTGTTGGTTTTCATTGGCAACAGCCTTTTTTGAGGGGGGCTGTTTGCCTTTGTGGTAGTTTATCTCATTATAAGATACATTTATATTATCCGAAAGTGTCTCATTAATTATTTTATATAAATTTAAAATTTTTGACCACACTTTGCCATCGGATCCATCGGGGCTCAACGTTACTTTTCAGCAACTGGGGCTTCTCTGAAAAAATATTTTTTCAAAATTATTTTGTTTTGCAATTGTTTTTTCATTTATTAATGGATCATGTTATTATGTATCTTTGTGTCAGGGGTTTTTGCGAGTAACTAGGACTTATTGTTGTTCTTTCACAATGAAGGGACGTTGTTCAAATTGTAATAGGAAGAAATCTTCCCCTGACTTTCATGATCATTGTATTAATTGTAGTCAGTGTTCTCGCATTAATCCCTGTCCTATATGTGAACATTGGGATGAGAAACATTGGAAACGTGTGTCACGATATGTTGTTTCTGGAGAAAGAGCGATGCCGACTCTTTCTCCACAAGGTCACTCTACTCTCTCAGTTTCTATTTCAGAGGAACCAGAACAGGGTGATGTTTCCATGTTATCTTCTTCAAGTGTGCGTCCGTCGTCACAAATGAATTCAGAGCTAGCGGCAAAAGTGCTCATGGAGATTAGACAAATGTCGTCCGCTAGCTCGCCCGGTGTAGCATCCATTCACCGAATGGTTCGGCAGCCGGGTTCGTCCGATGCGGTCCAAGAGGAAATTTTGGGTGATGCGAGCACTATAAACATAATAGATGCACACCCAGTGACGGCGGATAGTAAGCGAGAACGGAGGAAGCCTTTTAGTCCGGTTCCTAGCTCGTCCAGGTCCAGCCGGGCCGCGAGCGAGAGAGGTCCCTCTCTCGTACAACAACATCTGGGACCAGATGTTGTGGTACAAAATGTGTCTTTAGCGGAGCATACGTCCGTCGCTCGGGACGCTCCGTTGTATAAGCAGTCCGCAGAGACTGTTAAGGCTTCCTCTTCTCGTCAACGCACACGACCGCACCTTGGCTGCGTGACCGCCGATATATTACCAGCTTCGCCGATGAAGGATTCTTCGGCGACCAGGTCACACCATCCGGCAGCCAGGGATTCGAGACCGATGGACTCCGGACGTTCGCATAGGAAAAGTATGCGGGAGCCATCTGATGCGGAGCTGCCCTCGGTGAAGCAGCGAAAGACTGCGCCTCCGCAGGTCTCGACGCCGGACATTCTTGTGCAGATAGCACAGCTTATCGCAGCATCCCAGCAGCCGACAGAAACGGTGTCGGATCGAGAATTATCCGACGGCGCTGGGTCGGTACGCTCCGCCGAAGCATCGGGGGCGGACGACCGGGAACATCGTGAGGTCCGACCGGATGGTGAAAGGGATGCGGATGACTTGGAGCTATCCCTTTCGGAACAACATAAAGCTGCCGTGGACTTCATCCGGCACTTTCTCCCTCAAGTTGTTCCGTCGGGCCAGACTGCTGCGCTTCCGGACAAGAGAATTACAGCGTCATTGGACTCTGAATTTTTTGAGCGGCTCAGGGACATCGCTCCCGAGTTTCCGTCGCAGTCCAATAATGTTGCTAGAACATTTGAATTATTGAACGACGCTATATTTAAACTTGCTTCCAGGACGGGGAAAGCAGGTTTCTTGTCCGCTAATACTCTCAACCTGCCTTTCATTAATGCAAGGAATAAATTCGATACGGCAGGACAGGGTATACCGAGAGTTTCTCTGCGTATGGACGACGAGGCGGAAGACTTAGAGCTATCATTACCGTCGTCAGCTTCTATTCCAACCGCGGTGTTGGAAACAGCTATTGCGTCTAACAGAGCCAATTTAGATGCCTTATCTTACGCAGATCACCTTACTAAGGCGTTGTCACTGCGCCTTCAAGGGGAAGAGTTTCAGGATATACAATCCTCTTTAAGACTTCTTTCAAGGGCAGTAGCTTATTCCACGTGTAACTCCGCCCTTTCAGTGGCAAATCTGGAGTTGGTTAGACGTGACGCAGCCCTAGCTACATCCACACTAGTGGATTCTAAGGTGAAGAACTCTCTTAGAGTCGCTTCGGTCTCAGGAGAACTTCTCTTTGACGGCAAGCTTTCCGCTATTTATGATAAAATTAAAAAGAAAGCTAATGATTCTCTGTTGTTCAGATCGGCTCCTAAAAAGTCGGATACAGCAGACACGAATAAGACAGGCACTTCTGGGTCTAATGCGCCCAAGAGAGGTTCCTATAGAGGTTCCGGTGCGTCCTCTTGGTCTTATTCGAGAGACCGTCAGGATAGCGACTCTCGTTCGGGACGTCCTTCAGGCCGGGACAATTGGTCGGACGCCCCGAGGTCGACGAGGCGAGGTGCGGGTCGTGGAAGACGTGGTTTCTCCTACCGCAGGCCTCGTAGGTCCAGGAGGTGATGGCTTAAACCTCTATCGCGTTCCGGTTGGCGGAAGGTTGTCGAGTTTTTCACAAGAGTGGGCGTCGATTACAGACGACCCTTGGGTGAGAGGAGTGACTTCGGAAGGTCTAAAGATATCCTTCAAACGAAAGCCTCCATTAACTCGAAGTCCAAAGTGGACTCATCTTCCGTCAAATCCACAGAAAAGAGACGCTCTGTTATCAGAGGTGCAGTCTCTTTTAATGAAGAACGCGGTAGAGGTCGTAGAAAACCAGGAATCTCTGGGATTCTACAGCCATCTGTTTCTGGTTCCGAAACCAGACGGCTCGTTCCATCCAGTCATAGATTTGAGCTGGATAAACAAGCTGATCGTCGCTCCGAAGTTTTATATGGAGACGATTCGATCGGTCAGAGCGAGTATTCGGGTGAACGATTATGCAACGAGCATAGATCTCAAAGATGCGTACTTTCACGTCATGGTACATCCGACATTCCGAAAGTATTTACGCTTTGCAGTCCTGGGAGTGGTGTATCAATTCCGGGCGATGTGCTTCGGATTGAATCTAGCACCCTGGGCTTTCACTCGGGTAATGAACTCGGTAATGATCTACTTCCGAGCTCATTCGTCTGCGGTAACGTCGGCCTACCTGGACGACATTCTTCAGAGGTACGGCAACGAGTTAACGCTTCAGAACGATGTTCAGAATCTTCTTCTATTGCTCCGACGTCTCGGTTTTATAGTAAACGAGGAGAAGTCGGATCTGGTGCCGTCCAAGTCATTCACTCATCTGGGAATGAGCTTCGAGACGCACAACAATCTCGTTCGTCTGCCGTTAACCAGAGCGAAATTAGTCAGTTGTTACGCTCGCTATTGTCTGCACACAGACAAAGTCACGGCGAGAGAATTTATGAGACTGATAGGTCTGTGCGGAGCCGCCGCGGATCTCATTCCGATGGGGCGGCTACGCACACGTCCTCTTCAAATTTTCCTGACTCAGAATTGGAGTGTGAAAATTCATTCGCTCGATGTAGACGTTCTCTTGTCAGATCAAGTGAAACAAGAGATTCAGACTTGGGCAAACATTCAGTGGTTAACTCAAGGAGTTCCGCTGCAGTTGCCGGATCCGAGTTTTACCGTTATGACGGATGCCAGTCAAACAGGTTGGGGTGCATCATTAATCCCAACGGATTCGAGATGCCAGGGTCTTTGGGATCCGCAATTCCTGTGCAAGCACATAAACATCAAGGAAATGATGTCAATTTGGCTTGCGTTACGTCACTGGATGGACATTATTCACGATGCTCATGTCCAAATCCTATCCAACAATACGACAGTAGTGGCGTATATACGGAATCAGGGAGGCACTCATTCAGTTCCGTTGTTCAATCTAACGGAAAGAATCCTTCTGTTTGCGTTAAAACATCACGTTCTTCTTTCGGTCCGTCACATACTGGGTCGTCTGAATGTACTAGCAGACTCCCTTTCACGAAAGGGTCGCTTGTTGCCGTCGGAGTGGACTCTCAACAAACAAGTATTCAATCAGATTTGCTACCAATGGGAACGGCCAATGATAGACTTATTTGCGACACATCTCAACAATCAGTTGCAGACGTATGTGTCTCCGTGTCCGGATCCAAGAGCATTTGCAGTAGACGCTCTGTCGATCCCTTGGGACGGAATGATAGGATATGCGTATCCTCCAGCGCCGTTAATTCAACAAGTATTGCTAAAGATAAAACAATCTCAGTGCAAGATTCTGTTGGTAGCATCTCTGTCGCCACAGAGACCGTGGATAAATCTACTCAGGTGTCTGTTGTGGGACCTACCGCGGAAGCTTCCTCCACGAGAGGATCTTCTTTCGCAGGGGAAATCGCGCCAACTCCATCACAACCCGCAAGGTCTCAACCTTCACTTTTTTCCGTTGTGCGGTCCTTCTTGCATGGCAAGCACTTTACAGGACGAGCAGTGGACGCGATTTCTAACTGTAGGAGGACCTCCTCTTCGCTAAACTATGCGGCTAAGTGGAAGGTTTTTCGTCGTTGGTGTAGGGATCATTCTGTAGATATATTTGATCCCTCTATACCAGACATTGCAAACTTTCTAGTATACTTGTTTGACGAAATCAAACTGCAGCCTGTTACTATAAAGGGTTATAGATCTATGTTATCTGATACCTATGCACATCATGATAGTTTACAAATTGGATCTAATGTCTCTTTATCGAAGTTGGTTAGAAACTTTTCGATAAATAGACCCAGAACTCTTAGATTAATTCCTAAGTGGAATTTAGCTTGGGTTCTCCTTAAATTGAAGGAAAAGCCATTTGAACCTCTTGGGACAGTAGATTTCAAATTCTTATCTTATAAGACAGCTTTTCTCTTAGCTTTCTCTTCTGCCAGAAGAGTCAGTGAGCTTCATGCACTATCGGTGGATGATTCTCATTATCGTAGTGTTGGGAACACTATCTCCTTCACTACTAATGTGGGTTTTTTAGCTAAGAATCAGGCTCCTAATAAATATCCGGAACCTATTGTTATTAAGGCTCTTCCGTCTTCAGACGGGCGTAGGCCTTTACTCTGTCCTGTTAGAGCACTACGTATCTATAAACAGAGATCTCAGTTTATCAGAAAGGGACGGAAACATTTCTTTCTGTCTTTGATGCCTAATAGAAAGGACATTTCAGTCCATTCTATTGTTAGATGGATTCAGTTAACTATCCGTACTGCTTATGAAGATTTATCTTCTTCTCAGCAGTCTGTGCTTAAGATTTCTGCTCATGAAGGAAGAGCTCTTTCTACTTCCTGGGCTTATGCTAATAGTGTTGCTATTACAGATTTAATGAAGGCTGCTTATTGGTCTCAGCCATCCACATTTACGAATTTTTATCTCAGAAATATTGAGTCCATTTCTGGAGACCTGCATTGTTTAGGTCCGTTATCTGTTGCTCAGAATGTCGTCCACTAAACAGTTGCAACTATAGTTATGCAGGCTTTCTGTTCCGGCAGTGACTCCGTCCGGCTGCCCTCTTCGCTCTGGGCTATTTGACCCAGGGCAAGGGGAAGGGGGGGGGTGGGGGGCGGGTGTTCCCTTAGGTCACCTGCTTTATAGTGAAAAGCAAGGGAATGCCTCCTCCAAGTCAGTATTTCTGAGTCGCTTCCGGGATGGTTTTAAAGTGTAATATTAATGTTTAAATTCATTCATGTCTTATTTTTAAAGTGTAGCTCGGTGTGAAGCATTTGTATATGTCAAGTGTCAAACGGGCTTTAATATACAATACTCGGACACTTTTAAATGATTATAAAGAGTCTCAATTCTCTGGACTACTTTATTTATTGGCTTGCTTTAAAAATAATTAGTATAAGGGTTATACTGGATGTTAATAGAGAACATGAATGTTATTGTGCTCAATTATTAAGGGTAGTGTATCTTTCTAATATTAAATAAGAAAGATACATGTAAAGCCTAATACTCCTTTTCTCCTTAAGGGGTTACCTCTTTACTATATAGTTGAGCTTATTGGATTTTCCTCTATGTCCTAGGCCCTCCAGCCTGTTTACTATTCAGCTAAGTCTGGGTCATTGGTACAGTATAAAAATGTTAAAAAATTTATAGTAATTTATATATTTTTTATACTTACCAATGATCCAGACGGGGATGGCCCTCCCTGGAGTTGGGAACTCTTGCCTCCCCGCTGAGTACATAGCGCTGACCAGGCACTGCCAGTAAGAATGATAATTGGCGCCAATTTCGGGACGACTGCGTCACTGCGATTGCGCAGTAGAGGCGTAGTATGGAGGTCCTTTAGGACATGATTTCTTTTTGTTTTGGATGCAAATTTTGGGGATTGGGGGGCAAAATTTGTGTTTGGCCCTGGTTTTGTTAGAGTTAGCACCAGCTAAGTCTGGGTCATTGGTAAGTATAAAAAATATATAAATTACTATAAATTTTTTAACTTTTTAGCTCTCCTTACTGCCCTCTGAAAGAATTAAGGAGAGCGAAAAATTGCCCTCCTAAATATTTTGGTCTGGGATGATTGAGATTACATGTAATATTTTGTAATGTGCTCACATTCAACACATGTTGTAAAGCAAAAATGTAATTTAACTTCGAAGTCACATAACATCACGTAATTTCATTTTGAAAGTGGTTTAGTGGTAAAAGGTAATGGCTGCAACCATACCCAAACACAGTTGCAATTATTTGAATCAAAATGGGTCACAGCAATATTTTTTTTTTGTCAGTTTCAAGTTCAACAACTGACATCACAGTTTGAGGGGTAATTATTCAAGGAATATTGACACTATAATATACTACCATTACTACCATCCTGTCACTTGAAGCACTTGCACGAGGATGTGACTGTAGATTCAAGCCCCTTGGGGGGGTTGAAGGTGGTAGTGGTAGGCGTATGACTTTCGTGGACAACAGGTCTGGGTGCACACACAGGTCTTGTCAAGTGTGTGTTCGGTTGTTGAGTGAGACATCTAGATGTCTAAGAGATTTCGCTTTACCTTAGTAAAGTTAATAAAATCACTGATGTAGTCTGTTGGTTTCAGTTTCAATGAGTTCGTTCAACTGGATACTTAAAATGCTGTGTAAAGCTAATTGCTCTCCTAAGCTGATTGAGGAGAGCGATTTTTTGCCCTCCTGCATTTTTCAGAATGCCACGCCTGGAACACGAAATGTGTAATCAACTCATAGAGTCGACTCAGGGGTTGAAATTAGTGGGCGCCAGGTCGCCAAAGGCGACTGGCTTTCATTGATGGGCGACTCACTTGCGTTACGTGGTCGCCAATGTGGCGACCGTAAAGTTTTTCACATCTGTTGGATATAAACACCAATACCTACATAAAATAACACATTATGTGGGAAGAAACATATACCATTATTATTTTTTGGACAAGTGTCCTATATTTTTTTCTTTAACAATCAAAAGAATCAGCGCGAGAGCAGCGGTAATTTTCGTCAACATCCAGGATGCATTCTTTCCGAATGCATCTGATGATCTGACACTGGCATAAGTGATTCTCAAGTCGGCTATAAATAAACACACTCCAGGCAAATACTGGTTAAAGGGAGCCAACTCTTTATCATTGTCATGCATTTATGCGAAACTATGACATTCAAACTGTGTAACCTTTTCAGTCAACTTTCTAGCAGAATAATTTCACATTATCTGATGATAATTACAATTTACACCTCTATTTAATTTGGGGTAAATAATGTAAAATGATTAAACTGAGGTTGAAATAAAAGTTTACAAAGTCAACGGTCAAGAATTGTGCAGTCAAAAACTTAAAAGTGAAGATCATAGGATTCCCGCAGATGAACTTGCAAATTTCAAACATGCTGCTGAAAATGGCATTTTGACGGCCAAAAAATAAGGCAAATTTTCAACCCAGAAGCCGCAAGAAGGCTCCATTTAATAGATTTCAAAATTTTCTTGGGAGAACCCTCCCCAAACCACCCCAAAATTGCTTATGACTTTGGCACTCGCAGCAGATGCCTTCGGCATCTGCTTCAGTACACGTCTTTTCATGTGGCGATCTGATTACAAAATTGGCGACCAGATTTAGGGCCTAGGAAGACACTTTGGCGACCTGGAAAAAAATCCAATTTCAACCCCTGAGTCGACTGTAGGCACCACTGGTTCCTGGAAGTCTGCTTCCGTATTCACACCAGAACTGATAATTTAATAATATTTCACGAAAACAACTTGTGGCCAAATGTGTTTTGCATATCCAAGAACAAAGCTAGGGGATAAAAATTCTTCAAAACACGGCGACAGAGCTGCATTGGGGAAAATTACAAAGCCTTTGCTTTTGTTTATGTATGAGTATACTTTTGGTGGCTCAGTAGGTAGAGGTGCAGGCTGCAAGTCGAGAGGTCCTCGGTTCGAATCCCACCTGCGGCAACCGCGTTGTGTCCTTGGGCAAGACACTTCATCCCCATGGGGGCACGATGACGCCGTGTACTAAGGCGTACTGCACGTCGATGGTACGCATGTCTTCAACCAATCTAACCCTGCCTGTGCTGCAGTGCGGAGTTACGATGTTGGGGAGCTGGCAGCTGCTCGTCGTTGCTCGGTGGTTCTCTCCGGGTACTCCGGCTTCCTCCACCCGTAAAACTGTCACGGTCATGATTAGCCATTGTGCATAAATATGTGACCTTAAACCTCAATAAATAAATAATGAGTATACTTTCGATTTCCGGTCGACGTCATCGGAGAGAAAAAGCATGTAAAAACAATGCCATCTAAAATCAAATAATGAAAAAGATCGCCTTCATACAGTATACTGTTATTAGATTGAGATTGCACAGTTGCCATGTTCAGTGCAAGGTATCATGATACCCGTTGAAATTTCTTAGAATTACAATTTTGTTTTTCGATGGAAATTCTTTGTAATGTGTGATTTTCACATGTCTGTCGAGCATGGAAACCATCTTCAATAAAAAATGCAGACAGTGTTGTCCTTTTCCAAAATGCAGTCCTATCGCTGTATTCGAATGTGTTTTGAATGCCTAGCTTTATTCTTGGATATATGAAGCACATTTGGCCACAAGTTGTTCTGATGAAATATTATTTTATTATCAGTTCTGGTGCAAATACGGTAGCAGACTTCCAGGAACCAGTGGTGCCTACAGTCGACTCTATGAGTTGATTACATATGTGATTCGTGTTCTATACATCCCAACCTTCATTTTGATGTATAATTTGCATATATTTAATATGCATTTAAGGAATATGAGATGTGAGAATTTCAAAATAAACAAAATTCCATTACTTATATAGGCCCTTAAAGGACTATATAAGTAATGGAATTTTGTTTATTTTGAAATTCTCACCTCTCATATTCCTGACATTCAGATTAAATGTACACAAATTATACATCAAATGAAGGTTGGGATGTACATGTATAGAACACGAAACACATATGTAATCAACTCGTAGAGTTGACAGCAGGCACCACTGGTTCCTGGAAGTCTGCTATCGTATTTGCACCAGAACTGATAATAAAATAATATTTCGCAAGAACAACTCGTGGTCGAATGTGCTTCAGATATTCAATAACAAAGCTAGGTATTCAAAACTCTTTCTAGTGCAGCGACAGGACTGCATTTTGGAAAAGGACAATGCTGTCTGCATATTTTATTGAAGATGGTTTCCATGCTCGACAGGCATGCGCAAATCACTTGATACCATGAATTTCCATCGAAAAACAAAATCGTAATTCTAAGAAATTTCAACAGGTATCATGATACCTTGCATTGAATATGGCAACTGTGCAAACTCTATCTAATAACAGTATACTGTATGAAGGCGATCTTTTTCATTATATGATTTTAGACAGCATTGTTTTTACATGCTTTTTCCGTCCGATGATGTCAACCGGAAATCGTAAGTATACTCATACATAAACAAAAGCAAAGTCTTTGGAATTTTCCCCCATGCAGCTCTGTCGCCATGTTTTGAAGAATTTTGATCCCCAAGCTTTGTTCTTGGATATGTAAAGCACATTTGGCCACAAGTTTTTTTTATGAACTTAACTATTATTGAATTATCAGTTCTGGTGCGAATACGGCAGCAGACTTTCAGGAACCAGTGGTGCCTACAGTCGACTCTCTGAGTTTATTACACATGTGTTTCGTGTTCTATACATCCCAACCTTCATTTTGATGTACATTTTGTATATATTTAATTTGAATTGAAGGAATATCAGAGGTGAGAATTTTCAAAATAAACAAAATTTCATTACTTATATAGGCCCTTAACGGAGTTTATCGGGGCAGTAAGACTCAGTAATTCATGATGCCATGCTACCGGAAGCGAGCCGCAGGCGTTAATGAAAACAAAATTCATTAACAGCCTGCCGCCCGCTTCCAGTCATGGTAATAATAGTAATAACATGATTTTGTCCAGCGTCCCGGTTTACTAACGGCTCTCGTGGAATGAATAACAGCCCTCTGGCTTATTAAAGGCCCTCAACTTCGTCTTGTGCCAGTAATAAAGCCTCGGGCTGTTATTCATTCCTCTCGGGCCGTTAATAAGTCATAACGCTCTCCAAACTCATGTTATTGTTATATTAAATAGACACAAATTGTACCACAGGCACTCAATGTAATGTCAGATTTTATCAATTTTGATAAAATATATATAGAGAATACATGTATCTAATGTTTTCTTGTGAATACCGGGATTTATCTCATGAGTGAGTGAGAGAATTCGTATTTTCATGAGTAGCTTGCTGCGAGTGAAAATACAAATTCTCTCATGAATGAGATTAATCCCGGTATTCACAAGAAAACATTAGATTTTCTTTTTATTATACCCCTTTCATTTGAAGCTTCAACTGAAACGATCCAAACCGACACCAATACCACGCAAGAAATCTGTTTACACAATCAGCTGATCGCTGTTTCCTCTGACACAGATCACATTGGATGTTGTGTACATCGACACAAAATAGTTTTCGTGATTGTTGGCGAAATGACGTAATTATGACGTTATACTCACTAGTGGAGCGAGAACAACTTTTTTGTTATACTCACCAGTGGAGTGAGATCAACTTTTGTTTTGCGCTTGTGAAAATTCATTTGTAAATTTCAAGTTCACATGAAATGTTAATCACTGAGGTGTTTGATCTCACTAGTGAGGGGAGAATGCAATTTATTTTTTACCAATTCCTATTATAATTAGACGTTAGGGGTGTAATAAATTGTATTATCAAGATTAAAATTAGTAAAAAGTGAAGGTATGGTTCCACTCCACAGTTTTCCAGACATTTCCAAAAATGACATGCCATACACTCTCTTCAAATGCCAATATTCTGTAACTTAGTTATCTAATCCATAACATGTATTACATTTCCCAAATCCACAAAAACATATAACACTATCTGACTAAGTAGAAATAAACAATCTGAATTTGGATGGAATAATTTATTGTCAAAGGCAAGACTTCAACCTGCAAAATTGCCTGAAAAAATGCCGAAACCCGTCATTGTCAGCCACCCAGCAGCCTGAAAAGCCGAATGTTCCTACCACCCCCACCTACCTACCCCCTGGAGCATAGCATCCCCTGTTTCTAAAATGCCCCCCAAAATTTATATGTTTCCATTTCATTTTTAGCTTAACTTGACATAGTCAAGATAAGCTATTGCCATCACGCATGCGGAAGTCTTTTAGTCTGTGAGTCTGTTAGTCTGTGAGTCTGTGACGTCTGTTCACATTTTCCTTTAGCACGGGCTACACCCCGCAGTTCTTGTCTGATCGTCACGAAATTTCATATGCAGGTTTGGGTCATGTCTAGATGAGAACACCCCCTTTTGGTCGCGATCGGGCAACCGGTATGCAGGGCTCGCCTTGAGCAAAATGGTCGGGGCCTAAAAAAAGTGCACCACATATAGAGATCGGGGCCTTTTCGGGGCTGATTTTCCATTTTGTCCATTATAGTTAGTGCTTTTTTGTGGAAAATTTCGGGGCTTGAAAAAAAGCCCCCAGCAAGTGCTCCTCGGGGCTGATCTCGGGGCCTGGGCTGATCAGCCCCGACTCAAGGCAAGCCCTGGTATGGCTGCCCGAGCCCAAAACCCGAAAACCATTAGCACAGTCTACAGGTCGTATTTATGAGGGGATTTCATTGTAACTTGGTAGGATGCCTCTGTATAATGCCTAGATGAGAACGTCCCCTTTTGGGCATGATCTATCAACCGTGATGGCTGCCCAAGCCCGAAACCCAAAAACTTTTAGCACAGTCTGCAGGTCATGTTTAATGTGGAGGGATTTCATTGCAACTTGGTAGGATGACTCCTTATTATGTCTAGATGAGAATTTCCCCATTTGGGCATGATCTGCCAACCGTGATGACTGCCCGAGCCCCAAACCCGAAAACCTTTACCACAGTCTACAGGTCATATTTATTGAGGAATTTCATTGTAACTTGGTGGGTTGACTTCATACAATGTCTAGATGAGAAAGTCACCTTTTGGGCATGATTGGGCAACTGTGATGGCTACAGGGGCCCAAAGCCCGAAAACCTTTAGCACAGTCTAGAGGTCATATTTATGAAGGGATTTCATTGTAACTTGGTAGGATGACTCCAAATAATGTCTAGATGAGAACGTCCCATTTTTATCGCGATCATGCAGCCTTGATGGGTGCCCGAGCCCAAAAACCTTTAGCATAGGCAAAAGGTCATATTTATGGAAGGATTTCATTGTAACCTGTTAGGTTGACTCCATGTAATGCCTAGATGATGACATCCCCTTTTGGTCGTGATTGGTCAGTTGTGATGGCTACTAGTGCCCGAAGCCCGAAAACCTTGAGCACAGTCTACAGGTCATATTTATGAAGGGATTTCATTGTAACTTCTTAGGATCACTCCAGATGATGCCCAGATGAGATTGTCCGCTATGGTTGCGATCATTCAGCCATGATGGCTACCCGAGCCCGAAGCCCGAAAAGCTTTAGCACAGTCTACAGGTCATATTTATGAAGGGATTTCATTGTAACTTGGTAGGTTAACTTCATATAATGTCTAGATGAGAACGTCCCCTTTTGGACATGATTGGGCTACTGTGACGGCTAAAGGTGCCCGAAGCCCGAAAACCTTTAGCACAGTCTACAGGTCATATTTATGAGGGGATTTCATTGCAACTTGGTAGGATGACTCCAAATAATGTCTAGATGAGAACGTCCCATTTTGGCCATGATCATTCAGCCTTGATGGGTGCCCGAGCCCAAATACCTTTTGCATAGGCAAAAGGTTATATTTATAGAAGGATTTCATTGTAACCTGTAAGGTTGACTCCATATAATGCCTAGATGATGACATCCCCTTTTGGTCGTGATTGGTCAACTGTGATGGCTACAGGTGCCCGAAGCCCGAAAACCTTGAGCACAGTCTACAGGTCATATTTATGAAGGGATTTCATTGTAACTTCGCAGGATCACTCCAGATGATGCCCAGATGAGATTGTCCCCTTTGGTTGCGATCATTCAACCATGATGGCTGCCCGAGCCCGAAGCCCGAAAACCTTAAGCACAGTCTACAGGTCATATTTATGAAGGGATTTCATTGTAACTTGGTAGGTTGACTTCATATAATGTCTAGATGAGAACGTCCCCTTTGGACGCAATTGGGAAACTGACGGCTACAGGGGCCCGAAGCCCGAAAACCTTTAGCACAGTCTACAGGCCATATTTATGAGGGGATTTTAATGTAACTTGATAGGATGACTCGTTTTGGAATAATTTCACTGTAACTTGGTAACTTTTGTTGATATACGTTAACTGTGAAGGCCACATACATTAACTGTGAGGTCATATTAACCCACCCCTCAGCTCTTTAGTACAGTGTACACCTCATATTATTTTTATCATAAACATAGCACACAGGGAACAGAAATGAACATATTCCCAATTATCACAATTCTTGTCTTATTTCATAATCCTTTCATAAACATTGAACATTATCCTTTCATCAAACACAACACGCAAGTTAAGCTACAGTGTCATTGACACTTTCATTTAGTTACATGTCTGGTAACAAATCTGTGTAAAAATTACATTTTAAAAATTTTCCAATTTTTCGAAGCCACTGTTTCCCATAATTCATCTGGTAATTTTCCCATATGTATCAGACTCCAACTTTGGGACCAACACTACAAATTCTCTTGTCCAACAAAAAGCCTAATGTAATCATATATCTGATACTAAATATATCTCTATTTTACATGGCCTTAGTTTCAACATATGCACTATATTTAGAATTTCACCCCTATGCAATAGTGCGAAACTGTAGAGCGGAACCTATGACACTTCCCAGATCGAAATTTTCAACAATCTCTAAAATAGTGAATAGCTCATCGATCTTGCTCAAATGACAAAATGTTGTGTAATTTGCAGAGCCACTGAGATTTTGAGCCCAAGATTGATGAAATTTCACTTTTTAAAATTTTTTTTTCACTTTGTGAAATCAAGACAGTCAGCTATCCATGCCAGCTGTTATCTGGTAACTGAACAATGAATGCTATGCCACACGTTCTTTGGTTGTCTACTTATAGACACAACTACAGGAAATTCAAAAGTCTGTTTATACTTTACTCAATACAACACAAAATGACACAACAACTTAACTTCAATAAAAAAATTTTAATCGATCAAAAAACAATGTCAAAAGTAGTACTGAAATGGTTAACCGGATAATCGGTTTGAAACCAGTTAGCTATCGAACTAATTAGAAAGTTTATTCTGCGATCAAAAAGGTTTTAGTGTTGGCTTCTTCAAAATCGGCTCTGAAGCTTGTCATAAGCATGGAGCATAGACGAGGGGAGGCTGAGGTTCTGCCCCGCATTGTTTATACTTCTAGAAGCTAAGTCCATGACAGTGTTTTCACCTGCCTTCCTACTCATAGGCACCCCCACATCAAGGCATGCCTTATTGGATCGCATGTGGTGTCTGTCGATGACGCCCCTACTCGAAACGCTTCACAATGCACACTCCATCAGCTCAAAAAGTCCTCTTTCTATCACTGTTCTGTTCCTTTCCTCATCTGTCTTCTAACAACATTAACCATAGCCAAAGTATAACAATAGTACAGTGCCTGCACAACCAGGACCCACCACCCGATGAGAACTGGCCAGCAATTACTTTACAACACAAAAAGCGAGGAGTGAACATAAAAACTAAACATGCATCTATGGTGGGTCCTGAATCGTGCTGGCTTAATAGTGTGTGTATAACTATCAGCCGCATATGATATATTTTTACAAAATATTTGACTGGAAACAGCCGAGTATAAGCTCTTTAGCTTGATGCTGAATCCATTTCCTTAATAGTTGTATGCTTTTATTGAATTGTGAAAAATGTACTTTCATACTTAGGAAATAAATACTGTTTAAACTAATTAGAAAAATCGTCAACCGTTTATCTGAAATATTGATAGTGATCACCATTCCATGTTTAAAACGTAGTAAATCTGCCGCTTCTCCTTTGTGAAAGATTATACATTGAAGCCGCGGTGTATATATTGAGAAATAATTGACTTTAACGTTCAAGACTTTGTTAATGCAGTTTCTGTGAGTAATGGTAGAAACTATTCCGTAGTGTGTATTCAAACGAACGTTGTTGAGTACTCGACAACGTTCGTTTGTATACACTCTACGGAATAGTTTGAGAATACTGCTTTCCAATTCTTATAGTTTTGATCCCATATTCGGTGAAACAATGGTAACGGATAACCGGATATTATCCGGTTATAGCTCTTGGTTAGTCGGTTAGGAAAATGAGCCAACCGTTTCAGCTCTTGTCAAAAGCAACAATGATGGTGTCATGGTAACATGTCATATACAGATACTTAAAATTAACATTACTAGTAATGCTATTGATATTTTTACTGGACGTTTGCAGGGAGGGGATGGGCCTGTGCAATCCATATGCAAACTTAAAAAAATCCTTAAGTTAATCTGATACTGCGAATCAGAAATTCATTTAGTTTCTTATTTTCTATTGCCATAGTTACTATTATTACACCATAAATACATGTAGTTTAAGCAGGAAGAAAACATTTGGAGGGTGCAGTGAAAAGTTTTCCCCCTTAACTCCTCCCAGCCCTACACATACCCCTCCTGTATCAAATTCATAAGGTGATACTTCTAAAACTCTTGGAGAGAGATTATCTAGTGTATATCCTACAACTTCTTTCTGTTAGTACCCGGTACTGTATTCTTGGATGTTGTGAGTTTTACACAATCACTTTTAGTATGTGACCTTAAGCACAAATAAATAAATTAATTTTTTTTTTTTTTATATGTGGACCATTGATTTTTAGCTCAACTCTGGCGAAGCCAAATTTGAGCTTTTGTCATGGCCTGTCGTCCGTCTGGCCGTCTGTCCGTCTGTCAACAATTGGATACGGCTCGGGCTAGAGGCCGTATTTATGAACCGATCTTTACGAAACTTCTTGGGTACCTTTGTTATGACCGTAGGACGAGAACGAGTGTTTTTGGGTGCGGTCCGAAATTCAAGATGGCTGCCAGCCGCCATTTTGTACCGACGATGCAGAAATCTGTTTTTTGTACAGAACTTCCATATGAAAGCTCTGATTTGAATAATTTTTTGTATGAATGTTTAGTACCATGGGATACATCACATATCATACAGGTTTTTTTCTCGTGCGTAAATTGTGCAAATTAGACTAATTTTGATGTTTTTTGGTGTTGCTTTCAGCACTGTAAGTGAAAATGCCAATACGGCTCGGGCTAGAGGCCGTATTTATGAACCGATCTTTACGAAACTTCTTGGGTACCTTTGGTATCACCGTGGGACAAGAACGAGTGTTTTGGGGTCCGGTCCGAAATTCAAGATGGCCGATGGCAGCCATTTTGTACAAAATTAGGTGCAATCAGATTTTTGCACAGAACTTCCATATGAAAGCGCTGATTTGAATAATTTTTTGTGTGAATGTTTATTACCATGGGATACATCAAATATAATACGGGTTTTTTTCTCGTGCAGAAATTATGCAGATTAGATGAACTTTGATTTTTTCAGTGCGACTTACACACAGTAAGTACACATGTCAATACGGCTCAGACTAGAGTCTGTATTTATGAACTGATCTTCACGAAATGTCTTGGGTACCTTTGTTATCACCTTGGGATGAGAACGAGTGTTTCTGGGTGCGGTCTAAAATTCAAGATGGCTGCCAGTGGCCATTTTGTACCGAAATTAGGTCTAATCAGTTTTTTGTGCACAACTTCTATACAGCTCAGATTAGAGGTCATATTTATGAACCAATCTTTACGAAACTTCTTGGGTACCTTTGTTATCACCGTGGGATGAGAGCGAGTGTTTTTGGGTGTGGTCCGAAATTCAAGATGGCCACCAGCAGCCATTTTGTACCAAAATTAGTGCAATCAGTCTTTTGTACAGAACTTCTGTATGAAAGTTCTGATTTGAATAAATTTTTGTATGAATGTTTAGTAACATGGAATACATCACATATTGTAAGGGTTTTTTTTTTCATGCAGAAATTATGCAAATTAGATGAACTTTGATTTATTCAGTGCTACTTACATAATGTAAGCACACATGTCAATATGGCTCAGGGCAGAGGCTGTATTTATGAACCGATCTTCACAAAACTTCTTGGGTACCTTTGTTATCACCTTGGGACGAGAATGAGTGTTTCTGGGTACGGCCCAAAATTCAAGATGGCTGCCAGTGGCCATTTTGTACCAAAATTAGGTCCAATCAGTTTTTTGTCACAAGTTCTATACAGCTTGTATTTATGAACTGATCTTCACAAAACTTCTTGGGTACCTTTGTTTTCACCTTGGGATAGGAACGAGTGTGTTTTGGGGTGCCTTTGTTATCACTGTGCTATGAGAACAAATATTTTGGGGTTCAGTCAGACCCACTCTGGGACTAAGATTTCTTTTCTAGTTTGGCATCTGACTGTCACCCACCTTTACAATACTTTACCTATACATTTGTTACAGGCAACGGTCAGTATTTATGTACAGACCGTTACAATACTTTATATGTACCTTTGTTATCAGGTCATTACCTAGATGTTTGTCATTGCTGTGTCACATACTATACATGTACATGTCTTTGTCTTAACAAGTTGAGCTACAGTGTCATTGACACTTTCATTTGTCATTTTTGCCATGGGGATTTTGTGTCCTATGGGATTTTTGGTGCTGTGGGGCATTTTGTACTAGGGGCATCTGTCCATGGAAAATTTTTTTTTGTTCACTACCCCACCCCCCCCCCCCCTCCCCCCTTTTTGTCAGGTGGGCTTCGGCAGGAATGCAACCCTTATAGAGTGCTGCCATAATCCTTTACCCAACTACAACAGAGAGAGGGACAACTCTAAGAACTCTTGCCATACTTTTCATGAATAACTGAAGAATTCCATTATTTGCTTTCAAATCAGAGCTTAAGACCAATATTGCAAAGAACTTGATGCACCCTTCCAATGAGGGACCATAAGGACTTTTTTATGAAACAAAAACTGATAACATATAAAAGTTTGAATGATGAATAGCACAATCTTGCATTTTTAAGTCAATTTTATTGTTTCATATTTTTCTGCATGTACATGTATTCTATAAGCACCATTGTTTAGGAAGAATCCAAGAAACAAACATTTTGATCAGAACTGTTGCAACCTGTGGAGAAATCTCTTAAATATAAGTTGACACCAGTTATTATAATGCTTATGTAATTTATTCACATGGCTACATGACACTTTGTCAAAAGACACTCCGTCGAATGGATACTTCGTCTAATGATTATTTGGTTGAATGAACTTTTGGTTGAATGGACACTTCATCGAATGGAACCTGGTCGAATGGACATTTGGTCAAATACAATATTTTTATACTGTACCAATGACCCAGACATAGCTGGTGCTAACTCTTAAAATATAGGGCCAAACACAAATTTTGCCCCCCAATCCCCAAAATTTGCATCTAAAACCAAAGAAAACATGTCCTGAATGGCCCTCCACACTTCACCTCTAGTGCGCATGCGCAGTGTCAAGGACGTTCCGAAATTGGCGCCATTAATCATTCTAAGTTTGGCCCTTCATCAGTTAACATCTGACTGATCTTTGTGCTTGTAAATCTCAGTTTAAATGATGCCAGACACATAAATATTAGTGAAATGGTGATTCTAAGGAGGATAGAGAAGGAGGAGAGGAAAAAAGTGTGACAGAATATTATCAGGGCTGTAACTTAAAATTTTTTAATGAAATTATGTTAAGTTACCTATTTTCGAGGCAGCAGCCATTTTGTTGTCATTCTGATTATTTAGTTACACTGATTTTTCAGTGTTTTCCTCTCTCCCTGTCCTTTAAGTCCCCCCTTGCTATTCTCCTATGCTTTTGGCATAGTTTTTGTAATTATTATTACTAAATTTTCCTGGGAGTTTTAGCTGAATAACAGAATGAATTCTGTTCTTTTCCCCATGTTTACGTCTTCACCTACGGGTGGTTAGGCGTTGTGTTCTGCATCTACCATCTGATGTTCTGCAGTTTCTTCCCTGGAAGTCTCTGTTTTGCATCAGATAGTGTATTTTTGGTAACTGATTCCGGGCCTGGGTGCCTGGAGTCTTATTTTGTGTTTTTACATTCATTGTTTACATTTACAACAGCCCTCTGTGTGAGGGGGGGATTTCTTGAAAATAATATCTTGATGTTATTTTAATCATAACTAGATACATTATTATTGTTCGTAAGTGTTGAATAAATTGTTTAAAATATTTTTAAAATTTTTGTCCACACATAGGCTTGGGATCCATTGGGGCTCAACGTTACTTTTCAGAAACTTGGGCTGTTCTGAAAAAATATTTTTTCAAAATATTTTGATTTCAATTATTTTTTCTATATTAATGGATCATATTATTATTATGTATTTTGATTGCCAGGGGTTGGTGCGAGTACCAGGACTTGTTTTCTTTTCACATTGAAAGGATTTTGATCAATTGTAATAAGAGGAAGTCTTCCTCTGACTTTTATAATCATTCTATATGTGGTCAGTGTACTCGCATTAACTCCTGTTCTGTATCATATGATTTTGATGACAACATGGGAAGCGTATGTCACGGTATGTTAGTGGGGAATTGGACACTCCGGTCCTTTCCCCACAGGGTCACTCTACTTTATCAATTTCTATTTCAGACGATCAAGATTAGGGTGATGTATCTGTGATGTCTTCCAACAGTGTGCCTCCGACGTCACAATTAATGAAGGGCTAGTGGAAAAGTGCTCATGTAAATACGCCAATTGCCTAAGAGGACCCTAGTAGGTTCGACGGCCTTTGACGTCCGCTAGCTCGCCCGGTGTAGCGTCCATTCATCGAATGGTTCGGCAGCCGGATTCGTCCGTTGCGGTCTAGAAGGAGTTTTGGGGTGATGCGAGCACTATAAATCAACCAAAATGCACACCCAGTGACGGCGGATTAGAGGGAGAACGGAGGAAGTCTTTTAGTCCGGTTCATAGCTCGTTCTGGTCCTCTCTCGTACAACAACATCTGGCCCCAGATGTTGTGGTACAAAATGTTTCGCATTCGGAGCATACGTCCGTCGCTCGGGACGCTCCGACATATAGTCAGTCCGGAGTAGACTGTCAATAAGGCTTCCTCATTCTCATGGTAGCGCACACGACCGCTCTTGGCTACGTGACCTCGGATATCCAGTCAGCTTCGCCAGTCAGAGAATCATCGGAGACCAGGTCACACCATCCGGTAGCCAGGGACACGAGGCCTGCAGACTCCGGACGTTCGCATAGGAAGTGTGCGGGAATCAACGTACACGGAGCTTCCGGCGGCAATGCATCGTAAGACCGCTACTGCACAGGCCTCGGGAACGGACGTGCTTCCTAAATAGCACAGTTTATCGCAGCATCCCAGCATCAACTGAATCTGTCGCATATTTTTTATCCGACGATGCTGGGTCGGGACGCTCCGCGGAAGCGGGTACGGACGTCCGAAAATTTCATCCAGTCCGACGGGATACCGAAAGGGATTTGGAGGATTTCGAGCTTTCCCTTTCGGAACAACATATGCTGTTGTGTATGTCATCTGACTTGATCTTCTACAGCTTCTTTCGTCGGACCAGAATGCTGCGATGCCGGATAAGAAACTGATAGCGTCGGTGGACTTAGAAATTTTTGGTTCGGTTCAGGGACATCGTCCCTCAGTTCCGACATAGTCCAATAATGTCACACAACTTTCGAATTATTGAACAACGCTATATATATTATTATTATATGCTTGCTATAACCAAGCATTTCTGGTTTCTTGTTTGCAAAGTTACGGAGATGTCTTTCAAAAGTGTGCCTCTGTCGTCATAGTTAATGAAGAGCTAGCGGCAATTAGTGCTCATGGAATATGTCTATCGCCTAAGAGATCCCTTGTAGGATCGACGGAGTGACATTCGCTAGCTCACCCGGTGTAGCGTGCATTCATCGAATGGTTCGGCTGCCGGGTTCGTCCGTTGCGGTCTAGGAAGGAGATTTGGGTGATGCGAGCACTATAATTACTTTAGTACTCACCCAGTGACGGCAGATTGAGGACAGATCGGAGGAAGCCTGTTAGTCCGGTTCCTGGCTTGTCCAGGTCCGTCCGGGCTGTGAGCGAGAGAGGTCCCTCTCTCGTCCAACAACATAGGGGACCGCATGTTGTGGTTCAGATATTTTACATTCGGAGCATATGTCTGTCGGTCGGGACGCTCCGTTATATTGACATTCCGAGAGACTGTCGATAATGCTTCTTCATCCTCACAGCAGGGTGCACGACCGCACATTGGCTACGTGACCTCGAGTATCCGATCAGTTTCGTCATTCAGTGATTCCATGGCGAATAGGTCACGCCATCCGGTAGCCAAGGGACACGAGGCCTATATACTCCGTTCGCTCGCATATTGGTAGTATGAACGGGGTAACGATCACGGAGCTTCCAGCGGCAATGCATTGCAGGACCGCTTCTCCTCAGGCCTCAGTGCCGGACGTGCTATCCGAGTTAGCACAGTTGTTTCGCAGCATCCCAGCAATCGACAGTTTCTTACTCGAATCAGGAATTATCTGACGGCGCTGGGTCGGTGCGGTCCGTGGTTGCATCAGGTACGGACGACCGAACGCTTTATAGGGTCCGACAGGATGGCGAAAGGGATTCGAAAGATTTCGAGTTTTCCCTTTCGTAGCATCGGAAGCTGCCATTCATATCTTCTGGCATTATCTTCCAGTGATTGTTATTTCGGACTACATTGCTGCGATGTTGGATAAGAGACTTATAGCGTCATTGGACACGGAATTTTGGATCGGTTCAGGGACATTGTCCCTGACTTACCGACGCAGTCCAATAATGTCATTACAACATGTGTTTTATTTTTCGACGCTATATATGCATATAAGCCTGCTACCAAGCATGATAGTTTAGTTTCTTGTCCGCAATGCTCATTTCTGCCGTTTTATCATTTATACGAATAATTTATTTTGGCAGAGCAGGGCATACCGAGAGAGTTCATATGCGTCTAGACGGCGTGGTTAAAGACTGGAAATATTCTTTTTCGCCGTCTATGTCTTTTCCAACCACAATGTTGGAAACGACAATGATGTCTAGTAGACTTAACTTAGATGCTTTATCATACGTAATCCACCTTACTCAGGCGTTATCATTACGTCTTCAAGAAAAGATTTACGGGATATTATTCTCAATGTGATTTCTTTTGAGGGCAGTAGTTTGTTCACGTATAACTCCGCCCTTCAGTGGCTGATTGGAGTTGGTTAGACGTGACGAAGCCCTAGCTACATCCACGCGCGTGGATAGTAAGGTGAAGAACTCTCTCAGAGTCGCTTCGTTCTCGGAGAAGCCTCTCTTCGACGGCAACTTTTCAGCAATCCAGGAATTGCTCGATTTACACGTTCTCTTGTCTATCTAGTGTTACAAGAGATTCAGACTGGGGCAAACATTCGGTGGTTGACTCAGAGAGTGCCACTGCAGTTGCCGGATCCGAGTGTTATAGTTATGACGGTTGCCAGTCAAACAGATTGGGATATAATATTGATCCCAACGGATTCGAAGTGCCAGGGTCTTTGGGTTCCGCAGTCTCTAAGCAAGCAATTATCTTCCGCGGAATAATGTTTTTTAGGCTTGCTTTATGTCATTGCATGAACATTATTCAGAAACGCATGTCCAAATCCTGTCCGTTAATTCGACAGTAGTGGCGTATCTCCGGAACCAGGGAGGCACTCATTTGTTTCCATTATTCTATTTAATGGAAAGAATCCGTTTGTTGGTTATAGTACACCAAGTTCTGTTTCGGTCCGTCATATTCCGGGTCGTCTGATTGTTTTACCGGACTCCTGTTCACTTAGGGGTCACTTGTTGCCGTCAGAATGGACTCTCAACAAACAAGTATTCAATCAGATTTGCTATCTATGGGAGCGCCCAATGATAATTTATTTACGACACAGCTTGCTAATCAATTGCAGACGTATGTGTTGGCTTGTCCGGATCTCTGAGCTAATGTTGTTAACGCTCTATTGATCTAATAGGACGGAATGATAGGATACGCGTATCCTCCGGCGCTGTTGTTTCAGCAGGTATTGCTAAGATAAACAACCACAATACATTTCTGTTGATAGCATCTCTATCTTCACAGAGACCGTGGGTAATTTACTCTGATGTCTACTGTAGGACTTAACGCGAAATCTTCCTCAATGTGAGGATCTTTTTTCGCTGGGTAAATCGTGTCATCTTTATCACAACCCGCAAGGTCGCAACCTTCACGTATTCCGTTGTGTGGTCCGTATTGCATTGTTAGCATTGTACTGGACGAGCTTTGGACGCGATTTCTTACTATAGGAGATCCTCTTCTTCGCTATTCTATGCGGCTAAAGTGGAGGCTCTTCCGTCGTTGGTGTAGGGATCACTATGTTCATATTTTTGATCCCTCCATACTACTCATTGCAACTTTTTAGTATACTTGTTTGACAAGATCTACTGCAGCCTCTTATTATTAAGGTTATAGGTTTATGTTACCTCATACCTATGCACTCTATGATAGTTTACAATTGAGTCTTATGTCTCTTTATCTAACTCAGTTAGTAACTTTTTGATAAATAGACTTAGAATCTTTAGATTAAATTCCTGTATGGAATTTAACTTCTGTTCTTAATTAGCTAAGTAATCATTTGAGCCTCTGGAAACAGTAGTTTTCAAATTCTGACCTTTTAGACAGTAATTCTGTTGGCTTCTCTTTTACTGAAGAGTCGGTGAGTTTCATGCACTATCGATGGATGATTTTCACTTTCGTAGTTTCGGAATCACTACTTCCTTTACTATTTAGGTTGGAATTTTGCATAAGAGTTAGGCTCCTAATATCCGGAACCTATTGTTATTAAGGTCCTTCCGTCTTCGTACGGGCATAGGCCTTTACTCTGTCCGGTTAGACTTTATGTATTTATAAACAGATATCTGTTTATTACTACGGGCGTAAGCTTCTTCTGTCTTTGATGCCTAATAGAAGGACGTTACGCTCCATTCTATTGCTAATGGATTCTATTAACTATCGGTACTGCTTATGGTATATCATTGACTCAGCAGTTGTGCTTAAGATTTCGGCTCATGAAGTAAGAGTTCTTCTACATCTTGGGCTTACATTAATAGTGTCGCTATTATGGATTTTTGAAGGCTGCTCATTGCGCTCAGCCATCCACATTCATGAATTTTTATCTCAGAAATATCGAGTCCATTTCTGGAGGCCTCTATTGTTAGGTCTATTATCTACTGCTCAGAATGTCATTCACTTAACAGTTGCTACTATAGCTAGGTAGGCTGTCTGTTTCGGCAGTGACTCCGTTCTGCTGCCCTCTTCGCTCTGGGCTATTTGACCCAGGGCAAGAAAAAGGGGGGGGGGGGGGAGGGTGTTCCCTTGGGTCACCTGTTTTACTATGAAAACAAGGGGATACCTCCTCCGGAGTTAGTAATTCTGAGCTGTTATTGGGATGGTTGTTTAGTGAGAAGTTTATGTTTTAAAAATTCATTCAAGTCTTAGTTTTTAAAGTATAGCTTTTGAATATAGCACGTGTCAACGGACATGATTATGCAATCCTCAGACACTTTTAAGGAGTATAAGAGTCTCTATTCTCTAGACTTACTTTATTTATTGGCTTACTTTAAAAATTATTAGTATAAGGATTATATTGGATATTAATAGAGTACATGGATGTATGATGCTCAATTTTGGAAGGTGTTGTATCTTTCTAATTTATCATAAATAAGAAAGATACATGTAAGGCCTATTACTTCTTTTTCCCTAGAGGGGATGACTCTATTTTATATTATTGAGCGTATTCCATCTTGCTCTATGTCCTTGGCCCTCCAGCCTTTTTACTATTCAGCTATGTCTGGGTCATTGGTACAGTATAAAAATGTTAAAAAATTTATAGTAATTTCTATATTTTTTATACTTACCAATGACCCAGACGGGGATGGTCCTCCCAGGAGTTGGGAACTCTTGCCTCTCCGCTGAGTACATAGCGCTTACCAGGTACTGGTTATTAGAATGATTAATGGCGCCAATTTCGGAACGTCCTTGACACTGCGCATGCGCAGTAGAGGTGAAGTGTGGAGGGCCATTCAGGACATGTTTTCTTTGGTTTTAGATGCAAATTTTGGGGATTGGGGGGGGGCAAAATTTGTGTTTGGCCCTATATTTTAAGAGTTAGCACCAGCTATGTCTGGGTCATTGGTAAGTATAAAAAATATAGAAATTACTATAAATTTTTTAACTTTCGTCAACCTTTCATCGAATTTTCGAAACATTTTTATTCGGGTTAATTTAATTTTTTTGATATACATTATTCACTGCTCGGGAAATATGCACGGGAAAATATATATTTACTTTATACAAATGAGTTTACTGTAACATAATTTGTGTTTTGGGGCTCCAAAAAATAAAAAAAAATAACTTTATAAATAATTTTTTAAGTTTGTTTTATTTTACTTTTTCAAAACTAGCAAATGCAGAGTATAACGAAAAACAAGAAAAAAGCCCACAAATAAACAAATATAATAGTTTGCTTTGTCTTTTTTGTAACACATACATTCAGGTTGAATGCTACAGAAACAGTTCATTCTACATGTATGATGAAATCAAACTCTCACGTTTATGGAATGAAAGAATAGAATGAATCAAACTCCCGGTCAACTCCTTTCATGAAAAATAAATACAATAAAGCTTAGTTCACAGTTTTTTGAAAGTCTGTTTAGCTCAAATCACCACACTTTGAGTTTTTGTCTCCGATAATAGCACGTTACCATATTTCATCTAAATATTTGGACACTCGAAATATTCGGACACCATTATTTTGTGAGAAAAATATTTTAACCTGCTATCTTTGGGACATCCAGGAAACCTGTCTGATGTGGAATGACTTTTCGACCCAAGAGGTGTTCGGTGGTGTATCGATATGTTTTCAAAAAAATAAAAGAAGTATAGACTACATTCTTATACTAATTTGTGTTGTTTTTCATTACAATTCCCTCGCGTTATCACGATTAAAATCCATGTAGTAAAGAACCAGAAGTTAAATGTTTTAATGAAAATACCAGTCGGAAAATTGATGTCACATACCTGTATATGCACTGCATGTGTATATTTCTATACAACATTGCAGCTGAAAATAAATCCCGCAATTCCCCCTTGAAAACTTCCGATCCCATCGAGAGAAAAATACCTGCTGAGCTGCCGATTTCAGTGGACCCCGGTAAGTATGGAGAAAACATGAATCAATTAATCTGCAGGAAAAATGAAATTGGAGTGGGGGCGCATTCTGTGTTGTTTTTTCATTCCAAACTCCCCTGTGCCCAGGCAAGGTGAAACAAAATGATGCTGACACTGAACAGGTAGACAAGTGACACTGACAATGAGAAGCCGACTGAGATGGCAAACATGGCCTTAACAATTAATAATTGCATCAAAAAGAGTGAGATCAGCTGCCTTGTATTGACACACTCCCACATGGAATATTAAAAATAAAGAACAGTGTAAATGCAAGGGCAGATCTGGGGGGGAGGGCATATCTAGTCTAGTCAAATTTAAGGTTATGCCATGGCCCGTCTGTCTGTCTGTATGTCCATCTGTCAACAATTCAATACGGCTATTGCTAGAGGCCATATTTATGAACTGATCTTCATGAAACTTCTTGGGTACCTTTGTTATCACCGTGGGACGAGAACGAGTGTTTTGGGGGTGCGGTCCAAAATTCAAACTGGCCGCCAGCAGCCATCTTGTACCAAAATTAGTGCAATCAGTTTCCTGTACGGAACTTCTGTATGAAAGTCCAATTTGAATCAATTTTTGTATGAATGTTTAGTAACATGGAGTACATCACATGTAATACAGGTTTTTTTCTCGTGCAGAAATTATGCAAATAAGATGAACTTTGATTTATTCAGTGCTACTTATACACAGTAAGTGCACATGTCAATACGGCTCAGGCTAGAGGCTGTATTTATGAACCGATCTTCAAAAAACTTCTTGGGTAGCTTTGTTATTACATTGGGACGAGAATGAGTGTTTTTGGGTGCAGTCCAAAATTCAAGATGGCTGCCGGTGGCCATTTTATACCGAAATTAGGTGCGATCAGTTTTTTGTACAGAATTTCTAGGACTACGTTTGTTATCATCATGGGATGGTAACAGGTGCTTTTGGGCTCGGCCAAAAATTCAAAATGCCTGTTGGCAGTCATATTTATGGGAATTATGTGTACATGTATTACATGTACATTTTTTGTACAGAACCTGTACATGTACATAAGGTTTTTTATGTCCGTAATGTTTGCTATAAATTTATTGGGTGCCTTTGTTATCACTGTGGTATGAGAACAAATATTTTGGGGTTCTGCCAGACCCACTCGGGGACTCAGAAAGGGAGATAATTAAAAATATTTAAAAAAAAACACCAAAATAATGTTTCTTGAATTCAGCATCCCTATGATGTGTATTATATATATATATTCAAATGTGTTGAAGCCAAGTTCCTGTGTTATTATATGGTGTTGTTTAGGGAGGGTAAACATTATTAGCACAACCCGATTTTCTATTTCCAATGAGAAAAATAAAACCTCCTCCCCCATGGGATCCCTATGAGCTAAAAATAAAAAGAGAGTGGTGACCGAGTGGATAAGTGCGCTGGTCTCTCATGCCAGAGGTCCCGGAATTGATCCCCGGTCGGGGAAAGTTCTCGAGGTGTCTGAACACTCTCTGTCGGAATCAATTGTGGGGTTGATGCTGTCAGGACGTACTGTCCTATCGGGTGGGGATGGTAAAATGGCTGTCCTCTGTGCAGCCATTTTATCTTTCTGAACGGCCCAGCGACCTGTTACCTTTCTGAACGGCCCAGCGAGAGGGTCATTCAGTAAGGTAACAGATCGATCTGGCCCCAAAGACGATCTGCCCCCAGACGATCTGGCCTCAGCCGTTTCTACACCCAAGACGATCCGTCCCCAGTCGATCCGTCCCTAGACGATCCGGCCCCATATTCAACTCATTAATTGCCATTTATTGCTTTATGAGGGTTTAAACCATTCGATTTTCATTCTTCTTATCATTTTTTTTTATGACAAAAATGAAAAAAAGTATGAAAAATGAATGATATTTTTCTCAAACAACGCTTTCCGATTTTGGTCGTTATATTACGAAATTGACTCATTAACCATTTTATTCCCTTTTATTCAGTCTAACACACAAAGCAGATAACATTATTATTATTCAGTCAAAAACATTTGAAGAAAAATACGATCTCTTAGTCTCATAGTAAATCGGTCGCTTTGTGTGGTGGAGGTCGACGGTTCGAACCCAGGCTCCCGCACTAATCTCTCTTCCTGTTACATTTAGGGGCTCCTCCAACCCTCAGTGGTTGATGGCATTGTGGACGCTGTGGTGAAGCATGTTGGATGTTTCGACCTCTCTGAGGGAGGAACCTGGGTGAGATTCACATGTGGTGATTCTCAAAAGAAGGGGAGAGTAGTGTAGCGGTCGAGATATAAAGGCTATTTAACAAACAGCCGAGTTGGTCCGGATCTCTTAGTCTCATGGTAAATCGGTCGCTTTGTGTGCTAGATGTTTATACAAGGGCTGTGAATAGACTAATGAAAGGTGTCAAGTAAAAAACAAGTCGTTAAAATACAAGTTTTCATTTCATTTTTGCATTTCTATTTCATATTTCATATTTAATTTTGTCAACTAGACTACAATAAAAATAACTACAATTAATTTGGGCCAGATCGACTATGCTACAGGGAGATGGATCGACTGGGGACGGATCGTCTGGGGACGGATCGTCCTTGGGGGACGGATCGACTCGAAAACGTTCAGAAAAATAACCACCATAGTGACCATACCCAGTCATCAGTACGTGAAGGTGAGGGGTTGGGCATGGGGTTGCGACACTTCCCCCAAAATGTGACATAATCTGTGAGATCAGCTACATGTAGGCCCTGAATTGACTGGCTATTGGTCAAAAATCACAATTTCGTGGGGGTTGGGAAGGGATTCGGGGAAATCATCGCGGTCAGGAATTTTCGGACCAAACAGTAACCTGATACACCTAATTTTCCTGAGCTCTCCATGACAGTTTATCGAATAGAACTAGAATAGGGGATGAAGCGATTGAAGATTATCTTGATAAAATAATAAACTTTGCTTTCAGAGAATTAAACCGTGATTATTTACGATCAACTGAGCATCAACACGCGACTTTGCTAACGTTACACACTGGAATATTCAACTACCGAAAATGCGGTTCTTTGCAGTCAACCATGGTTTTGGTTTTCGGTAGTTTCACACAACCAACACCGAACCGCATTTGCGGTTAACCTCCAAGATAGAGTAAAAGTTGCCTGGTCTCTTCTGAAGAGCATTAATTAGTTGGTGGGTGGAAAAACTACCCTAACATAATTTAGTACAAATCCACTCTTCACATATTCTATGCACTCAGCAAATAACCTGTGTGCTTAAACATGTATATTGAATAAGTAATAATGATAATAATTCTTTGGTCTTCTGTTGATTTATCACGGTCCCCTAACGAGGAGGCCTACATTAACCCAGTGCCCAGACAGGATATTCCTCCCCGCACTCCTTCCGTAATCTCCCAGCATTCAATCAGAAACTGTTTCTAGCTCACCTTGACAAAGTCAAGCTGAGCTAATCTCATCGCTCTCCTTCCTTCGTCCGGTGTCCGTCATCCGTCAGCACCATGTTTTGGTCTTCTCTTCCAAAACCGCAGGACCAATTCAAGTGAAGTTTGTGTGAGTGATGGTCCTGAAGGAGCATTGCATTTTTGTTCAACTCAAAATGGCCAGCCCTATAGGGAGGGGGTGGGGGGAAAATGCTCCAAAATATTTTTAAAATCTTCTTCTCATTAACCAGTGGGTACAATGACTTGATATTTGTTATGGAGCTTCGTTTTGAGGTGTAGAATCAAGTTTGTTCAAATGAAGCTCGCGATGCAATATTTGGCTTTGTGATGGGATGGGTAAGATTTTTGGCCCCGCCCAAAATTTCTATTTTATGAACCGATTGTCCGATTTGAACCAAATTCGGTATGTGGTTTTATTGGGTCACAAGTACTTGACTCATGCAAAAAAAAATCCTGCATCCCCATGGGAACCCCAGGAGCTAAAAACAGAAATATTTTCACACGCCCATATTTCCCAAATCACACAGAACAGAGAGCTGTTATTTGGTATGAAGCGTCCTTAGGACCAGTAGAATTGAATGGTAAAAAAAATTGGCATCATTTATGTTAGGATGTTCTGTAGAGGGCATCAAAAAAATTCTGAGTCAGCATACAGTACAGCCTATAACAAAGTATACCTTTAGGCGATATTCTTTTGTTAATGACGCCATATTAGTGCCTTATTTCGGCAACATGTTGTGGCGAATATCGCAAGACAAACGCGTGCATGGCACGATGTTTTCATAACTATCGTTCGTAATTTTGCGGGTGAAAAGAAGAGGAGCGAATACTTAAAATACATGGATGATTTGAGACATGCAAAGTTTTTTGATGTTAAACGAACTGATGTAGACGATGTATTCGTTGATGTCAGTGCAATTAAAGCTTGGATTTCCCTTGGCCTAGCCGGCTTCATGAGCATCCTTGAGAGTATGTTTACATAATTGCAGTTTAAACTTTTATAAATATAAAGCTTTCAGTGTTTAAAGTCAAAGGGAGAGGGGGAGGCTTCCTTTCACATTTGATAACGACGATATCAAGCATGAATTGGGGTGATGTAAAATTAAATGGAAATATTCGTGAAAGCACAATTAGTTTCGTTGTATTATTAATATGTGTGTGATATATTTTGGACAGATTTTAAAATATCTATCATAAATTTTAACAAAATATGAAGTACTTGCACGTTTGTTTGAATTAAATTCAACAGTGAAAAATATCCTTCATAATCTTCGTAATAGTCAAAAATTATCCAGAATTATATACACATAAGCAAGAATACGTCCACCCATCAGTACGAACTGATGAACTGACTGTAAAATACTGTATTCAATTTCAGGATTGTTTTTTTGCTTTATGCTTATTAAAACGTGTTTGTGTACTTGTTTGTTTTGTAATTGCATTGAAATGAGCGTTAAAATTTTTTTGAGTGTTTACTGTTTAGCACTGCTATGACTTCACTAATTCTTTGTGCTTTCTTCAACAGAAAGGATTACTGTTAATAATTAATCATGTTTTCTTTTTAAATATGTACCATTGTACTGTTTGTAACTTGTTCTTTGAGGCTTCATCATCTTAGCACGTTCAACCGGCCAAATAACGACCAACTGACGCATTATTCTTATAAAAATATCGCGATATTCAAATACGAATGTGGCGCAGTCAGATATCACCCAAACAGCAGATATCACCCAAACAGTGCGTTATTAGCACGACCAGGTTTCCACTTTATTGTAGGCTGTACTGTAGTTGCAAAAATTTAAAAAAAATCTATTCTCCAGAAGCAATGGTCAGAATCTTTTGATATTTGGTATTCAGCATTCATAGGGGAGTCAGATACAAGTTTGTTAAAATAAAGCCCATTGGTTCATATTTGGGCTCATCATTGTTATGAGGGTCAGATTCAAAATTGTTCAAAGCAAGTCCCTAGGTTAATATATGGGCTTCCTTTGGAAGCTCAAATTTTAACTTAGTTCAATATGGGGGCTAATTTTTATAAATCTTCTTCTTCAGATCCAGCAGTCAGAAGGCTTCATATTTGGTATACAACATCTCTAGGGGGGTCAGATTCAAGTTTGTTCAATTCGAGTGCCTGGATTAATATTTCTGCTCCATATGGGATAGAGCTGGGTCGGTGTCTGTATTTTTGGTATGGTTTCGATTTTGGACCACCACCAAAAAAACGTATCACATTAATTTGAAAACACCAACATTTTCGGTGGCAGGTAAAATCCGTTCTCCATTCCGCATTTTTATAGTCTCGAAATTTAACAATGACAGAACAAGCTAAAAGTCTGTGGGTTACAAAATTTGAACGAATCAACAAGGAGAAATGTAAATGTAAACTTTGTAACAAAGTCATATCTGCATCATGAGGCAATACTTCTAATCTTAAAGGTCATATAAAGTCCTCGCACAAAAACAGTTTACTGAAATTGAACGATCCATTGCTGAAAAGTGAAAACACGAAGAAGAGGTGTGCAATTTTTTTATTATGTAAACTCTCACATGTGTGGTAACAGTAATAAAAAAATGCACATCTCTTCTTCGTGATTTCGCTTTTCAGCAATGGATCGTTCAATTTCAGTAAATTGTTTTTGGCATTGTTTCCAATAACTCCATGAAAACAATTTCACTGGATTTCCAACTCTGAGACGTTTGGGTTGAAAGAGAGGCCGAAATGTCAGTGAAACATTATTGGGGACTTTTTTACCTTCTCCCACCCCATATTTTTAATAGGACAATGCATTGTGGGTATTTTCAGTCTAAATTTAAAAATATGTTCACGCAGGAGAAAAAACCCAGATTAGGCTCGTTCTGTACACAGCAGAATAATTTTCCCCATAACTGACACTTTCCAAATTCACTTTGAATAATATTAAATTTGCCAGTGTTTTATAACTTTTTCCATTTTCCCGGAGCGGAAAGACACTCAAAGGAAAGTCTGCATTTTTGGCGAACAGAAAGTTAAAACACAACCTGAACTCTGCAAATTTGTGCCTAATTTGAACCTTTACAGTTTCCATCAATAAGCCAAACATTCTTTTCAGTTCTATTAATTTATCTTTGTCAAGGGCTGATGATGTTTCGATGTTGTTCACACGCTGTACTGGGTAAGCAAGTGTGCAAAATTAACCTAAATTTGATGAATGAACTTGGCTTGTTCCACCACCGATAACAGCGGTTTTACTTCATAAAAAACACCGACACCGACTTGAAAATTCACCACCGGCCCACCCCTAATATGGGAACCTAAAATTTAACTTTTTTGATCTTATTTGTTTTACAAGGCTTGGCGAACAAGTTATGCAACTTATATTAGTGCCTCTCTTTGGCTCAATGGCATCGGTGTGTGGGATGACCTTCATAGAGGCAACTTTGTGGCCCAGCTCTTCTCGAATACTATGAAGGGATCTTTAGCCTGCATGAAGTGTGTCTGTCTCTGCACAGAGGACAGCCATTTTACGTCCCCATCCGATAGGATGGTACTCTGTGACAGCATCACCCCCACAATTGATGCTGACAGAGAGTGTTCGAACACCTCAAGAACTTTCATCGACCAGGGATTGATCCCGGGACCTCTGGCATGAGAGACCAGAGCACTTATCCACTCGGCCACCACTCTCTTTTTTAACTTAGTACAATATGAGGGAATTTCTTAAAAAATCTTCTTTTGATTCTCCTGTCAGAACCTTTCATATTTGGTTTACAACATCTCTAGGGAAGTCAGATTCAAGTTTGTTCAAATTGGTTCACTTGGCTTATATTTGGGCTCCCTATGGTAGCCCGAATTTTAATTTAGGGCAATATGAGGAAATTTTTTTTAAAATCTTCTTCTTCATATCCACTAGTCAGAAAGCTTTCGTATTTGGTATACAACATCTCTAAGAGGGTCAGATTCAAGTTTGTTAAAATCAGATCCGTAGGTTAATATTTGAGCTGACTAGGATAGCCCAAATTTTAACTTAGTGCAGTATGAAGAAATTTCTTTAAAATTTTTCTTCTTCAGATCCAACTGTCAGAATGCTTTCATATTTGGTATACAACATCTCTTGGGAGGTCAGATTCATCTTTGTTCAAATCGAGAGCCTGGGTTAATATTTGGGCTCCTTATGGGAGTCGGAATTGGCCATGTAGCTGAAGAAATAGAAATTTTGTATTCAGCACCCTCTAGAGGTGTCTGTTACTAAGATTAATCCACATGGGTTTTATCAAGGGGCTTCATAGGAGAGCTCTACATTTTACATTATGATCAACTGAAGAAAAGGCATGATTCTTGGACTATTTTTGTCACTCCTGAGGGGCTCAAGGATTGACAATGTATCCTATGGAGATGGATTGCTTAGTATAGACTCATTCTTGGACTCTGTTGATATTGTATTCTGTTCAAGGTGAGTGCTTCAGGCCCTGTGGGGCCTCTTTTTTGTAACTAGTAACATGTTCAACATGTATGTATTGAGTATTAGCTTGTGCCCTGTGTGATGAATTAACTGAATGTAGTCACTTTGATCTTCCTTTGCTTTCATTTACCTGCACATACAACCAATTTACTTTCTTTTATTCTGTTGGTTGACCTACATGTGGTTGGTCCCACAGAAATAAAAAAAATTCGCCAACAAAAAAAAGATTTCTCAAAACTTTATCCTTATAAATACCTCAGTTCTTTGATTGCCACTTATTTTCAGAATAAATGCTAAACTTCATATTATTACTCTGAAAAAGTTTTTAAACTTGAACTTAAAAATTTTCAGTCTTATGTTTCTGTTTTTTTAAATTGTCGTGAAGTGAATGTATCTTTGAATATGGAACTGAACTTAATTAGAAATTTCAAATATTGATTAATTACATGGTTTATGAACATTATGTCTATCGACATTTCACTCATGGGTATTTTTCTGACCTTATTTTGTCTGGCTGCCTTAGTGATTACCAGTTACTGATACCCCCCCCCCCTCCCTCCCCCAATTGCCACCACCACACACATATGTACAAAACATTTACATCCCACGTTGTGTAGGCCCATTAGACTGTTTATCAGTGGTGATAGTGCATCTTACATTTATTGCCCAAATTGAATCAAAGTTTCCTTCAGATTGTTGATGCACAGTGGTCAGCTTAAACACATGGAAGCTACGTTCTTCTGCAGATATGATGAAGTCTCCTGGGCCATTGAAATTCACATTAGGTACCGGTTGCAGCTGAAAGAAATCTCCACATAAAATCATCTGGATGCCTCCAAAAACTTTTCGGTGATCCCCTCTTATCTCCTTACAAATTGTGCCTAATTGTCGAAAAAGTTTTGGGGAAAGCATCGATATATCGTCAATAAAAATAGCATCTGCCGACAACATCCTCTCTTTTACATCATGATATTTGTCATCAAATTTGATTTTCTGTATCATAAATTCGTCCGAAAATCTGCCGTTCGCTTAAACAAAAGATCTGTGCACATTCATTGAATCTTGAGGCAAATTGGTGCTTGCTAAACATGTACCTGTTGTATCGAGTGTATAAAAGTTATTGTTTATATATGTCAGTCCAATGTTGTTGATTTTATTGAGGTAAACTGTTTTTCCCACATCAGCTTGTCCAGTTATAATGTTATGGCCTTTTTCAGCAGCAATTTTGATTTCTGAAAGCGACATCTTCGAATGAATTTCAGTTTACACTGACCACATTTTCATTCTTGACTACAAGTTTTATTTAGAGTGAAAAATAGTGTGTTGAATTTCATATTGACCAATGAACGTGTGGCATGGCACTCATTGTGCAGTTACCAGATAAAGGTGGCGTGGATAGACGATCCCTCATTCATCACATTCGCACCTCTAACTTCAGAGTGTGAACACCTCGACACCTTGATTAGTAATCATGGAAGCACTGGAATTACCAGAACGACTTGTCAAGACCATCACAGCTCTGGGCATCTTTTGCCCTGTCACCTGGACTATCCAGGAGACAGGCAAGAGGGTCCACCTGAACTTGGAGTTCGTTGTAGAAGATACAACACCTACTCCTTTAGGTAGAGGTAGTACCTTTCGCAAGAGGAACCCCTCTCACACTGGTCCTCACCTAAAGGAGTCCAGAGGCCCCGAGAAGAGACTGAAGAGGAAAAAGAAGAGCTTGTCTACCAAGCGAAGGAGCACCCGACGCTTGGAGGTCTTTTTGGAAAGGAAGAGAGAGAAGAGTGAGGAAAGGAAAGGGTCAGAGGCGGCCGCCAGTTCCCTTCCCACAGGCTCACCCATCCAACTTCTGGCTCCTGAGCTGGAACTGTTGGATGCGGACAGTCCTGTGGAGACTGAGACGGAATTGGAAGTTGCCCTCTCACCACTTCCTGACCCTCACTCGCCTCTCCCTTCAGCGCCAAAGAGCCTGGACTTGGAAAGACTGGAAGACAAATACGAAAGAGAAGCTGAAGAGCGCAGGATCGAAAGAGAACGGCAAGATGAAGTACTAAGGGTAGCATTTGCAAACCTTAACCGGCAAATCAACAAAATAAATATGGCAGCACAACAGGCAACACCACCACAGACATTACCAGCAACATCACCTAATGCAGCTCGGACTAGACCATTCCATCCAGGTCAGCCAGCTAGCAACCCACCAACAACACCAACTACCACTGTCTCTCCTTCCAAACCTCCACCTCTGAAAAAGAAGCAGAAACGACATAAGCGCCGCTGACAACCCACAACTTCTCCTTTACCACAGTCTGACACTACAAAATTCTACAGCTAAAGAGGGTCGAAAGGGGCTTGCTCCCTAAACCATCCCTGCGTGCCTTCTGCGCGCGAAACCATTTGATTCGGACCCTCTCGATTCAGTCGATAAAAAGTGAAAAAGAAAAAAAATGCGAATAAAAGTCAAATTTTGACAATCGTGGGCTGGAAATCTCAGTGGCTCCATGAATTACACAACATTTTGTCATTTATTTGAGCAAGATTGATGAGGCATTCTCTATTTTAGAGATTGTTGAAAATTTTGATCTTGGAAGTGTCATACCTTTACTTTTTATAGTATTGATAATAATAATAATAACATGATAATATAATGTATATTTTATTAAAATTGATAAAATTTGATAATACGTCTAGTGCCTGTGAATTGTACATGTGAAAAGAAAGGTCGAATTCCATGTTACTTGTGAGTAGTGTGAGGTATTCAATTTCGCTTCCTTTGCCAAGATATTTTCAAAGCCAATTCTAATTCCAACTCGAGTCATTGTACCGAAGGGAGATTCGATCGCCACACATATAACTTCCACAGACAAGGGCTCTGACATCACATATGCAAATAAAAATTTACACCAGGGGGGCATTGGATGGGTTTTGGGGTTTTAGAATGTGTTTCGAGGGATTTCAAATGATTTAATGGAAATGTGATTTTTCTCCTTGGGATGGGAAGCTGGATGGAATCCTTTCGGTTGGTAATATTGTTTGTCCTAACAAAGTACAATCCTGTGACTTGGCCCCAGTGAGGGTATGTAAGCAGTAAGATAAATAAATTATGGCCTTATCGTCAATGTTTGAACCAACACCTGTCCATTTGGTGCTAGTGTAGAAACAACTGGGATTTTGGCGTTGATTAGTCGACACCCAAAAGTTGAGTAGAAGTTGAATAGTCAGCACCCCTCTTTCTGCCACCAAGATTTACTTAACAATACCTTTTCAGTTGAATATTTTTTTCCACTTACGCACTGTACTGATGCATGTTGATACATACAGTATGGATTGGTCATACAGTACAGCCACTGTGGACTGGTCACTCTCCATGCAAGGGCTATATTTCCACAGACTCCAAACACTAATTATAGAAAAAAAAAAGAAAAAAAATTAAAAATTTAATTAATGAAGCACTGAGTAAAACCCGATGCTTCATTAATTAAAATTTTGTGGATGATGATTTTTATTACCTGTTAAACGCATGCGTGGACTTCACTCATTCACTGCCCACACATGGACTACGACCAAACCACGGCGGCTGTACTGTTATTCATATGTGGGCAGTGATGTCCACACATGTGATTACCAGGTAATAAAAATCACCAGCAGCAAACTTTTAATTAATGAAGCACCGAGTTGCACCCGGTGCTTCATCAATTAAATTTTTTATGATTATTCCTATAATTAGCTCACCTGGCCTATGAGGCCATGCAAGCTTTTCTCGTCACTTGGTATCTGTCATCGTCTGTCGTCCGGCATCCGAAAGCTTTTCACATTTTCGTTTTCTTCTTTGTAACCGCTGAACCGGTGTGAACCAAACTTGCCAGGAATGGTCTATGGGAGGTCCCCTACAAACGATCCTAATTTTGTTCCCGTCGGATGAAAAACATGGCTTCCAGAGGCATTCTTTGATTCTGGTTGGTGGATTTTCAAAAATCTTCTCCTCTGAAACTGTCAGGCAAAATGTTGTGAAACTTCTTATAAATAATGACTGGGACCCCCGCTACCAACGATCCTCATTTAATGTTGATCGGGTTGCAAACATGGCTGCAACTCCAGCTTACAGTTACTACAGATACCCCATGGGAAATCACATTTTCATCTTCTTCTCTGGAACTACTGAGCCGATGTGAACCAAACTTGGCAGAGATAGTCTATGGGATCTCCTCTATAATCGATCCTCATTTTGTTTCCATGCATTTGAAAACATGGCCGCCAGAGGCATTCTTTTATTCTGATTGGTGGATTTTCAAAAATCTTCTCCTCTGAAACCACAGGGCCAAATGTTTTAAAACTTTGCATGGTTGATGACTGGAACCCCCTCTACATGTACCAACGATCCTCATTTAATGTTGATCGTTTTGTAACCATGGCCACAATTACGGCTTATAGTTACTATAGAAACCCTATGGGAAATCACATTTTCATTTTCTTCTCTGGAACTTCTGATCCGATGTGAACCAAACCTGGCAGGGATAGTCTGTGGGAGGTCTTCTACAAATGCTCCTCAGTTTTGTTACTGTGCACTGAAAAACATGGCTGCCAGAAGCATTTTTTGATTCCAGTTGGTGGATTTTGAAAAATCTTCTCTGAAACCACAGGGCCAAATGTTTTGAAACTTTGCATCGCTGATGACTGGGACACCCTCAAACATAGCCACAATTGCAGCTTATAGTTACTATAGAAATTCTATGGGAAATCACATTTTCATCTTCTTCTCTGGAACTACTGACATGAACTAAACTTTACAGGAATGATCTCTAGGGGGCCCTCTACAAACAATCCTCTTTTTGTTCCCATTGGTTGGAAAATATGGCCACCAGAGACATTCTCTGATTCTGACTGATGGATTTTGCAAAAATCTTCCCCTCTGAAACTACAAAGTCAAATGTTTTGAAACTTCACATGATTGAGGACTGGGACACCTTCTACCAATGATCCTCATGTAATGTTGATGTAATGTTGCAAACATGACCACAATTGCAGCTCTTAGTTACCATGGAAAGCCTATGGGAAATCCCATTTTTATATGTAGTTCCAGGTGAGCGATTACAGGCTCTTTAGAGCCTCTAGTTAGTGTATGGAATCTAATACTGTGTTGCATCCGTTGAAATATTGCCCACCCATGAAAAGTGATCAGTCCCTGGTGGCTGTACTATACTATACATGTACTTACACATGTACAGACAGTCACCGTGGACTGGTCTTAAAGCACACGTGGCCAGTGATTGCCACGCATGCATTTACCAGGTAATGAAAGTCATCATCAGCAAATATTTAATTAATGAAGCACTGGGTTGTCCCCCTGTGCTTCATTATTTAAATTTTTGATGATTATTCCTATAAATTAGTTTTGGAATGTAATAATAATAATAATACTTAGTTTTTATATAGCATAAAATCACAAGGTGATATTAGTGCAGTCGTGGAAATATTGCCCACCCTTGGAAAGTGACCAGTCCATGGCAGCTGTACTGTAAAGCATGATGGGCTATATTTGGATTATATTTTGGTGGCAAGTTGTTAACAAAATGTCCATCTCACTGTACAGATCAATTGACAATTGTTTTGACTCTTCCTCAATAGACCTTGCATTTAGTGCTAAAGCCATTCTGGGAAAAAGGAGAAAATCTGCCCATACAGATGATGGGTATACATGTACAAGTTTCTCGCTAAACCACTGATTGGTAGATCAGCTGGGAAAACATGGTCAGTTCATCTGACCTAAACTAGAAATTTTATACTGCTAGTTTTGCATTGGGATTGGTGTATAAATTTTGCTTCTCAAAGGCCTTGACTTTACCCAACGAATCGCCCTGCATCCGCCTGCATTATATGCAAATTCAGCAGTTGAAAAAATATTATTTAAAAAAAAATTTCAACAAAACCATATCATGTGACCCCTCGTTGGAACAAGCTAGTCGAGCTCGTTCCAACGAGAGGTCACATGATATGGTTTTGTTGAAATTTTTTTTAAAATTTGAAAAAATGATATTTAAAATAATAAAATTTGATATCGTCTGCATTGGATAAAGGGTTAAACCCTGCAAAACTGTGTTAGATTATTATTATATCCCGAAAACCAAGTTTGTTGGTCGGGATAGACTAGAATCTGCCCACACATCTGTCCATTCATCTGTGGACACAGTTTTGTCCAGAGCTTTTTTTGGTCATTTAACAAATCAAATTATTTTAGAGCTGTTTTGTTATGGAATTTTGCCTCTGTTTCGGTGTTGTTTGTGTTGAAAAAGTAAAGTCTGTCAGTGGCCAAGTGGTGTGCATGGTTCAGTATAGTTTCGCTAGGCAGTTAGTGCCGAAGGAAACTCTCTCGGCGTGAGTTCGAAACCCCGCCATGCAAATGTAAAAAAGTGAAGTCTCAGTTTTGGTTTCAGTTTCTGTTTCAGTTTTTATTTCAAATTATTTATTTAATAAGCAAACAGGAAAACTCAACTAAATACTGAAAATGTAACAAAAGCCACAGTGGTACAGTTGTTTGACCAGTTTCAAACCACTTCTCCCTAAATTATCTTTTCTTGTTGAAACGGATGCTTTGTGAACAAAACAAATGATATGTTTTTGAGGGGTTGTGAATTTGTAATTTGACCAGTTCAGGACCACTTTGACCAGTTTCAAACTAGATTATATAATAGCCAAATGAAAGAAAATAATTGAAAAAATATGCCAAGAATTCTTGTTAAATGGTCCTAATTTATGTTCAGAGTGAAGGCAAAGCAAAAATAATTTCAGCACTTTCAATTATTATTAGTTTTCTCGTCAGGAGTCTGGCCTTACTTTTGGTGCAACAGTACTTGGAACCGAAAGATACAGTGAAAAGGAGGGTGAGACTGTGAGTACATGCCATTTCGCAACAGGGCAAATCACTGTTGCACATAAAGAGCGTAATATTCTAAAAAGTAATGCTGCTAACCTGAAAGGAATTTTTGCATTGAAAGTTGAAAAAAATGAAAAGTTAAATAGAAACAAGCCAAGACCAATACCGGGTCTGCACCTGCGTCGCTGCATGCAATTGATTACAGAGATGAACAGACTTCAAAGTATCGGCAAACAGGAAGTGGCTGCACGGCAGATCTGAAAATTAGATACATGATACAACTCATCATTATGAAGCAGCAGACCAAACATAAAATCATTCCCTTTCATAGAAGCCAAGAAAACTTTGGCGGAAGAAGTGTTTTGGACAGACGGACTGACGGACAGACGGAGTCGAGCGGTTACTAGACCTGCTCTGCTGCTGGCGACGCAGGTAAAAATAGAAACAGGTAGCTATTTCTTAATTCGATTCATCGATCATTGAAATTTTTGAAGTGGCATTTCTGTGCATGAAATTCAGAGACTTTGCCAATCATATTCAGTGAATGGTAAAACTACATGTATATCCAGTTTAATGCTTCTACAGACTAGAGACATGTTTGATTGTTAACCCTTTACTCAACATAATGGCCAAAACCGATCAGCTTTTTTCACAAAAATCACCAATTAATTTTTATTATTTTTTTCATTTTTTGTCTCAAAAACATAGGTTATGACCCCTTTTTGGAACGAGTTCATCAAACTTGTTCCAATGAGGGGTCATAACTGATGTTTTTGAGACAAAAAATGAAAAAAATTGGTTACATGTATTCAAGAATTTTGTTTACAAATGTCGTCTGCTTTTCATGTTAGGTAAAGGGTTAAAAAAAAAGAAAATGCAATGTATCTAAACTATTTGGCATTGCTTTGTTTGAAATAAATTACTTTCCTCTTTTTGCAGCACATTATTTCTCAAATGACCTGCAATTGGTAAAAGTTCGGAACTGATCAAATGACTGTATACAGGACAAGCAACATCACCTAACCGTGTCGATTACCCCTCCCCCATCCCATGCTTCTTTTGTGTTTGACTTGATTTGATATGCACAGTTCGAAGTTTGTTCAAATCAAGTCCCTGTAGTCATATTTGGGCTCCCCTGTGGGAGCCTGAAATTTAAATTAGTGTGACATGGGGGGAATATTCTTTAAAAATCTTCTTCAGTTCCTTCAGTCAGAATATTTTGATATTGGGTTTGTACCAGTCTAAGTGGGGGTGAGATTCAAATTTGTACAAATGAAGTTCCTGGGTTCATATTTGGGCTCTGTATGGGAACCCGATATTTAACTTAGTTGAATAAGACAAATTTAAAAAAAAATCTTCTTCAGAGCCATCTGTCAGAATATTTTGATGATTGATACAGAGCATCCTCAGGGGGACAGAATCAAATTTGTTCAACTTGAGTCTGGGGGATCATATTTGGTCTCCCTAGAGTAACTGTAACCTCAACATGGTGCGATATTGGGAATATTATTTAAAAATCATATTCTTCAGATCTACCAATCAGAATCTTTTGATATTTGATATGTAGCTTCCTTAGGAGGTTCAGATTCAAATTTGTTCAAATCAAGTCCCTGGTTTCATATTTGGGCTTAGGGCTTCACGGTATTTCGGTATTTAACCGAAAGTCGGTAATTTTTTAATACCGAGTCAGTACCGAGTTCATTCTAATTTATTCGGTATACCATGTCTCACAGTATTTTGAAAAATTCTGACGGTAATCTGAGTAAAAATAAATAAAAAGTTTATACATTTTTGCAGGACATGGCAAAATGTTTTTAAACGAACACATTTTTTTTTAATGAGATATTTTGCAATTTTGTATAGCCATAGAGCACCATGTGTGGATAACAAACAAATTATTATTATTATTAAATTATTATACTGTATTGTGTAGGCACAATCACTTTTCTTTAAGCACAGTGCTTAAAATGACTAACCTGGGCTTAAAATTGTACTGATGCCCGTCCATTGGGTGGCTGAGTTCGAAATCATCCTTTGTTTACCAGTACTGTGGTTTGGTTATGTCATAAAAATTACATGAATGGAAAAAAGGTTATGCCCACATGAATTTGCATAATCTGTACATAATCTTTGCATGACTAGAACAAGCATTGTCGCATCTGCAAGAGGCTTTCAATGTTGAAGGTACTGTATGGCTGCCATGGACTAGTGAACTTTCCATGGGTGAGCAGTATTTTCGAGGATGCAATAATATTAGATTCCAACCACTAATTATAGGAGTAACCATCAAAAATTTAATTAATGAAGCACCGGGTAAAACCTGGTGCTTTGTTAATTAAAATTTTGCTGATGATAATTTTTATTACCTGGTAAACGCATGTGTGGACATCACTGCCCATGCATGGATTACGAGTTTTTTTACGACCAGTTTCTGGCGACTGTACTGTATATTCAAATAAGTTTTGGCTTTGAGCTCTTATGTCTTATGTCAATACCGATGTATAAATTTACAACAAATTTTTAATTTTTTTCAGCATATTCATTTGATGGTTTAGTGATATTTGGAATACTCCTGATTTGTACATGTGCATATTTTAGGAGAGTTCCAAGATTGAAGCAGTGGTTTCTTTCAGAAAAGAAAGGGTTTCTTGGAATATTTTACAAAGGTTTGTACAATTTTTTTTTTTCAAAGGCCGAAAAGTGCATGTAAGCAGGAGAGAAAAATTCTTTCTGATGAAGTTTCTGGATTTTTACAAATATTTGTATATTTTAAAACAAAATTTGATCGAGAAAGGGTTCTTACATGTATTACAATGTGAATAATGTTATCTAAAATGCTGACATGCACAAATTGAGCAAATGTTGGTTGTATTTACCTCTCAATCCAGGGATGCACAAATTGATAATCCTATGTGTTAAGTTCTTCTAATGGTTATTCAACACTTTCCAGGATAATCTTTTCTCACTCTTCTGAAATCACCTGGTTCAAATTAGAGTTTGAAACCAATTTATCACGAGTCCTTTCTGACTTAATTGTATTCTTTTTGTTTTGAATTTTTTCGTGGGGGTGGGGAGTGGGGTCTGTTTTTATTAGCTTATTGACAAAGTCGAGATAAGCTATTGCCATCACGTGTGCGTAAGTCTGTGAGTCTGTTCACATTTTCTCTGGCACAGGCTACACCCCGTAGTTCTTGTCCAGTCATCATGAAATTTCATATGCAGGTTCGAGGTCACATCAAGATAACAACGTCCCCTTTTGGTCGCAATCAGTAAACTGTTACAGCTGCGAGAGCCCAAAACCTTTAACACAGTCTACAGGTCATATTTATGATGGGATTTCATTGTCACTTGGTAGGATTACTCTGTATAATTTCTAGATGAGAACATTCCCTTTAAGTCAAGGTTGGTCGACCGTGTCGGCTGCGAGAGTGCGAAACACGAAACCCTTTAGCGCAGTCTGCAGGTCGTCATATTTATGAAGGGATTTTATTGTAACTTGGTAGGATGACTTCATATAATGCCTAGATTAGTATGTTCCCTTTTGGTTGTGATCGGTCAACCATGATGTGATGCCTGCAAGAGCCCGAAAACCGTTAGCACAGTCTACAGGTCATATTTATGAGGGGACATCATTGTTACTTGGTAGGTCTGTTTTTATCAGTTTAATTTGACAAAGTCAAGATAAGCTATTGTCATCACGCATGCGGAAGTCTGTTCACATTTTCACAGGCTACACCCCTCAGTTCATGTCCGATCATCATGAAATTTCATATGCTGGTTCGATGAGAACGTCCCCTTTTGGCCACTATCAGTCAACCGTGATGGCTGCGAGAGCCTGAAACCCCAAAACCTTTAGCACAGTCTACGGGTCGTATTTATGAAGGGATTTTATTGTAACTTGGTAGGATGACTTCATATAATGTCTGGATGAGAACGCCCCCTTTTGTCATGATCAGTCAATCGTGGTTGCTGTGAGAGACTGAAACCCAAAAACCTTTAACACCGACTGAAGGGATTTCATTATAACTTGTTAGGACGACTCTGTATAATATCTCGATGAGAATGTCCCCTTTTGGTCATGATCGGCCTACCCTGACAGTTGCAAGAGCCCAAAACCCAAAAACCATTAGCGCAGTCTGTAGGTCATCGTATTTATGAAGGGATTTGGTAAGATGACTTCATATAATGCCTGGATGAGAACGTCCCCTTTGGTTACGAGCAGTCAATCGTGATTGCTGCGAAAGAACGAAACCCGAAAACCTTTAGCTCAGACTACAGGTTGTAATTATGAAGGGTCCCCGTGGGAATCCTGGGAAGTGAAGCAGTGCCTGTTCACTGTGGCAAACAGGCTCTGTTTTACTGGTAAAATAGGACCCAGTCACCAATGTTTGGGAGGTGCAAACCCTCTCTAAAATGGGCAACATGGCTTATTAAAGCTCACCCCTGGTCTTCAGTTGATACTCATGTTGTGGTCATGATTAGCCATTGTGCAAAAATATGTGACCTTAAACACCAATAAATAAATAAATAATAAATTTATGAAGCAATTAATTTCATTGTAACTTGAAAGTGTAACTTGGTATGATGTCCAGATGAGACTGTCGTATTTTGGTCACAATCCGTCAGCCGTTACCGCTGCCTGGTCACTTGTAATTGTTAGAGCCACATTAACCCAGGTCTTAATTCTTTAGTACAGTCTGCACTCAAATTATTCTTTTTGGAAGCGTCGCATACTGATATTCTCAATTGTCACAATTCTTGTCTTATTTCATAATCCTTTCATAAACATTTAACATTACCCCTTTCGTCAAACACTACACACAGTCAAGTTAAGCTGCAGTGTCATTGACACTTTTATTAATATCTGTTGCTTGTCAGTAGTCAGGAATTACTTTAGACCCACAAAGTAGATCTATTTCTCAGGCCATTTTTTGTTAAAATTGCACGTGGACAGGCAGTTTTTTTTTATTTTATTGTTAGCTCACCTGACTGCCAGTTTCAGTTAAATTTGAAGTGATTGCTTGTTCTGACATCACATTTTTTTTTTTTTTCAAATCAACTTGCCCAACCCCAGGGAGGGGGTGGGGGAAATGTTCCAAAAAATTTTAAAAATCATCTTCTCATGAACCAGTGGATACAATGACTTAATATTTGGTATGGAGCTTCCTTTTGAGGTGTAGAATCAAGTTTGTTACAACGAAGTTTGTGGAGCAATATTTGCCTTTGAAATGGGAGGGGCAAGATTTTTAGCCCCACCCAAAATTTCTGTTTTTCTGAATTGATAGTATTATTTGAACCAAATTTGGTATGTGGTTCCTGTGGGAACCCCAGAGCTAAAAATAGAAATATTTTCAAATCATAATGCCAATATTTCCCAAATCACAGAAAAAGAGAACTGTTATTTGGTGTATGAAGCATCCTTTGGACCAATAGAATGGCATTCTGTAGGGGTGGGGTGGGCAGGCAAATGGTGTTCTGTAGGGGGGGGGGGGGGGGTGCTGGCATCGAAAAAAATGCTGAGACAGCATATTGACAAAAATTAAAAAATTTTCTTCTCCAGAACCAGTGATCAGAATCTTTGGTATTTAGTATACACCATCTATAGGGGGTCAGATACAATTTTGTTAACATTAAGCCCCTTGGTTCATATTTGGGCTCAATAAAGGAGTCCGAATTTTAACTTCAGGCAATATGGGGAATAATCTTTAAAAATCTTCTTCAAAACCACCTGTCAGAATCAGTTAATGTTTGGTATATATAATTGTTATGAGGGTCAGATTCAAGATTGTTCAACTCAAGTCTGTCAGTTAATTTTTGGGCTTCCTATGTGGGGGGGAGGGGGGGAGGAATTTTAATATAGGGCAATATGAGGCATAATCTTTAAACTCTTCTTCTCCAGAAAGCATACAGAATCCTTACAGGGATTGGATTGAATTTGTTCAACTCAAGTCCAGCGGTTAATAATTGGACTTTCTTAGGGCACCCAAATTTTAACTTTGTGCAATATGAGGAATAATCCTTCAAAATCTTGTTCTTCAGATCCACCAATCGGATATTTGGTATACAGCATCCTGAAGGAAGTCAGATCTAAGTTTGTCCAAATAAAGTCTATGGGTTAACCCTTTACCCAACGTAACGGCCAAAACCGGCCAGCGCTATTCTCAAAAATCACCAATTAATTTTCATTATTTTTTTCATTTTTTGTCTCAAAAACATAGGTTATGACCCCTCGTTGGAACGAGCTCGTCGAGCTCGTTCCAACGAGGGGTCATAACCTATGTTTTTGAGACAAAAAATGAAAAAAATTTGTTATTTAAGAATTTTTTTTGCAAGTGTCGTCTGCTTTTCATGTTAGGTAAAGGGTTAATATTTGGGCTTCCTATTGGAGCCTGAATCTTAACTTGGTCCGATATGAGGAAATTCCGAAAATTTAAAAGCTCCCATCTAGACATTGCCCCAAAGCCACATGTGAAACTTGGGACTGACTGGGTGAGAGCTGCAGCCTATAGTGTGTGCTGAAGGAATTATAGAACAATTTGTATCCATCATCAAAGATGGCCACTGGAGGCCACATTTTTCAATGAAATTCAGAAAAATTTGATGGCTCCCATAGACATTGCCCCAAAGCCATGTATGAAATTTGAAACTGATTCGCTTCTGAATGTCGTCATTATAATATGACTCCACTGTTGTTTTGTTAGTGTTACTTCCCTTCCCTCTCCTGAACACTCCTGTTATACTCTCAAGTTCTTTGGCTTTTTAGCTCACCGAAGGGATCTAAACTTATCACTTGCCGTCTGTCGTCGTCGTCCGTCCGGCGACGTGAACATTTTTCAAACGACTTCTCCTCTGAAACCGCTAGGTCGATTTGCTCGAAACTTGGTTTGGATGTTCATTACCATATGTCAATTCAAGTTTGTTCAAATGAAATGGACATTCCCACTTGGGCCTCCATAGGGGGCATAACTCTGATAGCACCCTATGTATATTAGAGAAATTACTAAAAAATCTTCTTCTCCCGCACATGTGGGCAGAATCATTTGATATTTGGTATACAGCATTATGGGGTGGATCTGATTCAACTTTGTTCAAATCGGCTCCCTGGATTCATATTTGGGCTCACTATAGAAGCCCCTATTCTAACTTAGTGCATTTCAGGCAAATTTCTTAAAAAATCTTCTCCAGATCCAGCAGGCAGAATCTTTTGATATTTGGTATGCAACATTGTGGGGTGGATCTGATTCAAGTTTGTTCAAATCGGCTCCCTGGATTCACATTTGGGCACAGTATAGAAGCCCCTATTCTAACTTAGTGCATTTCAGGCAAATTTCTTAAAAAATCTTCTCCTCCAGATCCTGCAGGAAGAATCTTTTGATATTTGGTATGCAACATTGTGGGGTGGATGTGATTCAAGTTTGTTCGAATCGGCCCCCCTGGATTCATATTTGGGGTCAGTATAGAAGCCCAAATTCGAACTTAGTGCATTTCAGGCAAATTTCTTAAAAAATCTTTTTCTCCAGATCCAGCCAGCAGAATCTTTTGATATTTGGTATGCAACATTGTGGGGTGGATCTGATTCAAGTTTGTTCAAATCGGCCCCCTGGATTCATATTTGGGCTTACTATAGAAGCTCGAATTCAAACTTAGTGCATTTCAGGCAAATTTCTTAAAAACTCTTCTTCTCCAGATCCAGCAGGCAGAATCTTTTGATATTCGGTATGCAACATTGTGGGGTGGATCTGATTCAAGTTTGTTCAAATTGCCCCCAGGGTACATATTTGGGCACAGTATAGGAGCCCAAATTTGAACTTAGTGCATTTCAGGCAAATTTCTTTAAAAATCTTCTAATCAAGATCCAGCAGTCAGAATGTTTTGATATGTGGTGCGTAGCATCCTTAGGGGGGTGAGATTCAAGTTCGTTAAAGCCAAGTCCCTGGGTCCATATTTAGGCTCCCTGTGGGAGCCCGAATTATGACTTAGTCAATATGAGGAATTTTTCTTTAAAAATCTTCTTCAGATTCAGCAGTCAGAATGTTTTGATATTTGGCATGCAGCATCCTTTGGGGGTGAGATTCAAGTTTGTTCAAGCCAAGTCCCTGGGTTCATATTTGGGCTCACTGTGGGAGCCTGAATGATAACTTAGTTCAAAATGTGGAATTTTCTTTAAAAATCTTCCTCTTCAGATCCAGCAGATGAATGCTTTTGATATTTGGTATGCAGCATTCTTAGGGGGGTAAGATTCAAGTTTGTTCAAGCCTTGTCCCTAGTTCCATAAAATTTGTCTCTCATGACTTCATTCCTTTGTAGTGTTGATGAACCATGTCTAACTGAATGTGACCCCAAATACGTCTTTGAACCACTTTGGCCGGTGAGCGATTAAGGCTCCTTGGGGCCTCTTGTTTATTGAGAATTGTTTATTAAAATTCTTTGGAGTCTAACCTGTTTTACGGAATAAGTATTCCGTTTATCCCCTGTGTTTACATCCTTTTCGTTTTCTGTTCAGGACGTTTTGTATTCTTGCATCTTCAACCAGATGCATTGTTTTTTCTTCTTATGAAGATCGAGCTTTGCATCATGTGGTTGTTGATCAGTTACTGACTTTGGGCCTTTGTTGTGCCTGTTGTTGGTTAGTTTCCGTTTTTTCCTCTTGACGTTGTTGTCCCTTCAACAATGTTTTGGATACGTATTAATTCAGTGTTTAGTTAAAAACAGTTATTGTTTTTAAATCATCTTGACAAAGTCAGGTTGAGCTAATCTCATCACTCTCCATCCGTTGTCTGTCGTACATCAACACCATGTTTTGGTCTTCTCCTCCAAAGCCACTGGGCCAATTCAAGTAAAAGTTTGTATGAGTGATGGTCCTGAAGGGGCATTGCATTTTTGTTCAACTCAACATGCCCAGCCCCATAGGGAGGAAGTTGGGAAAAATGCTCCAAAATATTTTTAAAATCTTCTCATGAACCAGTGGGTACAATGACTTCATATCTGCTATGGAGCTTCCTTTTGAGGTGCAGAATCAAGTTTGTTCAAACGAAGTTCGTGAAGCAATATTTGGCTTGGTTATGGGAGTGGTGAGATTTTGGGCCCCACCCAAAATTTCTATTTTCTGAACCAATGGTCCAGTTTGAACCAGATTTGGTATGTGGTATTATTGTGTCATAAGTACTTGACTCATGCAAAAAAAAAAAAAAATCCTCCATCCCCATGAGAACCCTGGGAGCTAAAAATGGAAATATTTTCAAACGTCCATATTTCCCAAACCACACTGAACAGAGAGCTGTTCTTTGGTGTGAAGCATCCTTGGGACCAGTACAATTGAATGGTAAAAAAAAAATGCCATCAGTTATGTTAGGATGTTCTGCAATGGGCATCGAAAAAATGCTGAATCAGCAATTTTGAAAAAATTTAAAAAAATCTTTTCTCCCGAACCAATCATCAGAATCTTTTGATATTCGGTATACAGCATTCATAGGTGGGTCAGATACAAGTTTGTTAAAATAAAGCCCATTGGTTCATATTTGGGCTCAATACAGGAGCCCAAATTTTTAATATAGGGAATATTCTTTAAAAATCTTCTTCTTCCAAACCACCAGTCAGAATCTTTTAATGTTTGGTATACATCATTGTTATGACGGTCAGATTCAAGATTGTTCAAACCAAGTCCCTAGGTTAATATTTGGGCTTCATATGGAAGCCCAAATTTTAACTTTGTTCAATATGGGGGATAATTTAAAAAATCTTCTTCTTCAGATCCCCCAGTCAGAATGCTTTCATATTTAGTATGCAACATCTCTAGGGGGGTCAGATTCAAGTTTGTTAAAATCAGATCCCTAGGTATATATTTGGGCTCGCTATGGTAGCCCAAAGTTTTACATAGTGCCATATGAGGAAATTTCTTTAAAAATCTTCTTCTTCAGATCCACCAGTCGGAATGCTTTCATATTTGGTTTTCAACATCTCCTGGGGGCCAGATTCAAGTTTGTTCAATGCGAGTGCCTGGGTTAATATTTGGGCTCCATATGGGAACATGAAATGTAACTTAGTACAATATGAGGGAATTTCTTTAAAAAATCTTCTTCTTCAGATCCACTAGTTAGAATGCTTTCATATTTGGTATACACCATCTCTAGGGGGGTCAGATTCAATTTTGTTCAAACCGGATCCATAGGTTAATATTTGGGCTCGCTATGGTAGGCCTTATTTTAACTTAGTGCAATATGAAGAAATTTCTCTTCTTCAGATCCAACAGTCAGAATGCTTTCATATTTGGTACACAACATCTGTAGGGAAATAAGATTCAACTGTGTTCAGATCGAGAGCCTGGGTTAATATTTGGGCTCTCTATGGGAGCCGGAATTGGCCATGTTGCTGAAGAATTAAAAATTTTGTATTCAGTACCCTCTAGAGGTGTGTAACTAAGATTAATCCACATTGGTTGTATCAAGGGACTTCGTAAGGAGGCTGTACATTTTACATTATGATCAACTGAAGAAAAGGCATGATGCCCAGATTACTTTTGTCACTCTGGATGGTCTCAAGGATTGACAGTGTATCCTATGGAGATGTATTGCTTAATGTAGACTCATTCTTGGACTCTGTTTATATTGTGTTCTGTTCAAGATGAGCGCTTCAGGCCCATGGGGCCTCTTGTTTATATTAGGATACATATTACATCTGATTCCGGTAGTTTAGCTTTAATTGGGTAGTGCGTGTCCACCCTTAGTCTCTAGTGGGATGCCCTTGGGCTCATGAAAAAATTTTTAGTCAAGTTTTGACGAAGTCAAACTCGACTTACAGTTTGATGAAGTGACGAGCGGGCGGCGGGCGTAAACAATTGGTTTCCGGGCAATAACTTTAGTTCTATTTGATGCACCTTTACCAAAATTATACTCGAAGTTACCCTATAGGAAAGGAAGACACCTTTCGATTTCAGAGTCTCGCACCCCAAGGACAAGGTCACTGTTACTATAAGTAGAATATTTTGTGACAAATTGGTTTCCGGGCAATAACTTTAGTTCTATTTGATGCACCTTTGCCAAACTTATACCAGAGGTTACCCTACAGGAAAGGAAGACACCTATTGATTTTGGAGTCTGGGACTCGACGGTCAAGGTCACTCTTACTATAAATAGAATATTTCATGGCAAATTGGTTTCCGGGCAATAACTTTAGTTCTATTTAACGCACCTTTACCAAACTTATACCAGAGGTTACCCTATAGGAAGGGAAGACACCAATTGATTTCGGAGGCTGGGACTCCAAGGTCAAGGTCAAGGTCACTGTTACTATAAGTAGAATATTTTGTGACAAATTGGTTTCCGGGCAATAACTTTAGTTCTATTTGACGCACCTTTACCAAACTTATACCAGAGGTTACCCTATAGGAAGGGAAGACACCTATTGATTTTGGAGTCTGGGACTCCAAGGTCAAGGTCACTGTTACTATAAATAGAATATTTTGTGACAAATTGGTTTCCGGGCAATAACTTTAGTTCTATTCTGTGTATCTTCACCAAACATATACCACAGGTTACCCTATAGGAAGGGAAGACACCTAATTCTTTCGGAGTCTGGGGCCCCAAGGTCAAGGTCACTGTTACTATCAATAGAATATTTTGTGACAAATTGGTTTCCGGGCAATAACTTTAGTTCTATTTGATGCACCTTTTCCAAACTTACACCAGAGATTTCCCTATAGGAGAGGAAGACACCTCTCGATTTCAGAGTCTCGCACCCCAAGGTCAAGGCCACTGTTGCTACAAATAGCTTATTTCTTCAGAATTTAATGTCAAAACTCGACTTCTGGATCTGTGATCCTCTTGCTGGATTTTTTGTGATTATCTATCCTTGCGATGTTTATTCTGTATTATTATTGGGAGTGCAGCGGACTTATGGTTTTGCCTTCATTATTATTGTATCTATTATAATAATTGGTACCTGGTGGAAGTCCAGGAAATCTCGGAATTACATGCTTGATGTCTGCAGAGGAACAAGAACACACGTAGTCCCTGTACTCCTTCAATACTTGTACTATGGGATGCGAACAATGGAAATGGGTGTCAACCTTTTGGTGGGCGGTGAAGTTCCGATGTTGGAGCTTTCACCGCAGACTAATTCTAGTCTTTTCATAGTCTTTTTATAATGATTGGATGACCAGTCCAATCATTATAAAATACCTTAAATGAAGTGAAATGTGTTAAAGTCTTACTTTTGGTAATACCAAATTGAGATTTTAACACATTTGCTTTATTTTAAGATATTTTATAATGACTGAATTGTTATACGTGTTTGTGTTAAAGAAAGAATCAAGTACTGCCATCTGACGAGCAAGCTTGGTAACTCTGGGCATGTTATATAATACATTGTATGCACATTGTGGAAATGTGTAGTGTATTTTGAAATATTTCTCATATCCATCATTATAGAGAAGTTAGAGAGCGAATAAACGTGCTTACAACTTGTGACTGTGACTCACTGTGGAGTCTGTAGTTCACTTTTCCCGCTTTCCTGCACATACTATATGTCATATAGCATTTGTCCTATCTATCTTTAAGTTCTTAACCCAATCATATAGTATATGGTTGGTTTAAGAACTTAAAGATAGATAGTGCAAATGCTCCAAGTCTTTCAGCACAAAAAACGTTTTGTTCTTAGCATTGGCACCTGACATATTCCAGATAGATTGGCCACTTTCCAACATGCAGGTATGCGTACCGATATTCGGTATTGGATGCAGTGGCTTGGAGTTAGATATTGCCAACTATAGGCTATATCGCAATTTGCAGCCTAACTTCAGTACATGGAAATGTATATGAGCCTATGAGGGTTAGTTGACAACTTGTCATGGTAATTCCTAATTCGCTATCTTGTCTGACATCAGTCATTATCACTAGCCATATGCATACCATTACCCATTGGAGTTACGAAACCACTTATACAGCTACCATGTTCTCGACAATTTGGATTATATCTAACACATTGGGTATTACCCAAATTACCCAGTGTGTCAGATATAGGCCCAAATGTCGAGGACATGGTAATTGTATAAGCGGTTTCAGAATTTCTGACATTGTCATTTCAGAGATCAAAGGTTAAAGAGGGTTTTTCTGTAAAACGCTTATTCGTTTCATCATGGATTGTTGTTTCTGTCCTGGTTGCAAGCTGTCAAGTTAGAGAAGATGGCTGTATGAAACGCGTTTTATAAAGTGTGCCGCAAAACCTGTAACCTCTAAAGCGGCAATGTCAGACTTTATAAAATGGCTTATTGTTATCGATAATGTATATTGTAGACTACATCGTCGCTTGCCCATTTGCCGTAACCAGAGTAAATCTATAACTATCGTCTCATATTTGTGTAAGCTGCACTGCATAATTATTGTAAACTGGTCACTTGCCAATGTGCAATTATAAACAAGAAAATAATTTCAAAACACTCGCAATTGTTAACTTGTTGCATCATGTTGATTGTTCATTGTCACACGGGAGTCACATTAACAGTAAACACAATACAGATATATTCCTTGTCAGTCAGGCATTTCATAGGTTTTCAAATCCTTCTTCTTGGACGAGACGCTTGCAATTCCCGCAGTTGCACAAACTAAGCATCCGTAGGTATTTGGGAAGGAGGCACTTTCCTACACTGTCATGCAAAAATAATAACTTAGCTACTGTATTGGGTTATAGATGGTTTCGTATGGAAGTAATAATGTCTCCTGTAACACTGAACATGCACTTACTTGGCACACTAGTAGCAACTACGCACATCAACTTTTTCACCAATTCAGACATGTATGGAAGCGTATCTTTATGTAACTTCCACCAATCAAGTTGGTTATTTATCCCAGCGCATGGCAAGGCAGTGTACCTATTTATTTCTGTCATTGTGATGTCTGAATTGCTCTAATTACGTGACACGTGTGCTCCAAGCATGGTGCCAAGAAGACGGCCAAGTCCATTCTCTTCGCATGGTGTCTGTGCTGTCGGATCCCCAACACTTGGCATCACAGAATCACTTCAACAAGTATCTGATTCCTGTGCTTTTATACACCCGATTAGCCCCGTAAATTCTGATTTCACCTTTGCCTCAATAGATGATCTCGTCTCCAACTTGTGACCGAAAGTACGGAAACAAGAGACCAGTATGACCTCATGTCCACTTGATTTTCTTCATCTTTCATATCAAAGTATCTGTTCATCTTCAGTTTTGCTTGCTCCTTGAATTTCTTGATTCCGGGGCGGGTCGTTTACTTTCGTTTCCAAGTGTTGCCCCAACATTGCAACAGCTGGTCCAACTGCCGATATTGTCACATATGAAGAGGAACTCATCCAAACTGTCACATCATAAAATGGTCATAGTAGTGAAATTATCTCAGAGACAAGATTCCACTCGACTTCAGTGGGGAAGTAAGTGGGTTTTGGAGCATTCCTGTGTGGTAGGGTTTCATCTACAATGGTAGTTATAATGTCTCCATGTTCCAGAAGTCTTGACAACATTAAATACTTTGAGTTCCATCAGGTATATACATCTTGAATGAGTCTCAATGTCTTAGGTTTATTTTCTTGTACAGCCTCCATTTTATCGAGCAGGACCTTGCTCTTGCAGAAATGCATTACCAGTTTCTTACACTGGTCTATGGCTTCAGTTACTTCCGGCACATTAAGTCCATCTTGTAAAGTTCAAGACATGGTCAAGGCATGGAAATCGTTCAACATGTAAGAAATCTCTGCAACATTTGATGTTCAAGCTGACATTGTCGCATGTTGCTGCTACTAACTTGCCTCTCGGCAGCTCCCATGTGTCCAACATTCGAGACCTTTGTCAGCGATACTTTCCCCCAGAGTGTTCTCCGGGAAAAGATACAGCTCCAAGTCTAATACTCTCTAATTCCCATGAATTTGAAATGAAATGTACAGTCAACCTGATATATGAATGCATTGCCTCAGATGACCATATATCAAAAGTGGCACTGAAGTTTGTGATGTTTTTTTCAAATAGTTTCTGCACTGTAGCTTTCCTATCGGCAATTAGTTTTGTGATCTCATTGTCCGTTATGTCTCTCGAAGGAACCATGGATCTTGGATTTAATGTCTAAGAATACTGTAGAAATCCACGGTCATTCACTATAGATACAGGCTGAATATCTGAACATATAATCTCAGCGAGATTCTGTTTACATTGCACGTATTGAAGACTATCTTTCTTGTAGTATTCTTCTGACCTGAACTCGGATTCACCTACTGTAATTCCTTGTGGAAGCGGGATAGATTCAGATGACGATGTAGTTGAGGATGTCTTTTTTACATAGTTCAACATGGACGTGTGTCTTTTGGTTGGTGGTTCAATCACTGTATCGAAGATGTCTTTATGGTGCCTCTTAAAATATTTTGCACATTTTACACATCGAAAAACACCAGATGCATCATTCTTTTCTGAATAGAGATACCCATATACTGGGAAAGAATATTTTGCCAGGCTCGAGACCCGTAGTGTCTTGTGTTTTGGTATCGTTCCTGTACTTGTCGCTTTAAATATTAACAACTGGTCATGCTATATTTTAAACAAACGACCGGTAGGGAGAGTTACAGAATTACAAATGATTTATTTGGAACCATCTGGCATCTGCCAATGGCCCAACACTCAAGTCAGTGAACGTTTGCCATGTGACATCGTCGCGAATGAAGAATGTTAGTTTGTTACTAAACCAAGCGCGTTCCACTCGGGGCATTCTCTGAAATTGGTGGAATTAAAAGAAAGAGGCGGTACTCGAAAGTCACTGTCATTTGATGTCACTGACATCAAAGAATGTATCTGACGAGCTGTTGTGAGATCTTACACCAGATGACCAGGCATTTGCAACACTGTGTATTGAGTCTATTGACTGATGATTGGAGTTTCGGATTTCCGTACCAGATAACTCCAGTGCTAAAGCTAGACATACATCTATGTATTAAAGTCTGCAAACCAGTCCAGTACCAAACCGCCGTGTGTGGACCGGTCCAAAGTGGTCCAATGACGTACCCGTTTTTTGCGGTCCGGTCTGCATCCCTAGTCTTGCAGTCTCTTTTTCAGAGAAACAAAAACATGGTGATGGTACTTTGACACCTGTCCGTTACGTGCTGCCGTCGGCGTACTCTGATGATCCCCGCTCTTATGAGTAAACATGATTTTTTGCAGGGGATTGAGGTCCCTAGTTAGTTCTCCTAATCACCTGCATGCAGCTAGCTCAACCGGTGAAGCGGTTGTCCCAATATGGGAGCCAGGATGCCAGATAGGTCTGTTGCTGTCGAGAAGTATTGATGTGGGTAGAGCGACACCTCAAAAACAAAAGGTTCACTCAGCAACGATGGCAAAGCCTGAAAGTTTCTCTACGGGGCCCTCTGCGAGACCTGGGGTCAGGTCGTGAGTTGGAGAACCCTGTACATCCCGTTAGCATTAGGGGTCGACTGTGTCCGTTGCGAGAAATTTCAATGAGTCGGAGCCCCAATTCGAAATGTGCAAGTCGGGATGTTCCTTCCGCTCTGCAGCCAGGGTCGGCTGCATTTATGGCTTCTTTTTCTTACATGGAAGAGCACACAAATGGGGATTAGCCTACAGGTTTCTCAACGGGAAACTTGGCGAGATCTGGGATCAGATCGCGAGTTGGAGAGCATTCTCCATCCCTTCAGCAGTCAGGGTCGACTGTTTTCCACCGTGAAAAACTTCAATGAGTCAGAGCCCCTGTCCTCGCTTGCAGTTTGGGGAACCTCTTCCACACTTCAGCCAGGGTTGGCTGTTGTTACGGCTTCCTCCTCTTTCATGGAAAAGTACGCTAAGGGTCAGAAGTCTACAAGTTTCTAAACAGAATGCTCAGCGAGATCTGGAGCAGATCGCGATTTGGAGAGCCCTCTCCATTCCGTCAGCAGTCAGGATCGACTGTTTCCGCTTTGAGAATCTTTAGTGAGTTGGGGCATCCGTTCATGTTTGCAGCCCGGGGCACTTCTTCCATACGGAGCCGGAGTCGGTTGCAGCTATGGCTTCTTCCTCTGCTTCATCAACGAAGCATGTTAGACTGCAGACTAGCTGTCCGACTTCGCATGTTCAAGCTGTTCGATGGAGACATTCTCAGTCTTCACCACTGAAGTCGGATTAACCTGCAGCTAGTGGTTTGAGGCATATTCATACGGGACATGCGTCGAAAGATCTGGGGTCAGATCTGGGATCAGATCTCTGTCCCGTGAGAAGCATATGGTAAAGAAGTGGACATCTGCTGCTCCGCAAGCCTCGTTCACGTACCTGCTGTTGCAGATTGCACAGCTTTTTGCAGCATCCCAGTAGTCGCAGTTCAGCCATCAACAGTCTCTGGTAGTGAGCTATCGGACGGTGGTGGGTTGGTCCAATCATCTGTTCATTCAGATGGTGTTGACCATGTTTTTAGATGGAACATTCAGATGGTGAGAGGGTGTTGGAGGATGATTCTCCATCCCTCATGGAACAGCACATTAAGACTATGAATTTTATTCATAAGTTCTTTCGGGTTTTGTTCCACCTGAACAAAAGTCTGCGTTTGCTCGGCAATATACAGCTTAGAGTAATGAGTGGAGGAAAGACGAAGTTATTTCCTTCCTTGGTCATTCAGCTCAGGTGTCGAAGGTCTTTGGTCCGCTTAATGACGCCACCCTTTGCCTAGCAATAGTATAAGAAAGGCAAATGTTCTATTCTTTACAAATAGAAGATCGCCAGCTCACAGTTAGGCTGAGACAGCTCTCTTGTTTGGAATAGGGCCGTTAGAAGGAAAATGTATGTCTTTAACTTCTCGGTGTTATATTCCTAGGCAACAGAGGCATATAGTTTTATTGTTATGCCATAGTAGTCTTATGTACTGTTAGAGCAATCTTTTCTTATACATTAGTGTCTAATGTCGTAGGTCTCCGTTTAGTGAGCTGTCCAAGAGCGCAGGGTAACACACAGATATCTATCTTCACCGATATATGATTTTTAGGCTGTGTTAGCTACGATGAGACAGCTATCTTTTTGGAATAAGGTCGTCAGAAGGAAAGATTATGTTCTTTCCTTCTCGGTGTGATATTCCTAGGAGTCACAGGCATTTAGTCCTATGGGTTGTGGTCTTACAGGGCACATCCACTCTTTAGTTGGTTTGCTTCCTGCGGTTGTTTGTTCATAAGTCGTATCCGAGGCTACAAGCATATGATTCCTGAACAGTAACTGTTTTTGGATTCTGAATTCTTTCATGAATACATTCGGTTGATATTGCTAGCCTTTGTGTACCTGTGTGGCAGGCATGTCGGTTATCTGGGTGACATTCTCCAAATATGGCAATTAGTCCACTCTGAGAAGTTGCTCTCAGAGTTGTCTGCTTTTTTCTTGGAGTGTTCTGGTTTCGATTTTCATCTATAAAGTCAGTTGTATTTACAGAAGCAAAACAGCCTTCCATTTTGTTTGTTTATGCGTGTGCAGATGTGATTTGCGATGATTAAATAGTTCCAGTGCCAAATAGGTTGATCACATGGGTGGGATGAGACAGGCATATCTCTCCCAGCTGCCCCACATGACTTTATATATATCTCAGTACCTTAGTGGTGGGAGAAATAAGCATGTATAAAAGGAACCAGTGCATAGGGTGTGAGTCATCTAATATGGAAAAATGTGCAAATGATTGGATGAATTTGTATTTTTATTGTGTTGACATAAAATGAATCTCATAATATCATAGCTCATTGTTGTTCTTCACATCCACTATTTATACACATTTCATGCTAATATTTGATAACTCCTCATATTTGGACTTCTGTGAGCACTTGAAAAATACATCATCCACCATCACATGCAGGGCTTACTAGTATATTTCATCTAACTTAGGGAGAATCCATTTGGATTCTCGCGAAAATGGTTATGAGAATCCATACCTGCTATGAGTGTCCCAGGATCTCATGAGGACTCCATGGTTGAACTGCTGTTGTGTACTGATAACTCATGTTAACCTTTTACCCAACACAGCTTTTTAATTTCTAAAACATAAACTGAATTTGACAATTTTTAAAAAATAAACAATATTTACCAATAGAACCTTATAAATATGGATGTCATTGGAACCGGCTCATTGAGCCGGTTCCAATGGCAGTCATATTTGTACAATTTTATTGACAAAGTGTTAGAATATTTCAGGTAATGTTAGCCTTGTACTGGGTTAAAATGACTCAATTCTTTTCATGCGAATCCTAGCAGAGGTGCAGCGAGTATCTACATGGATTCTTGCCGAATTGGTTGCACAGATCTCTGCGTGAATCGATTCTCGTCAAAATATAAGCCCTGACTTTCCAGATCTTGAATCTAGACAAATGATGGATCACTCACCTTCAGCTAGTTGAGAGCTGGCCTTAAAATTTGCCCAGATTCACAAGAATTCTGGCAAGCTCCCGTTGCAAGAATCAGTTTTTATATGCGAGCGGGCCGTATTATGGTATGGCAATGTCTGTGCATCTGTCTGTCCGTCCGTCCGTCCGTCTGTCCGTCTGTCCATCTGTCCGTCCGTCCATCCATCCATGTGGAAGTCCGTTCATCCATCCGGTAACTTTTCTTTGTCCATCCGATAACTTGAAAACAATACATCCAACAGATACTATTTCTTTATGGTTGATTAGTCATGACTATAGGATGGTTCCTTTAGAGGATGGTTCCTTTCGATAACCAGCATCAGTGTCCGTGCATCCATCTGTCTGTCTGTCCGGGCTTAGCAGAAGTATATTGTGGGGTTTACAATTTAGGGTCAGTGGTAGTTGTGGTGTTGGGTTAGTACAGTGGCCACTTGTGGGGTTATTGTTTGCACTGTGGGATTCATTTTTTGACCTTGTGGGGTTAGGGTTTAACATGGGAAAAAGCCCAACTGTAAGAACATCCATCCATCCGTCTGTCCATCCGTTAACTTTTATTTGTCCATGTGATAACTTGAAAACGATGCATCCAACAGATTCTGTTTTTTATGGTTCATTAGTCATGACTAGAGGATGGTTCCTTTCGATAACCAACATTCTGGCATATCCAATATGGCCACTATGGCAGCCATCTTGGATTTTCAGGGACTTTTGATTGTCCACGCGATAACTTGAAAACTATAGATCCAACAGATATTGCTCTTTATGGTTGATTAATCATGACTAGAGGATGGTTCCTTTTCGATAACCAGCATTCTGGCATGTCCAATATGGCCACCATGGCAAGCATCTGGGAGTTTTGATGACTTTTGATTCCCCACGCAATAACTTAAAAACAATATATTCAACTTTAATGGGTTGTAAACCAGGAATGTTCAATTAATTTTGAAGGAATTATAAACCTTTTGTTCAACTAAAAATGTCTTCACAAGCGCAATTTCTTCATAGGCGGCCGTATATTGATCCACAGCACTTGCTAATGCTTAATACAATTTAGAATTTGAAAGTACTTTTATACCCTTGTAAGTGCAACCAGTCCATATTTCATAGTGAAAAAAACAAACCTCATATTTATATATTTACAAGATTTTAACCCTAAAGGGCTGAGTTTCAAGTTTGGTGAGTTTTCAAGTTTTGCAAATCTTTACACGTGAATACAGCTTGTATTTGTCATTGTCATTGTTGCACAAAATGTATAATTCAGATGGAATTTGTATGTAAATAATGCTGATAACAAAGACCAAGTGTAATTTCATGTATATTACCATAAATAACATGACCCCTGCCACCTCCCATGCTAATTCCAGTCTCACTTGTCTCTACCACTATTGACAAAGTTAAAGTTTCCAAACAATGTTAACGATAAGCTGCTGATTGTGGCTAGTCATGTGCTGTGCTTAGTGTTGATAAGTCTCTCACCCATCCCTAGTAAATATTCCCACTACATCATCAAGGTATGCCTTCCAGGGAGGCATGCCGAGATGATGTAGCTGGAATATTTTATTTTGCCATATCAATTAACCCATTCACACACGTTTGTCATTCTGTGCTTATTACACACCTTCACGTCTTTAAAAGTAATTATTAGAAGGACACTCGGCAATTCATTGGACAACTTGTCCCCTGAATTCCAGTAGTGTGTCCTATGTGCCAGTAGGCACAAACATGCAGAACAAATTGGAACTCAGTGGATGAACTATCAACAAAAAGAACACATTTTGTCGTCAACCAAATTTGCGAGGAGGATCTTACTATTTTTAGCTACTGCTAGCAATCAAATTGTAATTGCAGTGCACGATTTGTTGAAAATTCCAGTGAAATTCCACTTCCATTTAAAAATAGCCCATCAACGTTTTCTGTTCTGCACACATTTTCATTTTCCGTATGGTTTAGTGTTGCTGTAGATAATGGGATTTCATAGAACAGGTGTGTAATAAAAAGCAAATGTGTTGGACGCGAGCTTAAAAGGATTAGGTCTCTATATGCACATTTTCTTCTCTCTTTGTAGCTTCTGTGATTGGCACAAGACTTCATATTGCTGTTTCTGTTGCCTGCTTAACAGCTGCAGTTTATGTTCTGCTCTTAAGGTGATGTCATTTTAACTTTCTTTCATCACTAAATACTCGCCATTCAAAGAACTGAATTGAGAGGATTTGCAACTGGATCTCGTGGCATAAGCAGCATATCTAAAGGGATATGCATAAATAGACTGTTCATCTGTTGAGTAAACAAGGCAGACAAAACAGTTCCATTTCCATAAAGTGTGAAAGAATAATTCTTCAAGAGGAAATTGTGAACATCTGTTTGTTGGTGAATGTGTTCATTTTTATTTATTGCAGTTCAGTCACAGGTCTGGTCAATGATTCAGAATTTTAAACATGTAAATGAGTTCAATGCTAAAGGCCCATTTTTGTGTTGTTCTGAAGTACTGAAAGTCCATATGTGAGATTTATTTTCATCATTTGTCTGATAGCTTCTTGAAAAAACATAAATTTCTGTTGATAAAAAGTATTTTCCAATAATATGTTGGAGAGTTCCAGGTGTTAATACAAAATGTACAGAGAATCTTGACTACATCGCTATGGTGGAAATTTGTTCAGTGGAAATACCTGGATTTTCAGGTTAATGCAGGCCTTCTGATATGAAAATCATAGATGCGTAGATAAACTGTGCCTCGAGAATAAATTTTGTATGTACGGTTATTGCCACATGCTAATTTTTAAATATGGTTCAGTTCAGATGATAGGGATTCTTCTGCCCTATATGGGAAAGAGTCCAGGGCCCATGTCATTGGAAAAATTTGTGTCATGGGGGCTCCAATTGGGAATTTGTTTTGAAAGGGAAAAAAACAGAACATTAAGACTGATACCTCAGCATCTGCATGTACATATACACTACAAGTAAGTTTTATAACAAGTGGTCACATAGAATCATACACACACAGTCTCTATTGAACAGTTCTTATATTATTAAAGAAGAACTTGTCATTTGCCTTTGAATTAAGAGACTCCGTGAGGCAAGCAATTTGAATTTAATGTACAATTGGTATCCTGAACTGGGTGGTCATAAGGCCTCAGAAAACCAGTGGTTTTCTGAGGCTTTATGGTTACCCAGTTCAGGGTACCAGTTAAGAAATGGAAAAATCCTCCCAAATATCATTGGGAAAGGGTTCCTAAACAGCCTCTGAATATACCCTGAAGAATCCCTGGATGAACTAGAAGAAAGAAGTGTAAAAATGTGAGGAAGGGTAATAACAGTGCTCATGTTTTTAGCTTAGCTTGACAAAGTCAAGATAAGCAATTGCCATCACGTGAGCGGAAGTCTGTCAGTCTGTTCACATTTTCCTTCAGCACAGGCTGCACCCTTTAGTTCTTGTCCGATCATCACAAAATTTCATATGCAGGTTTGAGGTCATGTCTAGATGAGAACATCCCCTTTTTATGTGTACCCATACTATGTATGGTACACATAATGCCGGCATCCGGGGTGGCCATCCGTCGTTCGTCCATCCTTTGTCCGTCCATCCGTCTGGCGTCTGTATCCATTTCTTTGGCATTTGATAACTTGAAAAATATTGTTTGGATTGTCAAGTTACTTTATATTTGTGTTCAGGTTACTGATGTGCCGAGCTGTATAGTTTTTGGTGTAAATCGGATAATTTGATCCTGAGATATTAACCCTTTATCCTACAAATTGAAAATTCCTCCAATCCCTTTGGCATGAGATAACTTGAAAAATATTGCTTGGATTGTCAAGTTACTTTATATTTGTGTTCAGGTTACTGATATGCCGAGCTGTATAGTTTTTGGTGTAAATCTGATAATTTGATCCTGAGATATTAAACCTTTAACCTTCAGATTGAAAATTCCTCCAATCCCTTTGGCATGAGTTAACTCAAAAAATATCAATCCGAATGTCATGTTACTTTATATATTTATTCAGGTTACTGATGTGCTGCGCTGTATATCTTTTTTTATGTAAATCTGATAATTTGATCCGGAGATATTAACCCTTTATCCATCAAATTAGTCACTCCTCCAATCCATTTCTATATGTACCCATACCATGTATGGTGTACATAATGTCGGCATGCATGGTGGCCCTCAGTCATACAGCTTTCTACTAGTTGAGCGTATGGGTACACATCTGACGATTTCATCGGCCTATTTTTGTCACGATCGGACAACTGTGATGGCTGCCTGAGCCCAAAACCTGAAAACCTTTGGCACAGTCTACAGGTAATATTAATGAAGGGATTTCATTGTAACTTAGTAGGATGACCCTGTATAATGTCTAGAAGAGAACGTCCCATTGTGGTTGCGATCGGTCAGCTGTGGCGACTACAGGGACCCAAAGCCTGAAAGCCTTTAGCACAGTCTACAGGTCATATTTATAAAGAGATTTCATTGTAACTTGGTAATGTCTAGATGAGAACGTCCCCTTTTGATCGCGATTGTTCAACCATGATGGCTGCCCGAGCCCGAAAACCTTTAGCACAGACTGCAGATCGTATTTATAAAGGGATTTCATTGTTACTTTGTAGGATGACTAAGTATAATGTCTGGATGAGGACGTCCCCTTTTGGTTGCGATGGGTCAACCATGATGGCCACACAGACCCGAAGCCCAAAAACCTTTAGCACAGTCTACAGACCATATTTAGGAAGGGATTTCTTTGTAACTTGATAGGATGACTCGTTTTGGAATAATTTCACTGTAACTTGGTAACTTTGGTTGACATACATTAATTATGAGGGACACATTAACCCACCCCTCAGTTCTTTAGTACAGTCTACACCTCAAATTATTTTTATTGCAAACATAGCATACAGGGAACAGAAATTAACATATTCTTAATTATCACAATTCTTGTTGTATTTCATAATCCTTTTATAAACATTGAACATTATCCTTTTCATCAAACACAACACACAGTCAAGTTAAGCTACAGTGTCATTGACACTTTCATTATCACGGCGAATGGTATATTAATCTTCTGTCATAAAAAAACCCAGAAAGTTTTGACTGGATCGTGATCCCATCGAAATTTGCTATTTACCTTGGGCGATGATCACAACACTGTTAATTTAGTTTGTACAGTTGAAACTAGAAGTTCACAATTAGCACAGAAAATGCTTGTTAGTTAAAGCACCCCTTACTGCAGAATTATGAAGTAGTTTGAAATACACAAGAGCATTTCAGGCCTGGCATTTTCAGGAGAGCGATTTATTCACTCGCCTACTGCTCACCTTAAAATAATTAAGGAGGGCGAAAACTAGCCCTCCTGGCCTTGGCAAATAATAATTACCATAACCGCCTATTTCTAAAACCCACATCTTTTCAGATTTGTGCTATGTTAGTGGTCTCTGTAAGACGGCCACACTGCCCCTCCCACACATCTGGGCCTTGCCTAGACCCGGAGGTGTGAGAGGAGCAGTGTTGCCATCTCACGGAGACTACCTTGGTAGCAGCACCAAATAAAATATACAAAGCCATCTAGCAGAATTCATTAATAGTAAAACTTCATATTGCCACTTTTAGCCTTTGTGAGCTTGAGGAAAGCTAATCGCTCCCTTAGGCCATGTGAGGGGAGGGATTTTTAACTCTCCTGCATTTTTAGCTTAACTTGACATAGTCAAGATAAGCTATTGCCATCACGCGTGCAGAAGTCTGTTAGTCTGTGAGTCTGTGACGTCTGTTCACATTTTCCTTTAGCATGGGCTACACCCCGCAGTTCTTGTTTCATATGCAGGTTTGGGAGTCATGTCTAGATGAGAACGTCCCCTTTTGGTCGCGATCGGGCAACTGGTATGGCTGCCTGAGCCCAAAACCCGAAAACCATTAGCACAGTCAACAGGTCGTATTTATGAAGGGATTTCATTGTAACTTGGTAGGATGCCTCTGTATAATGCCTAGATGAGAACGTCCCCTTTTGGGCATGATCTATCAACCGTGATGGTTGCCCAAGCCCGAAACCCAAAAACTTTTAGCACAGTCTGCAGGTCATGTTTAATGTGGAGGGATTCCATTGTAACTTGGTAGGATGACTCCTTATGATGTCTAGATGAGAATTCCCCATTTGGGCATGATCTGCCAACCGTGACGACTGCCCGAGCCCAAAACCCAAAAACCTTTACGTTGCGGTCATATTTATTGAGGAATTTCATTGTAACTTGGTGGGTTGACTTCATACAATGTCTAGATGAGAAAGTCACCTTTTGGGCATGATTGGGCAACTGTGAGGGGTACAGGGGCCCAAAGCCCGAAAACCTTTAGCACAGTCTGGAGGTCTTATTTATGAAGGAATTTCATTGTAACTTGGTAGGATGACTCCAAATAATGTCTAGATGAGAACGTCCCATTTTGATCGCGATCATGCAGCCTTGATGGGTGCCCGAGCCCAAAAACCTTTAGCATAAGCAAAAGGTCATATTTATGGAAGGATTTCATTGTAACCTGTTAGGTTGACTCCATGTAATGCCTAGATGATGACATCCCCTTTTGGTCGTGATTGATCAGTTGTGATGGCTTCTAGTGCCCGAAGCCCGAAAACCTTGAGCACAGTCTACAGGTCATATTTATGAAGGGATTTCATTGTAACTTGGTAGGTTAACTTCATATAATGTCTAGATGAGAACGTCCCCTTTTGGACATGATTGGGCTACTGTGACGGATAAAGGTGCCCGAAGCCCGAAAACCTTTAGCACAGTCTACAGGTCATATTTATGAGGGGATTTCATTGTAACTTGGTAGGATGACTCCAAATAATGTCTAGATGAGAACGTCCCATTTTGGCCATGATCATTCAGCCTTGATGGGTGCCCGAGCCCAAAAACCTTTAGCATAGGCAAAAGGTTATATTCATAGAAGGATTTCATTGTAACCTGTTAGGTTGACTCCATATAATGCCTAGATGATGACATCCCCTTTTGGTCGTGATTGGTCAACTGTGATGGCTACAGGCGCCCGAAGCCCGAAAACCTTGAGCAGTCTACAGGTCATATTTATGAAGGGATTTCATTGTAACTTCGCAGGATCACTCCAGATGATGCCCAGATGAGATTGTCCCCTTTGGTTGCGATCATTCAACCATGATGGCTGCCCGAGCCCGAAGCCCGAAAACCTTAAGCACAGTCTACAGATCATATTTATGAAGGGATTTCATTGTAACTTGGTAGGTTGACTTCATATAATGTCTAGATGAGAACGTCCCCATTTGGACATGATTGGGCAACTTTGACGACTAAAGGTGCCCAAAGCCCAAAAACCTTTTGCACTGTCTACAGGTCATATTTATGAAGCGATTTCATTGTAACTTGGTAGGATGACTCCAAATAATGTCTAGATGAGAACGTCCCATTTTGGCCGTGATCATTCAGCCTTGATGGGTGCCCGAGCCCAAAAACCTTTAGCATAGGCAAAAGGTTATATTTATAGAAGGATTTCATTGTAACCTGTTAGGTTGACTCCATATAATGCCTAGATGATGACATCCCCTTTTGGTTGTGATTGGTCAACTGTGATGGCTACAGGTGCCCAAAGCCCGAAAACCTTGAGCACAGTCTACAGGTCATATTTATGAAGGGATTTCATTGTAACTTCGCAGGATCACTACAGATGATGCCCAGATGAGATTGTCCCGTTTGGTTGCGATCATTCAACCATGATGGCTGCCCGAGCCAGAAGCCCGAAAACCTTTAGCACAGTCTACATACAGGTCATATTTATGAAGGGATTTCATTGTAACTTGGTAGGTTAACTTCATATAATGTCTAGATGAGAATGTCCCCTTTTGGACATGATTGGGCTACTGTGATGGCTAAAGGTGCCCGAAGCCCAAAAACCTTTAGCACAGTCTACAGGTCATATTTATGAGGGGATTTCATTGTAACTTGGTAGGATGACTCCAAATAATGTCTAGATGAGAACGTCCCATTTTGATCGCGATCATTTAGCCTTGATGGGTGCCCGAGCCCAAAAACCTTTAGTATAGGTAAAAGGTCATATTTATGGAAGGATTTCATTGTAACGTATTAGGTTGACTCCATATAATGCCTAGATGATGACATCCCCTTTTGGTCATGATTGGTCAGCTGTGATGGCTACAAGTGCCCGAAGCCCAAAAACCTTGAGCACAGTCTACAGGTCATATTTATGAAGGGATTTCATTGTAACTTCGTAGGATCACTCCAGATGATGCCCAGATGAGATTGTCCCCTTTGGTTGCGATCATTCAACCATGATGGCTGCCCGAAGCCCGAAAACCTTAAGCACAGTCTACAGGTCATATTTATGAAGGTATTTCATTGTAACTTCGCAGGATCACTCCAGATGATGCCCAGATGAGATTGTCCCCTTTGGTTGCGATCATTCAACCATGATGGCTGCCCGAGCCCGAAGCCCGAAAACCTTTAGCACAGTCTACAGGTCATATTTATGAAGGGATTTCATTGTAACTTGGTAGGTTGACTTCATATAATGTCTAGATGAGAACGTCCCCTTTTGGACACGATTGGGCAACTGTGATGGCTTCAGGGGCCCAAAGCCCGAAAACCTTTAGAACAGTCTACAGGTCATAATTATGAAGGGATTTCATTGTAGCTTGGTAGGATGACTCCAAATAGTGTCCAGATGAGAATGTCCCCTTTTGGTTGCGATCATTCAACCATGATGGCTGCCAGAGCCCAAAGCCCAAAAACCTTTAGCACAGTCTACAGGTCATATTTATTAAGGGATTTCATTGTAACTTGGTAGATTGACTTCATATAATGTCTAGATGAGAACGTCCCATTTGGATGCAATTGGGAAACTGACGGCTACAGGGGCCCGAAGCCCGAAAACCTTTAGCACAGTCTACAGGCCATATTTATGAGGGGATTTTAATGTAACTTGATAGGATGACTCGTTTTGGAATAATTTCTCTGTAACTTGGTAACTTTCGTTGATATACGTTAACTGCGTGGGCCACATACATTAACTGTGAGGTCATATTAACCCACCCCTCAGCTCTTTAGTACAGTGTACACCTCATATTATTTTTATCATAAACATAGCACACAGGGAACAGAAATGAACATATTCCCAATTATCACAATTCTTGTCTTATTTCATAATCATTTCATAAACATTGAACATTATCCTTTTCATCAAACACAACACACAAGTTAAGCTTAGTGTCATTGACACTTTCATTAAGAATGCCAGGCCTGGCATTTGTGCTGTGCAATACAAAATATATAGAGGATATCTAGTGTTTTTGAGTGGATACTGAAAATTATCTCTATCAGTGGTCGAGATAAATGGCCATTTTTCATGAGCACTTGCGCGAGCGAAAATGCCATTTTATTTCTGTCACAAGTGAGATAATTTTTGGTATTCACTCAAAAACACTAGATTTTCTTTTTATTATATGCTATTTATAAGAATCTGATAATTCCACCCATTTCAACCTTGAATCGATGCATGAAAGCAAACAGTGTATTGAATCATTGATACGCCGAAGTGATTTGATCGATACTCGGAACAGATAGTGTCTTGCAATCTGATTTAGCTGACAGGTTTCTAGTCCAAACATGGCCTGAAAGTCTGTAATATAAGTTTTTGGTTTGGTACGTCCTTTCAAAGGACGTACCAAACCAAAAACTTATATTACAGACTTTCAGGCCATGTTTGTACTAGCAGGTTTCATGCATCAATTCAAGGTGAATACATGTTGAAGTATTGCTGGATATGATCGGTATCTGCTCAAAAACACTACCTTTCATTGTACGTTTTTAGAACAAATTGATCATTTCCAGTGATAATTTGACTTGTATTCTCCTTGAACTGATGCTTTGAAAGCCACCATTTTAATTGATACCATGAAAGTAAAAATTTCTATATCTTCACAGTGAGGGATATGATTTCTACCTTTCCGCAATTTCTTCGATAACCTATCATTTAGCATATAATAAAATGTGCTATTAGCCACTTTGACAGTGAATTCAGAAACTGAACCGATCAAACAGAAAGAAAATATCGAGATTACAGATTGTGGAGCGTGCTTTACTACTAAATTGCTGTGAGATAGATTTTTCACTTTGTAATTATTTACAAATTCTGAGGACAAAACTAAAGAAGCACTTGCAAACTTTCATCACATGGACCACCGGGTTGCACCTGGTGGTCCATGTGATGAAAGTATGCAAGTGTTTCTTGTGCTCTTATGAACAGTTATAAATACTTGTTGAGTGGTGAATATATGGCGCTGTGATTAAGAACTTAGTAATGCACTCTCCAGGCTTGGCAATTTCAGGAGAGCGATTTTTTAGCTCTCCTTACTGCCCTCCTGAAAGAATTAAGGAGAGCGAAAAATTGCCCTCCTAAATATTTTGGTCTGGGATGATTGAGATTACATGTATTATGCTCACATTAAATTTTTGTTGTAAAGCAAAAATGTAATTTAACTTCGAAGTCACATAACATCGCGTAATTTCATTTTGAAAGTGGTTTAGTGGTAAAAAGTAATGGCATGGCTGCAGCCATACCCAAACGCAGTTGCAATCATTTGAAGCAAAATGGGTCACAGCAATATTTTTTTTTCTGTCAGTTTCAAGTTCAACAACTGACATCACAGTCAGAGGGGTAATTATTCAAGGAATCTTGACACTATAATATACTACCATTACTACTATCCTGTCACTTGAAGCACTTGCACCAGGATGTGACTGTAGATTCAAGTAGACCTGTTGTCCAAGAAAGTCATACGCCTACCACTACCACCTTCAACCCCCCTTGGGGGGTTGAAGGTGGTAGTAGTAGGCATATGCCTTTCTTGGACAACAGGTCTGGGTACACACACAGGTCTTGTCAAGTGTGTGTTCAGTTGTTGAGTGAGACATCTAGATGTCTAAGAGATTTCGCTTTACCTTAGTAAAGTTAATAAAATCACTGATGTAGTCTGTTGGTTTCAGTTTCAATGAGTTCTTTCAACTGGATACTTAAAATGCTGTGTAAAGTTAATTGCTCTCCTAAGCTGATTGAGGAGAGCGATTTTTTGCCCTCCTGCATTTTTCAGAATGCCAGGCCTGACTCTCTTCATTCTGTATATACAGTCAAATTTTAATATTAATTTACAACAAGCTATTAATTGAAAATAGAATATGATTTCATTTTTGGAATTCACAAAGAAAAAACAGTGAGGGGTTTTAAGCTGATTTTGAACAGTTGTAAGTGGTTTGGACCGTTACGCTGGATAAAGCGTTGATTTAAATGAGATTTACACCAAGGCTCTACAGTGCACAGGGTTAGTTACTTGGTTAAAAAATGATTTTTCTGTATAACCAGACAGTGAGACTAACCCTGTGCATTGTAGTCACCCCTTCTGGTTATAAAAAAAAGTGGTAACTGCCATATCACACACTACATGAAAATATACACTGACTAAGGCAGTAAAAATGCACAGGGTTAGTTGGTAACATGCTGTTATATACAGGTAAAACTAGAAGTGCTGTCATGAAATGCACACAAATAGCACGTCGATTTGCACTTGAATCTACGCGTTATGACCATGGTAAGGCTATCAAATTTTGTCCATATGGCCTGTGCACAAGCAATGTTTCAGCCAATGGACCTCCGGGTAGAAACATTGCTTGTGTTTGCTATGAGTAACCAGGAGAACCTGCCGTGCTAGGGATGTCATTCCATATGGCAATTGCGCGCAATTCCTACGCGCAATTATGCCTAGATAAGCGTGCAGTTCGTGACAGGACTTCTAGTTTTAACTGTAGGGTGCAGGATTCAAGGAATTGTAGGAAATACTTATACAGAACTGCGAAAATGTTTTTAAAGTCAATTCCAAAAATAAAAACATATTCTGTTTTCAATTAATAGCTTGTTTTATGTTGTTACATGTATCACAGCAGAGGGAAGGAATGATGTTAATGATTTCTATTTACTAGTATAGAGTTGTACAGATTTAGGAATGCTATTTTTCTACAGGAATCACGTTACGCTAATGGTGCAGTTTGGCAGAGACAAAAGTGCACTAACTTAGCACACTATTACTTGAAAATCGTGCACAATACATTCACGACTCCTAGGTTCAACTGTAAGGACAGGAATAGAGTTGGGTGATCTGTAAATTCCGTTCGGTATCAAGTTTACATACTGGGGGATCTCAATATCCCCGATATTAGTTAAAAAATACAAATCTAACAACAGAACATTACACAGAATTCCTGACAAGAAGAATTAGATCCCATGGACTTCTGCATGGCTCAGTTTAGAAAGCCTGTTATTATTAGTGATTGGACTATTTATTTGTAGTAACACGGATTCATTTTCATGACATTCTTCATTATATTGAATGGTCCTGCAGAAAAAAGATGTATAATAAGGTATCCCTCCAAAATTGGTTTGTTGATAGACCTGATTTTTGAGGTGTGGCCCAAATTGTTTCATTAAGGTCACAATTGACACAAAAAATACTTGCAGATTTTGGTTCTTTACATGCAGCATAATTTTGTGTTGCATTGTTTATATAATGTGCTTGTCAATCAGATGTTCTGCATTTTTGTATGGAAATTCGAATCAAGGCATGTGGCCTTCCCAAACCTCAAATTTCCCTGAAAAAAGATAAAATTTTGAAAATAAAAAAATTGCTATCTACATTACATATACCTAATCACCATATTATTTTCTGGTATATATGACATTAGAATCTGGCTCTAATGTCTTTTGGGGGTATGCAAGCAAATTGAAATACCTGATAGAACAAGAAAACACTCAAAACAGTGCAAAGCGAAGCATTGCATATGCTTCCTCCTGCTTTGTCGACATGGGCAATACAAAAATTATTTAATCTTTTCCTTCCTTTCAACAAAAATCATTCCCATGGACAAAAACCAATGCGCAAAGTTCACACGAACAGTTTTTCCAAATCTAAAAAGGGACATAACTGTAGTAAGTATGCACGGATGTAACCTGCAATATGTGGATATCCTTTCCTCCAGATTGGTCTATCACCTCAAAAGGACATGAAAATCCAACAACCAATGCCAGAGTTATAATGTAGAATGTTCATCAAGAAAGATTTATAAGTGTAACAAGGGCTATAACTGTCTGTATGCATGGACAAAACTCATATGTTGATGTCTTCTCGCCCATGCTGGTCTCTAACCATACCAAAGGACATCAAAATCTGCACATAAATGACTGAGTTACAATGCAAAAATGTTCTGTACAGAGAATTTTTCCAAGTGTAACAAGAGCCATAACTATGGTTGAAATGTATGGACGAAACCCATGATATCATGTCGCCCATGCTGGCCTATCTTCATACCAAAGGACGTCACAACCCAACAACCAATGCCAGAGTTACAAGGGCTATAACTCTGATATGAATGTGTGGACAAAATCCATGATTTGTAGATATCGTTTCCTCCATGCTGGTTTATCATCATAACATAGGACATCAAAATCTGATAACCAATGCCAGAGTTATAACACAAAATGTTTGTACAGATGGATGGATGTACAGGCGGATGGAGACCTCGACTCTATACCCACCAAACCTGCTAAGGAGGTCGGGCGGGGAGGGGGGGAGGGGGGGGCACAATAAAAGACTAGGTGTTCAAGTAACATCACATGAATACCTCTGGTTCATGAGGTATACCAAGTTCCATGCATTTTGTTGATTGGACAAACAAACAGGGTCACATTGTAAGTGAACAATTGCAACCTCTCTGTCGGTATTTCATGAATTTGAACTCAACACACGAGACAGGTTGTTCAAAATCTTGAAATGCCTCCAGCTTGATTGGTAACTATTACAAAAACACATCTAATTTCTTGCGTGAGATTTCTGGGTGAAAAAAAAACGGTGATGAGGCGGATTTTCTATGACGAGGAAGGTGCCGAAGAAACAAGAACTTCTTTTAATAGCTTATGTGATGATTTGCAGATGTGAGGCACTTGTGGAAAAGGCTTAGAGCCTTTTTCAAAAATGCCTCACATAATTCTAGAACTTACATGTAGAGGTTAACTGGCTGAATTCTGGAAGCCCATATTTGGCTGCATTAAAAAGAGCTGGCTCTATAATTCAAAGACATCTTATTCGGAGGATGTTCTTCATTCATGTACATTCTCTTGGAAGGAGAATTATTGTCTGTATGGCTCAGTCGCGTACATGTTGCAATTTATTGGAGATTGTCTGCACATGTAGGTACCCTCCAAAAAGTTGTCTCAAGGAAAACTCTAATGTGATTAAATTCTGATGATTAACTTTTCAATTAACAAATCAGCCACCCACATAATTTATAAATTGAGCTCCCTGTGGGAACCTCTGGGAAGTGAAGCAGTACTTGTTTACTGTTCTAAACAATCTATTTTACTGGTAAAATAGGACCTGGTTATCCAGGGCTTATATTTCGTCTAAATTTGTGAGAATCCATTTGGATTCTTGTGAAAATGGTTGCGAGAATCCCTACCTACTATGAGTGTCCCAGGATCCTATGACGCCACCGTGGTTCAACCACTGTTGTATACTGATGACACATGTTAACCTTTTACCCAACACACCTTTTTAATTTTCAAAACTAAATTTGGTAATTTTTAGACAATAAATAATAAATAAATGATAAAATAATTAAATGAATAATATTTACCAATAATATCTTTCAAATATGGCTGTCGTTGGAACCGGCTCAATGAGCTGGTTCCAATGACAGCCATATTTGAAAGATTTTATTGACGAAGTGTCAGGATATTTCAGGTCATGTTAGCCTATTGGTTAATTTGTTGCCGCTGTGTTAGATAAATGGTTAAATTGACTCAATTCTTTTCACACGAATCCTAGCAGAGGTTCAGCGAGAATCTACATGGATTCTCGTCGGTTTTATTGTGCGAATCAATTCTCGGGTTCTCGTTGAAATATAAGCCCTCTTGTCAATTCCTGGGATGGAAGCCCTCTAGAATGTACCTGATGCTTCATTAATTAAATTTCTGATGATCATTCCTACAATTAGTGTTTGTAATCTAATATTATTGCATGCGTGGAAATATTGCCAATCCGTGGAGAGTGACCAGTCCATGGTGGCTGAAGTGTATATCCACATTGTGATCATGATTAGCCATTGTACAGTAATTTGTGAGGTAAAACACCAGTAAATACTTAAATACAAATTGAGGAGTTGAAAGAAATTTTTTTTTCAAATTAACAAAACCATATTAAGTGCCGCAGATTCATTCCAGTGAGGGGGCATATGATATGGTTTTGTTGAAATTTTTTGAAAAAATTTAAAAGAAGAAAAATTAAAATAGCAATATCGTTAGATGGGTAAAGGGTTAAAATTATTTTAAAATAAATAGCATATGCAGTTTTAGTTTTCCCCAAAAAACTGAGATCAAAGTCAGAGAAGTGAAAATACATAAATTCTACAAGTGTGCTGGATTGTCATGTAATGTGTCATAAAAATGACAACATTTTTTAATATTAGCAAGCCATGATGGATATTGTCGACATACTGCTTTTTTTTTTTTTACTTTTACTTAATTTTCAGGTTGCTGTTAGCTTCCACATGATTTTTCCACCCTAAATTTATAAATTACCCTTTTTCTTACACTGGTTAAAAATACCCTTTCTGTATCTTTTTATGAAAAAATGCAAATTTCTAACTCTTTGCTTCCAAAACATGCTTATAAACCCTCATTGATATGAGCTCCATGAGCCCATTCCAAAGTGGGATCGTAAGATATATTTCAGGTGCCAGAATTGAAAAAAACTAAATATTTTAGTGATGCGTTTTGTGTTTTGACAGTGTCTGCTATTTCATTTTAGAAGAATTCCAAGAAGAATGCTTGAAAATTAACATAACGATCTGTGACGATTTGAAATTTGATTCAATTTGAAATTGTCTTGATGATTTGATTTGTGCTGATTCCAGAATGGTTGATTCACTGCAATGATTTGAAAATCCCAAAGTTGTCTCCTTGAACTCTTCCAAAAGTAGTTTCGGAAGTAGAACATCCTTGAAATCTTCTCTAATCAGATCTCCTGTATAGGAGATCATACAAGAGAAGAGGAATTCAAGGAGGTTCTGTTTTCCAAACTGCTTTGGTTCGATTTATTGACACATTGACTTGATTCAGTGAAGACTTGCAGCTGAGTGCAGTATGTGAGTGAAGACTATATACAGTACGTGGAGAGTGCATTATCACTAAATCACCCGCAGTGTGGAGATTCCATCCGAGGAATAATTACAAATTTGTTGCAAAGCATAACCAGCACCAGCAAAGTTTCAGCCAATGGACCTCCGGGTTTAACCCGGAGGTCCATTGGCTGAAACATTGCTTGTGTTTTTTGTCGATATGTACAAAATTTGAATGTTATAGCTTGGGTGATAACTCCACTCCACTGGTGATTTAGTTACAATCCACTCGCCACGTACTGTACAGTTCATCTGTTAAGATTGGTCGTAATCCACACATGGGCAGTGATGTCCACGCTTGCATTTACCAGGTAATAAATATCATCACCAGTAAAATTTTAACTAATCAAGCACCAGGTTGGAATAATAATAAAAAAAAAGTAAATTTTTTGATAATTCCCATACATATAATTTGTGCTTGGAATCTAATAATATTATATGTGTCCATGGATATATTGCCCAGCTGTGAAAAGTGACCAGCCCACGGTTGATGTACTATCGATGTAGTAATATTCACTGTTTAAGAATGTGCAATAAAAACAACTTGAACATTGGTGAGATTTCATTCTACCGATATTCAAAATTCTCAGCCTGATTTGATTTCAGGTTTAACTTCAAACCCCATATTTGTAATTTACAAGGGCCCTAAATTAACAGGCCATAAAAATTCAGTAATAGTAATTGAAAAGTCATGAAAAATTGTCATAGAATTTTATCTCTAAATTGTGTATGCAACCTTAGGAGAAACAGGAAAGCCATGTACCCTCAAACTTCTGACAGAAACTCAGTTATTATGTATATGTCTATTTAGTTGTGTCAGTTTTCAGTCATTCTGCCAGCAACTTATTTCTGCTTTAATTGCATTTTATTTGTAAATATATAAAAACATGAAATAAATTATTTTTGTAGAAACAGTAAAAACAAACCCTTGGTGATTTGTGTACATATGGGGAATTGAATAAAGCCATTTATAAAAAAAAATATTTGAATTGTTAATAGCAATGCACAATTCTCCATGGCTTCTTGCCATGATCCTAAAATGTTTTCACTATATATATTCCATTGATAGCACCATGGCACACAGAACAGTTGCCGTGGAAAGTCGTAAACGTAGACACTGATGCCCATTCTTGCGTTTACCGGGTAATGAAAAGCCTCATCAGCAAAATTTTAATTAATGAAGCACCATGTTGTGCTTCATTATTTAAAGTTTTGATTATTATTCCTATCATTAGTGTGTGGAATCTAATACATGTACAGTACAGTTGCCATGGATTGGTCATAATCCATGCGTGGACAGTGATGTCCATGCATGCATTTACCAGGTAATAACTGGACCAAGAATACCCACGCGACACACTCTCCGATAATGGTCAACAATAATACAAAGTATCACTAATATCCTTTAAGCTCATTCTCGACACACCCTCTAGTGGTGGGCAACATTAATACCAAGTATCATTGATATCCTTCAAGGCTATCAAAGGTTCTGACCCGGACACGACTTGTTATAGTTTGATTTGGGGGTATGTTAACTTGAACTAGGTCTGTGACCTTAACCTTGTAGACCAGCATTCCAATCTTATTTGCAACACGCCCTCTGGTGTGGGCAACTTTAATACCAAGTATCATTAATATCCTTCAAAGCCATCAAAAGTTCTGAGCCGGACATGACTTGTTATAGTTGGATTTGAGGATATGTGAACTTGAACAACCAAGTCTGTGACCTTGATGACAGGCATTCCAGACTTATTTGTGACACACCCTCTGGTGGTGTGCAACATTAATACCAAGTATCATTAATATCCTTCAAGGCCATCAATAGTTCTGAGGCGGACATGACTTGCACAGACAGACAGACTAACAGATGGGTACATGAGGCTGTAAATTATATGGCTGTCAATAGTTGTGTGGCTTATATTTTTAAGTGGCTTACCAACTTTTAGGTGGCTGCCCATATATAATTTTATGAGGCTTATATTTTTAAGTGGTTTCTCAACTTTTAGGTGGCTATCAGTTATGTGACTGCCAACAGATAGATGTCTAAAAACTTGGAGGTCGTTTTCCCAAACTTTAATGTGACTATGCTATCATGTGTCTTCTTTAGTCAGATAAATGATTTCTATATGTCCAAAACATTTCTGTTATGTGGCATTCCGTTTAACAGAAATTATCCACATAAATATCTATTTTTGCCAAATCCTACCCACACAAGTATACAAATGTAAACCCGGACAGACAGACATTGTAATTCCTATATACACCCACCAGAACTTCATTCGTGGGGGGTATAAAAATCAGCAGCAGCAAATTTCTTATCAACCTACCTTACGATTGTTTACTACAGGCTTGCACTACAGTGGAAGACCCTAACTCGGAAAATATACTCTCTATTTTGATCTTTCCCAAGTGATTTGGGAAAGAAAAGTGGTGCAAAAGCACCAAGAAAAAATAAGCCAAAACTGGGTCGCGCGCCATCGGCGCACTTCCAGTAGGGGACGCTCTTCTCTTAGTACAATTCCACGACTTCCGGGACCAGTGCGCAGGCAGTCACCAATGAATCATTCTTTTTTCGTCCGTCCATGTGGCTGGACTTCCATTTTGCCTTCAGAAACAGTGATAATTCAACTCGTTGATAATAATTTACTGTGACTGGAATTATGGGTCTGAGCATCGTATAATAACAGGACTGTGTTTTTTATATTCTTATTTTTAACCACATTTTCATTGTATTTTATATATTTTCCGTGTTGCGCGCGACTTTCGCGTACCGTGCGGTTCGGACATAAAATGTTTCGGTTGATAAATTTTATTATTATTATTGGAATTAGGTGTCAATGGGGGACTGTATAGACAGGATTTCTCCTCTCTGTTGAGGGTAGAATTTCTGTTTGTTGGGTCCCTGTCTGCCGTCTGGGTTCAGTAGTGTTCTCGCCGGTTCTTTTTCTGCCACCTTTCTCTCGAAGTTGGGGGGGGGGGGGGTGTTCTTTTACTTTCTACATATGTTGAGTTCACCTTTTTCTTCTACTGCTCTCACCTTTGTTATGTCCAGTACGGTTCCTTTAGGGCAATGCCTTTTGCCCTCGCTTATGGTTCGTTCTCTTGGCCGTTCTTACCGCACCCGCGGGTGGGGGGGGGGGGGGGGGGGGCTGTCGTTTCGGGGCCTCCCGGCACGACCACGTCTGGTAAGAGTTATACCCCCTCCGTGAGGGATGTGCGGTTTTTAACGTTGTCTGGTGAAGAGATGCCTGGTTCCGGGACTATTGTCCCTCTCCAGTCGACATCTGAGGCTGTCACTAAGGCTGTGACTCCTCCTTTAGAGGCCGAGCTCGGTTGCTCTCTCCCCTTTTCCACCATTTTCCACAGCTCCCATCGTATCTGCTGCTACTGCTGTTCCGTCTGCAACGTCATCGGCCACCGTTTCAGCCGGCCTCGGCTTATCCCTGCAGGGGTCTGCAGAGATGTCAGGTATTGTAGACGTGGGGTATCGGCCTCAGCCTTCCCTGACTTCAACTTGGCTAAGTCGGAAGGGGCTGCCGGCCGAACCCTCTGTAGGTCCTCTAGGTATGACATACCCCTATCCATACACATGCCTTCAGATATTTCGGCTGCAGCCCGTCGCCCCGCGTTGGGTGTTTTTGAGGATCGTGGCCCTTCGCTGGTTAAAAGGGTCAGGAGTGAAGCCACTTTGCCGGTTCGTTCCCACGTCGAACTGACCGACACGGGCAGTGACCTTAGGGGGGGGGCTCTCCCTGCTCACTCAGGTTCTGTCCAAGAGCCTTCCCGTTGCTTCCAGCGAGGCTATGAGTGGTTTCCAAGCGCCCCCCCCCCTGTGGCGCCGCCTCCTGGGATTGGAAACAGGCTGCATTCTGATCCCCCTGGTGTGCCTACACCGTGGGAGGCGTCGGCTGGTTTGCCCATGATGGGCTATGTGTCTTCTGACTCAGGGGATGAGTCCGCCATACCTGACGTCGAGAGCCCACAGTCTTCTGACTTGGGGGCAGCCCTTGTCTTTGTGTTTTACTTCCTTCCAGATCTCAAACCGTCAGCCCAGCCGACAGTGTCAGCCCAGCCGCAATCATCAATCGCGCGTTTACAGCCTGTGGAGCAACCTGCTTCTGGTGCCTTCAACCGTGCCTGTCGGTACAGGTGGTTGAAGTGTTTACAGCTTTGGACTCCCAAGCTGAGTTACAAGGCTATGAAGACGCCGTTCTTCACCAGGGTTGACACTTTTTTTGCCTCCGGCGCGTTACCGTTTCTACGATTCCGCCAATCCATCTGTCTGCCAGACTTTGACGGTCTTGGATCAGGACCGCCCAACTCCCTCGGGCTTTTCAAGCCCAAGTCAGCCGTTATTCCTATGGCGACTCTGGAATCCGTATTGGACTTATCGAGAGAGATGCTGGACATGCTTTTTCTCTCAGATCACATCTTCTTCGCTTTGCTGCTTATCTGCCACCAGATAAGTTTGACGACGTACAGGCTCCTTTGTGTGTGCTGTCCAAGACGCTCATGCATCTTACTCGCACGCATAACTGTAACACAGCTAACTTGGAATTAGTTTGCAGGGATGCTGTGGTGGACACAAGCCGTTCCCTTCCTGAGGAACAGCACGCTGCTATTCGATCTGCTTCTTCGGCGGGCACGCAACTATTCCATGGTTCCGTGGTGACGGTCCTACGTCATTCCATAGATCAGCTGCTGCTTCGTCAGCTTGATCAGCCTTCCAAAGCCTAACAAGCGCCCTTCTGCTTCCTCTGCGAAGCGCAGGGCTGATCCTCCTGCTGCCGCTTCTACTTACTCACGGGGTAAGGGTAGGCGTTGGCGGTCGTCACCTCGATTCGTCCCGGGTTAAGGCATCCAACTCAGTCGAGAGTGCCTCTTCCAACAAAAGTCCCTTTTCGACGTTACATGTTGGGAACTTTTGATCATGGAGATGGGCAATCTCCTGTCGAAGGGGGCGATCGAGGTCATCAAGAACATTCATTCAGTGGCATTTTATTACCTCCTGTTCTTGGTGCCGAAGAAGGATGGCCGACTCCGACAGGTTCTCGATCTAAGTATCCTGAACCAGAGTATCATTGCTTCTAAGTTCAGCATGGAGACATTCAGGTCGGTTCGCCGCTCCATTCACCAGGGAGTTTTCACTTCCAGCATTGACCTGCGAGACTCTTACTTTCACGTTCCGATTCATCCGACATCGCGAAAGTATCCCAGGTTCACTTTTCTGGGGTGAGTTTACCAGTTCAAGGCCATATCCTTCAGCCTCAATCTGGCTCCTTGGGCCTTCACCCACCCGATGTCGCATGTGTTAGCCTTACATCGCACACAGTCCAGGGTGACTACTTCGGCATATCTAGACGATATCCTCCAGAGGCATTCCAATGCTGCTTTTCTGGAGTCTGATGTCGACACACTGTTGAGCTTGCTCACATCGCTAGGGTTCAAAGTCAATGAGAAGTCGGACCTGGTCCCTTCTCCGTTGTTTTGTCATCTAGGGATGGACTTCGGTACTCAACTGAATACGGTGGCGGTTTCCCGGGCCCGGGTAAGGGCTGTGATTCTCTCAGCTGTTGCCCTGACTCTCTCGCAGTCTACGTCCGCAACATCTCAGTCTTCCCCCGGCTGCTCAGTCTCAGCAGTTCGGTGACAGATCTCATTCCTCTCGGTCGGCTACATGTCAGACCTCTCCAACACTTTCTGTGGCCGAACACTTCAAGGCCGAATGTCGATCCTCTGGATCTGGTGCTTCAGTTACCGGAGTCTCTACCTCGTCACCTTCTCCCCCGACGGATGTTCAGTGGATTATGCTGGGAGTTACATTGGACTTCCCCACTTCCGATCGTGTTCTGATAGTCGCCAACGATCTCGGATGGGGTGAGACGTTGGGTCCTCTAGGTCTTTCCCTTCACGGGTTCCCGACCAGGATCAAGCAGCTCTTCACGTCAACCAGAAGGAGCTTCTTGCTCTTATGAGTTTCCGGCAGTGGATCCCCCACCTTTCGAATTGCCAGGTCCTTCTGTTGTTCGACAGTGGTTGCTTATATTCGGAGCCAGGGCGGCACACACTCTATTCCCATGTACGAATTGGCTCGGGATCTTCTACTGCTTACTCAGGATGTCAACGCCGGAGTGGTGGTTCGTCATATTCCCGGTCGTTTGGACGTCCTAGCCGACTCCCTGTCCCGACGGGGCATGGTCATTTCCACCGAGTGGATGCTCCACAGGGCGGTGTTCCAGTCGCTTTGCGATCGCTGGGGTCGTCCCCACATCGATCTCTTTGCGACTCGTTGGAACCATCAGGTGGACACTTTCGTGTCCAGATCCTCTGGCTTTCGCCGTGGACGCTCTGTCACTCGATTGGAACGGTCTTGTCGGCTATGCCTTCCTGCCAGTTCTGATTCTGCCTCAGGTTGTAACCAAGATACGAACCTGCAGTTGTCAAATCATTTTGATCGCTCCCCTGTCACCTCAGTGGGTGAGGATCAATCTGCTCCACTCTCTGTTGGCGGCGGTTCCGGCACGTCTCCCTCTACGCCACGACCTTCTTTGCCAAGGTCACCCAAGGAGGTTTCACGTCGACCCGACTTCATTGTGCCTTCGCGCATATCTTTTGTCAGGTCCTGTCTCATCCCAAGAGGTTTTTCGAGATGAGCAGTGGAGCGCTTTTCTTCTTCAAGGAGGCATTCCACTGGTTTAGCCTATGCGGCTAAGTGGAAGGTCTGTCGATGGTGTGCGGATCACCCTGTTGATTATGCCAATCCTTCGATCACACAGATTGCGGAGTTTCTGGTATATTTGTTTGCTTCTCTGGGTCTCCAGCCTGTTACCATCAAAGGGTATAGGTCCATGCTTTCGGAGACCTTTTCGTATGTGAGACAGCGCCGTATAGGCACTAATCCACACCTCTCCAAGCTTGTTTGGCACTTTTCCTTGAAATGCCTAGGACTTTGCAGCTTACCCGAAGATGGAATCTTTTTCTTGGGTGCTGCTTTGCTTAAGGGGAGGGGGGCGCCGTTCGAACCTTTATGCCAGGTTGATATGTGTTTTCTCACATGCATGATGGCTTTTGCCTCAGCCAGATGGGTTAATGAGGTTCACGCCCTCTCGGTTGACCCGGCCTTTTCAGGAGCTCTCCCAACAGTGTTATGCTTAGCACTGATTACTCCTTTCTGGCCAAGAATCAGATACCAGAAACAACTGCGCCTCCTGTCTGTATCAGGGCTCTTCCTTCTGTTGAGGGTAACCGCCCTTTGCTCTGTCCGGTTCATGCAATTCACATTTATCTCAGTCGGATGCAGTTCATTGGGAAAGGCAGGAAGCGATTTTCTGTCTTTTATTCCTGGTCGACAGAAGATCTCTCCTCCATCCATTTCTCGGTGGATTTGTCTTGCTATTCGCGCGGCTTACGCTCGTCTAGCGACTGGCGATTGTATTACCAATCGTATTTCTGCCCACGAGGTGCGTGCATTGTCTACCTCTTGGGCTTCTACTAACTCCGTCATGTTGTCGGATGTTATGCTGGCAGCCTACTGGAGAAATGCTACTTCCTCCACCTATCTGCGTCTGTTGCAGGGGCAGGCAGAGCACCTTTGTACTATGGGTCCTTTTTCTTCAGCTCAGGTTGTTGTCTACCCTAGCCATTCGGCTTCTTTCAAGGTCAGTTCCGCTCTGTGCTGCTACTGCCCTTTCTGTCTGTGCGTCGCACAGAACCATACGCCTCGTCCTCTCATTGTCTTTTACTAATGTTTGTGATGCTATGGTTTGATAGGCGTATGGACCTCTTTCTCTGACCACGGTTCCAGTGCAATTGGGTTATGTGGAGGTTGGTTATGTGATTCCCTCCATCCTATTGTCTATTCAGCCTGTAGGAAACAATAGTAAGGTAGGTTGATAAGAAATTTAAATTTCATAGTAAATTTTCTTTCTTATTATACCTCCCGCAATTGTTTACCTGGAGGCCTTCCCGTCTTCTTATTCGGGTAAGAATCCTTCCTCTCCGCTGATCACATAACTCCAATGTTGGCGGACTCAAAAGAATGATTCATTGGTGACTGCCTGCGCACTGGTTCCGGAAGTCGTGGAATTGTACTAAGAGAAAAGCGTCCCCTACTGGGTGTGCGCCGATGGCGCTCGACCCAGTTTTGGCTTATTTTTTCTTGGTTCTTTTGCACCACTTTCCTTTCCCAAATCACTTGGGAAAGATCAAAATAGAGAGTAATATTTTCCGAGTTAGGGTCTTCCACTGTAGTGCAAGCCTGTAGTAAACAATTGGGGTAGGTAGGTATAATAAGAAAGGAATTTACTATAAAATTCAAATTTTTATACCTGGTGCATCATTAATTAAATTTTTGATGATTATTCCTTTAATTAATGTTTGGAATCTAATATTATTGCTTCCATGGAAATATTGCCCATCCGTGGAAAGTGACCAGTTCACAGCGGCTGTACTGTATTCTTGCATCCGTGGAAATATTGTCTGGTATATTGTCTGAAGTGAGCTATATTCCAATTTCGATGGAAATTGGACATGTATAACTCAAGTTACCGCTCGGAAACCAGTATCAACATGTCTTCTAATTCGGAAAAGGGCCATAACTCTTCCCAATAATGCCGAATCGGGCCCTCTATCTGTCTATCAATCCCAACGTGCATTATGTGGTTATAAACCTATGTATAAAATTTTGTTTCACTTCGTTCAGGCAAACTAAAGTTATGATCCGGAAACCAATATCAGCATGTCTTTTAAGTTGGAAAAGGGCCATAACTCTGTCAAAAAAACATTGGACTGAGCCCACTATCAATCCCAACCTGTATTAAGTGGTTATTAACATATGTATAAAATTCTGTTCTATTTCTTTCACTGAACTGAAGTTGCCAATCGGAAACTAATATCCACATGTTTTCTAAGCTGGAAAAGTGCCATAACTCTGCCAAAAAATATCGGACCAAGCCCAATATCAATCCCAACCTGTATTATGTGGTTATAAACTTAGGTATAAAATTTTATTTCATTCACTCAAACTAAAGTTATCGTTTGGAAACCAATATAAACTTGTTTTCTAAGTTGAAAAAGGATCCATAACTCTGCCAAAAAATATTGGACTGAGCTCACTATCAATCCCAACCTGTATTATGTGAAAAATATCAGGGAGCATAATTACCCAACATAATGGTCAAAACCAGCCAACACCACTCTCAGAAATCGTTACTGAAAATTATTATTTCATTTTTTGTCCCCCAAATTTAGCTTGTAACTCCTCATTGGAACATGCTTTGTCAGCTATCTACAATCTTTGGGGGGGGGGGGGGAGTTTTTGGGGGATATGATACATGTTTTGGGGTCAAATGGTGAAAAATTTCAGTTATTATGGGATTGAGAGAGCTTATTTTTCATCTACAAAAAAGGGTTTTCTTCTTTAGTTTTGCATTTGTCAGAAATTTTACCGAAATATGTGACCTTAAACACCAATAAAGAAATAAATAATCCACTAATATTCCCGGTGGGAATCCCCGAGAAGTGGAGCAGTGCTTGTATCTTACGGTAACCAAGTCCAGAAATTGGACTTGGTAACCAGTGCCTGTGGTGGAAGTCCTGTAAGTGGGCAAATCTAGGTATGAACGATTAGCTAAACTTGACTTCCTACCAGTGCAGTGGTCATGGTATATTTGTGCTGGGAGGTTATGAAATTTCTCCACGGTTTCTACTCGTTTTTATTTTTTTAAAAAAGAGTTGAGTCTGGTTATGGGTTTTTTTAGAGAAAAATATTCAAGTCTTAAACACTATAAACACTTGGCTTTTTTCCAAATATTAGTTTTAATAAAAGTTCAAAGTGCTAGTATCTTCCCCTCTCTCTAAAATGTATTTAATTATGAGATTATATATAGCACAGCACATGTACAGTGAACCATTATGAACCCAGAAGACAATGAAGATTGTTCACAGAGCTCTGGATATACAGTTGAATAGCATTGGCAGCAGGTCCCCCCCCCCCCCCCCCCCCCCAAACACACACACATACACCAAGACAAGAGGAAAATGCTGTGGTAGCAATGCACAATTTGGGTAAAAAATGCTGAAGATGTAATGTTGTGAAATGTTAGGCCAAAGAAAAGAAATCCCTTTGTTTGGGGATATCCCAGCGACCCTAAGCAATTATGCCGACCCTAAAACTTTTACAAAGTAAAAGTCGCTCATTTAGGTCATTGTAACCCTAATTTTTATCGGACTTGAACTGTGAATTTGAAACCTATTTTGAGGTTAAAGCCTTCGAAAATATACGCAGAAATAAATATATCTGACAGTATAAATGCAGAGCAAGTGGTAAGTTCCAGTTTAGCAAAGGAAACCGCATTTGATAAATTGATCATTTTATAGATACACTGAGACTAAATAGTTCGTTAAATATTCGTCCACATTCTTGACTTATCCCCAATATATTGTAAGCACATTGTACAAACGGTGTCCAGCGGGTTTTGGTGTTTTTGTGTTTAGCTTGCAGTTATTTTTTTTAGAAAAGAGACATGGCGGAAGACGGAAATCGCAAAGAGGTAAGTTGGCATAATTGAAATAAATACGGCATATTTATTACGAGATTGACAATAATGCATTGTATTATCATGGAGAGGGGTAGTTTATTTGGCATAAGTGTTCGGGCATGATTCAGGTGTAAACGCGCAAATTCTAAAAAAGCGGTTTCGGAGTACTTTACATGAAAACTAAGGTAATAAATTGTATAACCAGGCTTCTAGTACACGGAATAATCTCTATGGAAACATTGGCGCACGTGCGTTGTCTCGTATCGGGAGCACATCTATCGTAATTTTCTCGTTTCCGTGACAGGGGTATCTTGACCTATTGGCGGTTATTTTGTGTAGACAACGAGATGAGGATGCTGCCGTCAAGTGTATATGGAGGTGGTGATTTTGTGTTAATTCGGTGGGCGTTGCATTTTTCCGATTACAAACAAGCTTTAAATGAATAGAATAACAGTAGCAGAGGTTGAAAATAGTGATGGCTGCCTGTTTTGGGGGTGGGGCAGAGTGCTCAGGCAGTATATACTTTTCCCCTTTTCTCTGTAATGAGTGCTCTGAAAAAGACATGTCCCTGTTTACCGAGTTAGTTTTGACTGTGCCACAGGGCCTCACACATTACCGAGTCTAGTAACCGCATGTATGCCTAAGGACACAACTCATGTCGTCCCGGCCGAGATTCGAACCGTTATCACCGGGAACCTTCGAATTACGAGTTCCATTTCCTACCAACTGAACAACCCAGCTTATACTTATAATATTATAAGTATATTTTCATTTCACATGACCTGAGCTGGGTAGCTCATGCAGTTGGTAGGAAATGGGACCCGAGGATAACTGTTCGAATCCCAGCCGGGGCAACATGTGTTGTATCCTTAGGCAAGGCACGTCCTCCACATCGCCCAAATAGGGGTACAACGGCGCCGTGTGCTAAGACGTATCACACGTTGATGGCACACATGCTTCCAACCAATGCTAATCTGGTGGGATTAGTACGTTGGGGAGTCCGGTGGTGATTCACCGCTACTCGGTAGTTCTCTCCGGTTACTCTGGCTTCCTCCACCCGTAACACTGTCCGACACGATTATTATTATTTATTGATGTTTAAGGTCACATATTTATGCACAATGGCTAATCATGACCGTGACAGTTTTACGGGTGGGGGAAGCCGGAGTACCCGGAGAGAACCACCGAGCAACGACGAGCAGCTGCCCAACATCGTAACTCCGCACTACAGCACAGGCAGGGTTAGATTGGTTGAAGACATGCGTACCATCGACGTGCAGTGCGCCTTAGTACACGGCGTCATCGTGCCGCCACGGTCCGACACGATACGACCCTGGCTGTTGAAGTGTCGTAAACACCAAGCAAATATTTTACATGACCATTCTCTCACATTTCTATTAATAACGCATACTTGTCCTTTTCAGTACACAGTTTTATCTCCGCTCGAGCAATCCTTCCACGAGCTGTTGGAATATATTGGGGAACCATGTGGTACAACATCATTGCCTACATCCCCACGGTGCGAAGATCTTGAGACAGGAGCTGAGGCTACTGTGGCAATACCAAGTACAAGCAGCGAAACAGCTACGTCGTCAGGGGGAATGACAAATCCCACTAAATCAAAATGCAAGAAACTTGAGAAACAGTTCACATGCAAGTCTTGTGCATTTGGAACCAAATTTAGAAGCAGTTTGCGCCGCCACAAGAAAATTATGCATTCCTCTGGAGAAAAAAAAACGTGCAGCACGCCCTACTGGCAGAGTATTCGCTTGTGATCAATGTGCAAAGGTGTATAGTACATGGGAAGGGTTAAAAGCACATGTTCAATTTGTGCACGACAAATCAACAAAGTTCACTTGTACTGTGTGTAGGAAGAGGTTCATTTGTAAAACGGGACTGACCGCGCACGTGGGTCAACATTCGGGGGCCGCGTATAAATGCACGAAGTGTAGCTCCACATTCTCGTACAAATATTCACATAGCCGTCACATAAAAACCTGCAGCCGTGAAGATGAGGGCCACAGATGCACAATATGCAAGTCAGTGTATTCAAGCAAGTGTGTTTTGGACGACCACATAAAAGCTAAGCATAGATTTGAGTACAGATATGGTTGCGCCTGTGGGAAACGCTACCCGTACAGATCAAGTGTCTCCAAACACAGGCAGAGGTGTGGGTTCTCACCAGCTCAGTAACTCTGTGATTGCATCACTCTACAAAAAACCCCGAAATTATGGCTCATTGGAAGAACATATTGGTTCTGAGACTGAACAAACAAACAAATATTGTAATAATGTAGTTGCGAACCCAACTGTTTTTTTGTGGAACCATGTTGGTACACACGAGTAATTAAGGGTCTTTAAACCAAACTTCCCTGTCTGACTACACAGTTCAATGGTTCTGCATATCAGTTGCAGTTCTGGATGCTGCTGCACAGAATGGTCCAAGAAATCATTTAAACTATCTGACACATTGTCACAATGGTATCACCTATATGCGGCATGTATTACATCCTCCATCTTCAAATCACTGAAAATACAGAATATAAAAATCGATGAGTATAAATTTTGTGCACCTTGAATAACCGTCAACCACAATTATGTATATACACCTAAAAACTGTATCCGTATACACAAAACAACCGTACATGATCATCTTGATACCACCTAACTTTACCCATTTATAGTGCATTAATTCCTTGACAAAAATTACTGAAACTCTTCACTTATATGAACAAGGTATTCATGTATATCTAGACGTTGTCATTTTGCGACTTAGAAATGAAAAAAAAAAACACATTAAGAACGAATAAGTGCGTCTGTCGTGAAAATGAAGAATTATTGACCTATTATAAGAAATATTGAACACAATTATTACCTTGAAAATGAAAAAAAATCGAAGATATCCGTTCTGTTGAAGGAAATGGAATCACGTTTTGAATAAATACATCGTTTGTAAGCTTCCAGGATCGACAATTATGGTTTTCATTGATATTGTCAACACCACGTGCGTGACAATGAAAGCAAAATAACCGCAAGCTATACACAAAAACACCAAAACCCACTGGACACCGTTTATACAGTGTGGTAAGATCAAGTGTTTTATCGACCGTTGGTGTTGAAGGTCATGAAAATTAATGAATATCGTGTTGAGTTTCGTGTATTGATACTGAAAGCCCTGAATCTTGGCCTGCAGTCTTGAAAATATTATTGGTGCAAGTAAAGTGTACAACAGTTGTTTTTTTTTTAAATTCAATTCAAACATTTTCATAAAAATTACTCACAGTGGCCAGCAGATGCAGGATATTGCATTCAAGTGAAGTGTGTGGTCATTTTGGTAATTTGATGTTTGTTGTGTTTTTGTTCAAAGCTAGGTGGCGCTATCAATCTCACACCGAATGGGGTGATTTTTATCATTTCATTCATTTGTCATTCGAAAGAAAGTTTATTTAATACGTAAATACAATTATATTATGGGATCAAAAAAGTTATTAATTAGGCCTACCGGGCTCTGATTTTTTTTTGTGATTTCCGTCCTTTTTATTTAACACATTACATGAAGTGACAGCATTCAAGATTGGGCAGTTAGCCTAAATAACCGTGTGTGTCTCGATTGACGGTTCAGGTCGGTCGGTGTTTTTAAATAACCGAAACCGAGTTGTATTTCGGTTAACCTCCCAGCACTATGGTATATCCATAGATGCTTAAAGTGACCACAACCCTCTCCACACTGATGTTGTGATATCAAAATTTCAACAATGTTGTGACTTTAAATTTAACTACAGTCAACTCGGCAGTATCGAGTCGTCGGCAGTCTATCGATTCAAAATTTACTGACTGCCATGTTACGTTTAAACAACCGGAATATTTTTAGCTCAACTTTGGCGAAGCCAAATTTGAGCTTATGCCATGGCCAGTCGTCCATCTGGCCGTCTGTCCAGGCCAACATTGGGTTTAGGGAATAGTATTATTAGGGCTACCTCAAAATTAAGGTAGTGTTAGGGTTAGGAGTGGGGTGGGGTTAGGGGTAGCCCCAGAGTAGGGCTTAAGGTTGGGGGAGGGTTATATCCGGGGGGGGGGGGGAGGTAGGGTTGGGGTCAGGGGTGGAGTTTTAGTTTTAGTGGCCCCTAAACCGAAAAATAGCTCCTAATCCTATTGGTTTGGCTAGGGTGGGTTGGGTCAGGGGTGGGGTGGGGGTGGGGTGAGGTTAGGGGTAGCCCCAGAGTAGGGGTTAGGTCCCGGGGGTGGGTGGTGGTTAGGGTCAGGGGTGGGCTTTTAAGGTTTAGGGTCAGGTGGGGTAGGGTTAGGGTGTGGTTTTGGGGTGGAGTGTGGGGTTAGGGTTAAATATAAGTTCTAGGGTGGAGGGGTGGGGTTCTGGGTAAAATAAGGTTTGGGACTTACAAAATGTTTTTTTGGTAGCCCATAAACCCGAAATGTTGGAGCGTCCGTCTGGCCGTCTGTCCATCAACAATTCAATACGGCTCGGGCTAGAGGCCGTATTTATGAACCGAACTTTACGAAACTTCTTGGGTACCTTTTTTATGACCGTGGGACGAGAACGAGTGTTTTGGGGTCCGATCCGAAATTCAAGTTGGCCGCTGGCAGCCATTTTGTACAAACTTTGGTGCAATCAGATTTTTGCGCAGAACTTCCATATGAAAGCGCTGATTTGAATATTTTTTTGTATGAATGTTTAGTACCATGGGATACATCACATATAATACGGGTTTTTTTCTCGTGCGTAAATTATGCAAATTAGACTAACTTTGATGTATTTAGTGTTACTTTCAGCACTGTAAGTGCAAATACCAATACAGCTCGGGCTAGAGGCCGTATTTATGAACTGATCTTTACGAAACTTCTTGGGTACCTTTGGTATCGCCGTGGGACGAGAACTAGTGTTTTGGTCCGGTCCGAAATTCAAGATGGCCGATGGCAGCCATTTTGTTCAAAACTAGGTGCAATCAGATTTTTGCGCAGAACTTCCATTTGAAAGCGCTGATTTGAATAATTTTAGCTTAACTTGACAAAGTCAAGATAAGCTATTGCCATCACGCGTGCGGAGGAAGTCTGTTAGTCTGTTCACATTTCCGTTTAGCACGGGCTACACCCCGCAGTTCTTGTCTGATCGTCACGAAATTTCATATGCAGGTTTGGGGTCATGTCTAGATGAGAACGTCCCCTTTTGGTCGCGATCAGTCAACCGGTATGGCTGCCCGAGTCCAAAACCCGAAAACCATTAGCACAGTCTACAGGTCGTATTTATGAAGGGATTTCATTGTAACTTGGTGGGATGTCTCTGTATAATGCCTCGATGAGAACGTTCTCTTTAGGGCATGATCTGTCAACCGTGATGGCTGCCCAAGCACGAAACCCAAAACTTTTAGCACAGTCTGCAGGTCATGTTTAATATGGAGGGATTTCATTGTAACTTGGTATGATGACTCCCTATGATGTCTAGATGAGAATTTCCCCATTTGGACATGATCTGCCAAGCGTGAAGACTGCCCGAGCCCAAAACCCGAAACCCTTTAGCACAGTCTACAGGTCATATTTATTGAGGAATTTCATTGTAACTTGGTGGGTTGACTTCATATAATGTCAAGATGAGAAAGTCCACTTTTGGACCTGATTGGTCAAAAGTGACGGCTACAGAGGCCCGTAGCCCGAAAACCTTTAGCACAGTCTACAGGTCATATTTATGAAGGGATTTCATTGTGACTTGGTAGGATGACTCTAAATAATGTCTAGATGAGAACGTCCCATTTTGATCGCGATCATTCAGCCTTGATGGCTCCCCGAACCCAAAAACCTTTAGCATAGGCAAAAGGTCATATTTATGGAAGGATTTCATTGTAATATGTTAGGTTGACTCCATATAATGCCTAGATGATGACCTCACCTTTTGGTCGTGATTGGTCAACTGTTGACGGTTACAGGTGCCCGAAGCCCGAAAACCTTGTGCACAGTCTACATGTCATATTTATGAAGAGATTTCATTGTAACTTCGTAGGATCACTCCAGATGATGCCCAGATGAGAATGTCCCCTTTTGGTTGCGATCATTCAACCATGATGGCTGCCCGAGCCCGAAGCCCGAAAATCTTTAGCACAGTCTAAAGGTCAAGTTCTAGATGAGAACGTCCCCTTTTGGACGCGATTGGGCAACTGTGACGGCGACAGGGGCCCGAAGCCCGAAAACCTTTAGAACAGTCTACAGGTCATAATTATGAAGGGATTTCATTGTAGCTTGGTAGGATGACTCCAAATAATGTCTAGATGAGAACATCCCCTTTTGGTCACGATCATTCAGCCTTGATGGCTGCCCTTTAGCATAGTCTATAGGTCGTATTTATGGAAGGATTTCATTGTAACTTGTTAGATTGACTCCATGTAATGCCTAGATGATGACATCCCCTTTTGGTCGCGATTGGTCAACTGTGATGGCTACAGGTGCCCGAAGCCCGAAAATCTTTATGAAGGGATTTCGTTGTAACTTCGTAGGATCACTCCAGGTGATGCCTAGGTGAGAATGTCCCCTTTTGTTCGCGATCATTCATCCATGATGGCTGCCCGAGCCCAAACACCTTTAGCATAGTCTATAGGTAATATTTATGGAAGGATTTCATTGTAACTTGTTAGGTTAATTCCATATAATGGCTAGTTGATGACACCCCTTTTGGTCATGATTGGTCAACTGTGATGGCTACAGGTGCCCGAAGCCCGAAAGTCTTGAGCACAGTCTACAGGTCATATTTATGAAGGGATTTCATTGTAACTTCGTAGGATCACTCCACATGATGCCCAGATGAGAATGTCCCCTTTTGGTTGCGATCAGTCAACCATGATGGCTGCCCGAGCCCAAAGCCCGAAAACCTTTAGCACAGTCTTCAGGTCATATTTATGAAGGGATTTCGTTGTAACTTGGTAGGCTGACTTCATATAATGTCTAGATGAGAACTCTTTTGGTTCGCGATTGGTCAACTGTGACGGCTATAGGGGCCCGAAGCCCGAAAACCTTTAGCACAGTCTACAGGTCATATTTATGAAAAGATTTCATTGTAACTTGGTAGGTGGGCGCGGTGGCGTCGCGGTTACCGGTTCTCGTCAGATCACCACAGTTAAGCAACGTAGAGCGCGGTTAGTAGTTGGATGGGTGACCATTTCAGCGACTGATTCGTGCTCCCGCGTTGTGTCCTTGGGCAAGGCACTTAACCCCGATTGCCTAGATGGGGGCACGATGACGCTGTGTACTAAGGCGTTCTGCACGTCGGTGGTGCACATGTCTCCAACCAATCTAACCCTGCCTGTGCCGCGGTGCAGAGTTCAGAGTTACGATGTTGGAGAGCTGACAGCTGCTCGGTGGTTCTCTCCGGGTACTCCGGCTTCCTCCACCCGTAAATCTGTCACCGACATGATATGACCCTGGCTGTTAATGTGTCGTTAAACCCTAATAAAAATTTAAAAAAAAAAAAATTAATAGGTTGACTTCATATAATGTCTAAATGAGAACAGCCCCTTTTGGACACCATAAGGCAACTGTGACGATTGAAGGGGCCTGAAGCCCGAAAACCTTTAGTACAGTCTACAGGTGATATTTATGAAGGGATTTCATTGTACCTTGGTAGGATGACTCCAAATAATGTCTAGATGAGAACGTCCCCTTTTGGTCGCGATCATTCAGCCTTGATTGCTGCCCGAGCCCAAAACCCCAAAACCTTCAGCATAGTCTACAGGTCATATTTATGGAAGGATTTCATTGTAACCTGTTAGTTTTGACTTCATATAATGCCTAGATAATGACATCCCCTTTTGGTTGTGATTGGTCAACTGTGACGGCTTCAGGGGCCCGAAGCCCGAAAACCTTTAGCACAGTCTACAGGCCATATATATGAAGGGATTTCAATGTAACTTGATAGGATGACTCGTTTTGGAATAATTCCACTGTTACTTTGTAACTTTCGTTGATATACGTTAACTGTGAGGGCCACGAACATTAACTGTGAGGTCATATTAACCCACCCCTCAGCTCTTTAGTACAGTGTACACCTCATATTATTTTTATCAAAAACATAGCATACAGGGACCGAAATGAACATATTCCCAATTATCACAGTTCTTGTCTTATTTCATAATCCTTTCATAAATATTGAACATTGTCCTTTTCATCAAACACAACACACAAGTTAAGCTACAGTGCCATTGACACTTTCATTCGTGTGAATGTTTAGTACCATGGGATACATCACGGGTTTTTTTCTCGTGCAGAAATTATGCAAATTAGATGAACTTTGATTTTTTCGGTGCTACTTACACACTGTAAGTACACATGTCAATACGGCTCGGGCTAGGGGCTGTATTTATTAATCGATCTTTTCTTGGGTACCTTTGTTATCACCTTGGGACGAGAACGAGTGTTTCTGGGTGCAGTCCAAAATTCAAGATGGGTGCCAGTGGCCATTTTGTACCGCAATTAGGTCCAATCAGTTTTTTGTAACAACTTCTATACGGCTCAGGCTAGAGGCCGTATTTATGAAACGATCTTTAGGAAACTTCTTGGGTACCTTTGTTATCACCGTGGGATGAGAACGAGGGTTTTTGGGTGTGATCCGAAATTCAAGATGGCCACCAGCAGCCATTTTGTACCAAAATTAGTGCAATCAGTTTTTTTTTACAGAACTTCTGTATGAAAGTTCTGATTTGAATACATTTTTGTATGAATGTTTAGTAACATGGAATATATCACTTATAATACGGGTTTTTTTCTCGTGCAGAAATTATGCAAATTAGATGAATTTTGATTTATTCAGTTCTACTTATACACAGCAAGTACACATGTCAATACGGCTCGGGCTATAGGCTGTATTTATGAACCGATCTGCACAAAACTTCTTGGGTGCCTTTGTTATCACCTTGGGACGAGAACGAGTGTTTCTGGGTGCGGTCCAAAATTCAAGATTACTGCCAGTGGCCATTTTGTACCGAAATTAGGTCCAATCAGTTTTTAGCTCACCGAAGGTAGCTCAACTTATCACTTGCCGTCCGTCGTCGTCCGTCGTCGTCCGTCGTTGTGAACATTTTTCAAACGACTTCTCTGAAACCACTGGTCCCATTTTCACGAAACTTCATGTGGATGTTCATTGCTATATGTCAATTCAGGTTTGTTCAAATGAAATGGCCACGTCCCTTGGGGGCTCCGTACGGGGAATAACTCTGATAGCACCGTATGAATTATAGAAAAATTATTAAAAAATCTTCTTTTCCAGAACCAGTGGGCAGAATCTTTTGATACTTGGTATGCAGCATCTTGGTATGGGTCTGATTTAAATTTGTTCCAATCGGCCACCTGGATTCATATTTGGGCTCACTATAGAAGCCCAAATTCGAACTTAGTAAATTTCAGGCAAATTTCTTAAAAAATCTTCTTCTCCAGATCCAGCAGGCAGAATCTTTCGATATTTGGTATGCAACATTGTGGGATGGATCTGATTCAAGTTTGTTCAAATCGGCCCCCTGGATTCATATTTGGGCTCAGTATAGAGGCCCGAATTCGAACTTAGTGCATTTCAGGCAAGTTTCTTAAAACATCTTCTTCTCCAGATCCAGCAGGCAGAATCTTTTGATATTTGGTATGCAACATTGTGGTGTGGATCTGATTCAAGTTTGTTCAAACCGGCCCCCTGGGTTCATATTTGGGCTGAGTACAGGAGCACAATTTGAACTTAGTGCATTTCAGGCAAATTTCTTTAAAAATCTTCTTCTCAAGATCCAGCAGACAGAATCTTTTGATATTGGACATGCAGAATGCTTGGGGGGGGGGGGGGGGGGGCGATAAGATTCAAGTGTGTTCAAGCCAAGTTCCTGGGTTCATATTTGGGCTCACTGTGGTAGCCCGAATTATAACTTAGTTCGAAATGAGGAATTTTCTTTAAAAATCCTCTTCTTCAGATCCTGCAGTCGGAATGTTTTGATATTTGGTATGCAGCATCCTTGGGAGGGTGAGATTCAAGTTTGTTCAAGCCATGTCCCTAGGTCCATATTTGGGCTCACTGTGGGAGCCCGAATGATAACTTAGTTCAAAATGAGGAATTTTCTTTAAAAATCTTCTTCTTCAGATCCAGCAGTCGGAATGTTTTGATATTTGGTATGCAGCATCCTTAGGGGGTGAGATTCAAGTTTGTTCAAGCCATGTCCCTAGGTCCATATTTGGGCTCACTTTGGGAGCTTGAATTGTAACTTAGTTCGAAATGAGGAATTTTCTTAAAAATCTTCTTCTTTAGATCCAGCAGTTGGAATGTTTTGATATGTGGTGTGTAGCATCCTTAGGGGGGTGAGATTCAAGTTTGTTAAAGCCAAGTCCCTGGGTCCTTGGTATGGGTCTGATTCAAGTTTGTTCAAATCGAGTCCCTCAACCATATTGGGGCTCACTATGTGGGCGTGAGTTTTTACTTAGTCCAATTTAAGAAAAAATCTTTAAAAATCTCCTTCTCCGGAACCAATGGGCAGAATCTTTTGATATTTGGTATATGGGGACCTGAATTTTTACTTTGTGCAATTTAAGAAAAAAAATTTAAAATCTTCTTCTCCAGAACCAATGGGCAGGATCTTTTGATATTTGGTATACAGCATCTTGGTATAGATCTGATTTAAGTTTGTTCAAATTGATTCCCACGATCAGTATTGGGGCTCACTAAGGGATGTGAATTTTTACTTAGTGCAATTTAAGAAAATTGCTTTAAAAATCTTCTTTTCGGGAACCTATGGGCAGAATTTTTTGATATTTGGTAATTTGGTATACAGCATCTTGGTATGGGTCTGATTCAAGTTTGTTCAAATTGAATCCCCCTTTCAATATTGGGGATCACTATTGGGGGGGGGGGGGGAATTTTTACTTAGTGCAATTGAAGAAAAAATCTTTAACAATCTTCTTCACCAGAACCAGTGGGCAGAATCTTTAGATATTTGGTATGCAGCATCTTGGTATGGGTTGGATTCACGTTTGTTCAAATGGAGTCGTTTGATTAATATTGGGACTCACTATGGTGGCGTGAATGTTTACTTTGTGCAATTCAAGGAAAATTCTTTAAAAATCTTCAGAACCATCATGCAGAATCTTTTGATATTTGATCAGCAGCATTGTCCCATTCAGTCCTGTTGATGTTTTAGCTCCACAGAGAGTATAGATTTACTCTGTAGAAGCTTAAGAATAGCTTTTGATAAAATTTGTGTCTTAACAGTATGGAACATTCGGTGAGCGCCTAAGGCCCCCTGGGGCCTCTTGTTTGTCAACCTCTGTACGGCTCGTATTTATGAACTGATCTTCATGAAACTTTTTGGGTGCCTTTGTTATCACTGTGCTATGAGAACAAATGTTTTGGGGTTCAGTCAGACCCACTCTGGGACTCAAATATTTCTTCTCTAGTTTAGCATCTGACTGTCGCCCACCTTTACAATACTTTACCCGTACATTTGTTACAGGCTACGGTCAGTATTTGTGTACAGACCATTACAATGCTTTATATGTACCTTTGTTATCAGGTGATTACCTAGATGTTTGACATTGCTGTGTCACATACATGTCTTAACAAGCTGAGGTACAGTGTCATTGACACCTTCATTTAATTTTACTTCAAGAAAAAGAAACGGCCCAAATAACGCTTAAGCTAAGTTGTTTAAATTGTTACCCGACTATTATTCTCTAACTAATAAAAACTTTGAGAGTAAATCCTTACCATTCTAATGCAACTTGTAAAGTTGATGGAGGTCATGCACTCGGCATTATCGAACCAGTACAGGCTGCAGTGCCTCACGTGATATTATTCCCCGTGAAAGATATATTTTTAGAAACTCAGTGTAAATATTGACCGGTCAAGATTCAGCACGTGTTAAAATGGTAAGAAGGTATTGTTTTATCTCGCAATTGCATGTCTTATACAATAAGTTACTAATTTTCCTATAATTTACCCATTTTACAGAACAAATCAATCGCTTTATTGCAATTTTCACACGTGTGTTATTATTTATTTATTGATGTTTTAAGGTCACATATTTATGCACAATGGCTAATCATGACCGTGACAGTTTTACGGGTGGAGGAAGCCGGAGCACCCGGAGAGAACCACCGAGCAACGACGAGCAGCTGCCAGCTCCCCAACATCGTAACTCCGCACTGCAGCACAGGCAGGTGTTAGATTGGTTGAAGACATGCGTACCATCGACGTGCAGTACGCCTTAGTACACGGCGTCATCGTGCCCCCACGCGGGCAATGGAGATGAAGTGTCTTGCCCAAGGACACAACGCGGATGCCACAGGTGGGATTCGAACCGAGGACCTCTCGGCTTGCAGCCTGCACCTCTACCTACTGAGCCACCGCGCTCCCCAAGTGTGTTATTGATGTTCACACTGGTTTCCAAATTTCACGTGTGGGCCTGTAGGCACGTGTATAGCGGGCTGCACATTTTTCAAGGGTGACACCGACCATGTGCGGATCGTGGAATTAAATTACGGAGGGGGGGGGGGGGGGGAGCTGATGTGATCAGACAGAGTCCTAGCATCAGTACCAAAGGGACGTGCGTTTGTGTGTGTGTGTTGGGGGGGGGGGGGTGATTTTCCGGTGCTCTGAGGTGGCTTCTAAATGCATTCTGGCCTCCAATAGAATATGATGAAAGGAAATTCAAACACACATTTTTCGTTGTAAAAGTTACAGTTATCAAACCATACATCACATACACTGTCACATACTGCTTCTGGTCATAGAGCTAGTCTGTCGTGGACAAAATATGTCATTCACCTATTTGCGAAAGTGACTTTTGCGAATAGGTGACTGTCATATTTTGTCCACGACAGATTAGTGATCATTGACATCATGCATCAATCGTCGGAAACGCAGAAACAAGAAACCTCTTTTACCTTACATTTTCTGGCTGTATAGGGGCAACAAATTTGGGAAACTGTTGGCATCCTTGGTCTATTGGGCCAATATTGCCACTGACTCTTTTGGTGCTGATTTTCAGATCGGTTAAATCATTTTAAATTCTTTGACAAATTATGTCACGACTGCTGAGAAGCAGCCATGACATAATTTGAAAAGGAACCCAAGGGATAATAATTTATATCGGATTTTTGGTATAATTCAGGTATATGGGTCTCAGTAGGTAGAGGTGCAGGCTGCAAGCCGAGAGGTCCTCGGTTCGAATCCCACCTGCGGCAACCGCGTTGTGTCCTTGGGCAAGACACTTCACCCCCATTGCCTACGTGGGGGCACGGTGGCGTTGTGTACTAAGGCGTACTGCACGTCGATGGTCCACGTGTCTTCAACCAATGCTAACCCTGCTTGTGTGGAGTTACTATGTTGGGAAGCTGACAGATGCTCGCCGTTGCTCGGTGGTTCTCTCCGGGCACTCCGGCTTCCTCCACCCGTAAAACTGTCGTGGTCATGATTAGCCATTGTGCATAAATGTGTGACCTTAAACACCAATAAATAAATAAATAAATAAATAGTAAATGGGTGTGCGTCTGAGAGAAAGAGAGGGGGAGAAAGAAACGGAGAGAGAGAGCGCGATGTTTATATAGCTAAATTATTTTATAGGTGGGTCAGATAACGATGGAACGTAAAACAAATTACAAGGTGCATTGGTTTTATAGAAGAACATATAGTAACGGCGGACATGCAGCGGGAATAGCGAGGTTGGCCCGACTGGAAATATTGGCCCTCTATTAACAATGTGACACAGTGTGCCCTAGCACATAGGCACATACGGGTATTTGAGGATACCTATTGCCTGGTATTGTATTATTTGAGGATATATACCTATCTAGGATACCTTCATGAGAATCCCTTTTTGTCATATGTGCTTATGTGAAAAAGCACAATGTAACACAATGTGCCCTAGCACATAAGCACATATCGGCACATAAAGCATGTGCTTATGTGAAAAGGCACAATTTGACACAATGTGCCCTAGCACATAAGAACATACGGGTATTTGAGGATACCTATGGCCTGGTATTGTATTATTTGAGGATACCTTTTTAGGATACCTTCTGGAGAATCCCTTTTTGTCATATGTGCTTATGTGAAAAAGCACAATGTGACACGATGTGCCCTAGCACATAAACACATGCTTTATGTGCCGATATGTGCTTATGTGAAAAGGCACATTGTGTCACATTGTGCCCTAGCACATAGGCACATGCGACCAAAAAGGGATTCCATAGCCACAGGTGTTTTCCAAAAGGGATTCTTAAAAAGGGATTCCGTAAAATGGGATTCCTATCCGACTCTGTAAAATGGGATGTAAATCAGTCATTTATTTGGGCCACCGCCCATCGGGAAACCTCCTGGTCGCCCGATCGGCCAGTCCGCCTCTGCTTATTCGTAAAGTCAACATTGAACACCAACGGCTCAGTCCACTTTGAAAGAGAAAAAAACACGAACATGATAATCATAAATTTATGCCAGTATGCTTTGTGAATTTCCAGCCAGCTTTGGGCGAAGGTAAGTTTTTAGCTCACCTGACTAAAAGTCAGGGTGAGCTTTTCTTATCACTCTTCGTCCGTCGTCCGTCCGTCGTCCTGCGTGAAGGTGGTGTTTGAGCCTCTTTCTCCTAAACCACTGACCACATTTTAATTAAATTTCATGTAAGTAGTGGTTATATAGGGACATTTTGATTTTTATGCAAATTAGGTTTCGGCTCATATTGAGTAGAGGCGTGGGGATAAAATGGTCAATTTTTTGAAAATCTTCTAATGAACCATCAGTAGCAGAGACTTGATATGTGGTATACAGGGTCCTTTTGAGGTTTAGAATCAAGTTTGTTCAAGAGAAGTTTGTCGGGCACTATTTTCCTTCGTTATGGGAGGGGCAAGAATTTTTGCCACTCCCCAAATTTCTATTTTCCAAACCGAGAGGCAGATTTGAACCAAATTTGATATGAGGGTTTATTGGGTCATAAGTACTTAATTTATGGCCAATTTTTTTCCCGTTTCCCCATGAGAACCGCAGGAGCTAAAAATAGAAAAAAATTAAAACGTCCATATCTCCAAAACTACACGGCACTGAGAATTCTTATTTCGTGTGAAGCTTCCTCAGGACCAATCGAATGGAATGGTCAAAAAAAAAAATGCTATCGGTTTTATCATGGGGTACTTTTTGGGGGCTTTGAAAAAGTGCTGAGTCAGCATTTTTAACACTGTGGGTAATGGGAAAAACATGTAAGACTACTTTTCTCCCAAACCACTGCTCCAAAATCTTTCAAATTTCACATATAACATCTTTGGAAGATTGTTTCACACGTTTATTGAAATCAATTCCCTGGGACCATATTTGGGCTCTCTATGGGAGCTCAAATGTTTAAATTAGTGCAGCATGAGGAATATTCTTTAAAAATCTTCTTCTTCAGATCTACCAATAAGAATCTTTTGATATTTGGTATGCAGCATCCTTGGGGGTGAGATTCAAGTTTGTTCAAGCCAAGTTCCTGGGTTCATAAAAGTTTGGACCAAAATTCGGATTTTGTTTTTTATTTTTTATGCGTTTCGGTCAATTTTAAGACAAACAAAATTTATTTTTTTTTACACTAAAAATTTGGGGTCCGGGTTTTTTATGCGTTTTAAGAAAAAAAAAAAATTAGGCTGAAAATATTTTGTTTGGGAAAAAAATCTGTTTTTTATGCGTTTATCTCAATTTTGGGACGTAAAAGTGCAGGAACTGAAAATAGAAGGAAAATCCTGTGTATTGTGTGGGCACAATCGCTTCATCTAGTTGGTATATGCTTTTCTTAGGAGGGGCGTATGCAGCTTATTCAAATCAAGTCCCTGGTTTGATATTTAGACTACCATGTCAGGTGAGCGCCCACAGACACCCTGGGGCCTCTTGTTTTTAACTCTATTTCAAATGGCGGCACCCGTTTATTCTCGGTTCAGGTCTAACTTGACAGATCGCTAGGAATGTATAATAATCACTCTGAGATAAATTCCAATTTGTATCTGTTCTTACAGAAATGTGTCTTAGAGAGTTCGACAACCACAAACTACCCACTTTAGTGATACAACACACATTTGAAATGGCACAAAATGTGTGATTCTCTGCTTCCTGCCATGACTCCGCTATTATGCAACTGATAAAATGATTTCGTACACGGACATGTAAGCGTTATTTTTAGCTCAACTTTGGCGAAGCCAAATTTGAGCTTATGCCATGGCCAGCTGTCCGTCTGTCCGTCAACTATTCAATACGGCTCGGGCTAGAGGCCGTATTTATGAACCGATCTTTACGAAACTTCTTGGGTACCTTTGTTATGACCGTGGGACGAGAACGAGTGTTTTTGGGTCCGATCCGAAATTTAAGTTGGCTGCTGGCAGCCATTTTGTACAAAATTAGGTACAATCAGATTTTTGCTCAGAACTTCCATATGAAAGCGCTGATTTGAATAATTTTTTATGAATGTTTAGTACCATGGGATACATCACATATAATACGTTTTTCTTCTCGTGCGTAAATTATGCAAATTAGACTAACATTGATGTATTTAGTGTTAATTTCAGCACTGTAAGTGCAAATGCCAATACGGCTCGGGCTAGAGGCCGTATTTATGAACCGATCTTTACGAAACTTCTTGGGTACCTTTGGAATCACCGTGGGACGAGAACGGGTGTTTTGGGGTCCAGTCCGAAATTCAAGATGGCCGATGGCAGCCATTTTGTACAAAATTAGGAGCAACCAGATTTTTGCACAGAACTTCCATATGAAAGCGCTGGTTTGAATAATTTTTTGTGTGAATGTTTAGTACCATGGGATACATCACATATAGTACGGGGGTTTTTTTTCGTGCAGAAATTATGCAAATTAGATGAACTTTGATTTTTTCAGTGCTACTTACACACAATAAGTACACATGTCAATACGGCTCGGGCTAGAGTCTGTATTTATGAACCGATCTTCACAAAATGTCTTGGGTACCTTTGTTATCACCTTGGGACGAGAACGAGTGTTTCTGGGTGCGGTCCAAAATTCAAGATGGCTGCCAGTGGCCATTTCGTATCAAAATTAGGTCTAATCAGTTTTTTGTACACAACTTCTATATGGCTCAGGCTAGAGGCCGTATTTATGAACCGATCTTTAAGAAACTTCTTGGGTACCTTTGCTAACTTTGTGGGATGAGAACGAGTGTTTTGGGGTGTGGTCTGGAATTCAAGATGGCCATCAGCAGCCATTTTGTACCAAAATTCGTGCAATCAGTCTTTTGTACAGAACTTCTGTATGAAAGTTCTGATTTGAATAAATTTTTGTATGAATGTTTAGTAACATGGAATACATCACATATAGTATGTTTTTTTCTCATGCAGAAATTACATGTATGCAAATTAGATGAACTTTGATTTATTCAGCGCTACTTATACACTGTAAGTGCACATGTCAATACAGCTCTGGCTAGAGGCTGTATTTATCAACCGATCTTCACGAAACTTCTTGGGTACCTTTGTTATCACCTTTGGACGAGAACGAGTGTTTCTGGGTGCAGTCCAAAATTCAAGATGGCTGCCAGTGGCCATTTTGTATCAAAATTAGGTCTAATCAGTTTTTTGTACACAACTTCTATACGGCTCAGGCTAGAGGCCGTATTTATGAACCGATCTATACGAAACTTCTTGGGTACCTTTGTTATCACCGTGGGATGAGAACAAGTGTTTTTGGGTGTGGTCCGAAATTCAAGATGGCCAGAGCAGACATTTTGTACCAAAATTCGTGCAATCAGTCTTTTGTTCAGAACTTCTGTATGAAAGTTCTGATTTGAATAAATTTTTGTATGCGTCGGAATGTTTAGTAACATGGAATACATCACATATAGTACGGTTTTTTTTCTCATGCAGAAATTATGCAAATTAGATAACTTTGATTTATTCAGTGCTACTTATACACTGTAAGTGCACATGTCAATACGGCTCGGGCTAGAGGCTGTATTTATTAATCGATCTTCACGAAACTTCTTGGGTACCTTTGTTATCACCTTTGGACGAGAACGAGTGTTTCTGGGTGTGGTCCAAAATTCAAGATGGCTGCCAGTGGCCACTTTGTACCGAAATTAGGTCCAATCAGTTTGTCACAACTTCTATACAGCTCGTATTTATGAACTGATCTTCACAAAACTTCTTGGGTACCTTTGTTTTCACCTTGAGACAGGAACGAGTGTGTTTTGGGGTTCCTTTGTTATCACTGTGCTATGAGAACAAATATTTTGGGGTTCAGTCAGACCCATTCTGGGACTCAAAGATTTCTTTTCTAGTTTAGCATCTGACTGTCACCCACCTTTACAATACTTTACCTATACATTTGTTACAGGCTACGGTCAGTATTTATGTACAGGCCGTTACAATACTTAACATGTACCTTTTTATCAGGTCATTACCTAGATGTTTATCATTGCTGTGTCACATACTGTACATGTACATGTCTTAACAAGTTGAGCTACAGTGTCATTGACACTTTCATTCCTCGTGCAGTCGCTGTAAGCAGTACCGAGTTACATGGTACATTACCAAGACAAACACATCGATGTTTGGTTTAATGATGGAGATGGCAGAAAATTAAAAAATGTGACTCGATACTGCCGAGTAGACTGTAGTTGAATCTTGTTTGACAGATCTACAGCTCAAGGAGCTCTGTCAAACAAGACTGAATTTTTAAAATCCTTGTTGCATCATGGGCAAAATTTGCTTCTTTGACTTTTGGGGTCTGACTTCAGTGTGCAGAGGGTTAAAACACCAGTAAATAAAACCACCAAAATGATATGAAGCATCCTTAGGAGGTACAGATTCAATTTTAATCAAATATAGTCTCCGTGATCATATTTGAGCTCCTTGTGGGATCCTGAATTTTAACTTAGTGCAATATGAGGAATATTCTTTAAAAACCCTTTTCAGATCTCTCAGTCAGAATCTTTTGATGTTTGGTTTGCAGTATCCTTAGAGGGGTCAGATTCCATTTTGTTGAAATCAAGTCCCTGGGTTCATATTTGGTCTCCCTATCGCAACCTAAATTTTAACTTTAAATTTGTGTAGTATGTTAAAATTCCTTTAAAAATCACCTTCAGATGTATCAGGTCAACTGGGCGATTTTTTGTTGTTTTTGCTTCAAAATGAGTTTAGAAGTGATTTTAGTGATGTTATGTCCAACCCCCCCCCCCTCCCCCCCAACACCCAACAGATCCCCCCTACTCCACTAGCTAAGTTAGATGAACTATATTAACATGTAGATGCTGAATGTGAACTTACATCCTTCTCTAATCAATTTTATGAGGTGAGCGATTAAATCCTTGATGCTGTTGGTGGATATTCCTGCCCAGGACACAAAATCTCTTGGTCACTGAAATAAGTATAATTTGCGCAGATTTTATCAAATTTCTCCCCTGTAAATTGAATCGATTTTTCGACCAATGAATTTCTTCTGTTAAATTTAGATAAATTTTTCATTTTTGCTGAAAAATATTTTGAAAATACTCGGCAGGTTAAGAATTAAGGCCCCTCGTTATAATTGTTTTTGGAAGATAATAAATTATTTGCTACAAGTTTATTGGTAGTATTATTATTATTTATTGGTGTTTAAGGTCACATACTTCTGTACAATGGCTAATCATGACCGTGACAGTTTTACGGGTGGAGGAAGCCAGAGAGAACCACAGAGCAATGACGAGCAGCTGCCAGCTCCCCAACATCGTAACTCCGCACTGCAGCACAGGCAGGGTTAGATTGGTTAAAGACACGCGCACCATCGACGTACAGTACGCCTCAGTACACGGCGTCATTGTGCCCCCATGTGGACAATCGGGGTGAATGAACAGTCAGAAAATAATAACCATGAAATTATTTTGTAAACATTAATAATAGCCTTTTACTTTTTATTATCTACATTTTTATCATTTGTGGGTTTTTACACTAAAATACTTAACTGGAAGAGTGCTAAATTAATTTCGGTCATCAAACTTTATTCGTATGTATTTACCTGGTTACAATTTATAAATTGTAACAAGGCAAATCCTGACAGTCAGAATAATTTTACTTCAAAGAAAATATGAAGGATATCCACAGAATATGAAGCCTACAAGTTGCAGTACCCGCAATTCAGAATGGAGCCCAGATATGGCTTCCAGAACTCTACCAGTTAAAACAGCCACGTAACACTAAATTAAAATATTTTACTTGGAATGAAACAAGGCACCATCTGCAATGTTTCCTTGTTGCACTCAAGAGATGATACATGGTTAATTTGTCCTCTTTTACGATCATATTCCATTTGACACCAAAATCTTTCATTTGACACCAAACAATTTTGGGCCTGCATGAACACTTGTTATTACATAAATAATGAAATTTCAGACAAAATTCAACAAAGGGCAATGATTGCCGAAATTTTTATCGAATGATGGTGATTATCAATCTTGTCCAAGACATTGTTAATACAAGAGGGAGTGCCATGCCCCGGGGCATACCCCCATGGTGCATACCGCCAAACAATGACAAGAGAAGAAATGAACCATGATACTGTGAAAGCTATTCCCATAAATAATCTTCATTCCAAATTTCATTGAGAGACACTAACCCCAAACCAGAGATGTGTGGCAAGCAGACAAAAAATTGGCCATTTTACGAGGCAAACAGTCAAATTATTGTCTTTTACAGCAAGGTAATTGTGAAGAGGCCAGAAACACCTGCTACTGAAGTCTAGTAAAGATTGGACCATCCACATAAGAGATGTAGAACAAAGGCATAATGCCACATGTGGGGAGGTGGTTTGCATGTATTTTCTTTGTTTTACTGCAGGGACATGACTCTTTTGAAAGTCTTTCCCATAATCTTTATTCCAAATTTCATTGTTCTATAGGGTTTGAGTTATCAGATTTCAATGAAATTTGGAATGAAGATTATGGGAAAGGCTTTCAAGAGTCATGTCCCTGCAGTAAAACAAAGAAAATACATGTAAATCACCCCCCCCCCCCCCCCCCCCCCCACACACACACATGTGGCATTATGTCTTTGTTCTATAAGGTTTGAGTTATCAGATTTCAAAGACATAATGCCACATGTGGGGAGGTGACTTACATGTATTTTCTTTGTTTTACTGCAAGGACATAACTCATTTAAAAGCCTTTCCCATAAACAATCTTCATTTCAAATTTCATTGAAATCTGGTAACTCAAACCTGAAATATGAGGTGAACAGACAAAACATTGGCTATTTTACGAGGCAAACAGCGAATTTGCCTCGGAAAAAGGGGGATAAGTCTAAAAAGTGAAAAGTAAGAAATATTATTAGAGACTCATGTGAAAGCGTTTCCCATAAACAATCTTCATTTCGAATTTCATTGAGATACAATGAGCCAAATCCAAGATACGAGGCGAACAGACAAAAAATATCCTATTTTTGTGTATTCAAAGGGTCATAACTCACAGAAAAAATATTCCAACAGCAAAACGGCTGATGTTACTTAAAGACCTCATGATAGTGAACATATGTATGAAATTTCATCGAAATCTCAACAGTAATGTTGAAGTTATAACTCGAACAGACAGCTGAGTGTTGACAGATGCACAGACAGGTGTAATCCAGTATATCCACTTCTTGAGTGGGGGAAAAATAAAGCATCTCTGCAATTCAGGTTAGTAGTTTAAGAAGTACAAAGACTGCCAGTAATAGTCTGATCCAGTGAAAAGAAGGTCGAGTCCAGCTCTCAGTGGTGCAGTATTTTTGCCTGGACCAGTCCAATCATTATAATAAACTTAAATGAAGGGAAATGCGATGAAGTCTTACTTTTGGTAATACCGAAAAAGGAAGATATTAAAACATTTTCCTTCATTTAACGTATTTTATAATGATTGAATTGGTATACACATTTGTGTTACAGAAAGCATCAAGTTACTGACGTCTGCTGGGGAAGCTTGGTAACTCAGGGCATGTTATATAATACACTGTATGCACATTGTGGAAATGTTTCTGCAGGACAACTGAATACTCTAAACACGGAAACTTTCAATATATTTAGAGTCGAAAGTTTGATTTAATGCTGCAAAAATGGCTGTCATTCCGCCATCTTCTATTTTGAAAAAAAAATATTGAGCGTGCATCATCCCCTCAGAACCATTTATCCACGTACCAAATATGAAAGGTGTAGCTTAAAGCATGTTGGAGGGAGAGATGGTAACATAACGAAAGTATCAATGACACTGTAGCTCACTTGTGTTAGACATGTACATGTATTGTATGTGACACAGCAATGACACACATCTAGGCAATGACCTGATAACAAAGGTACATGTAAAGTGTTGTAAAGGTCTGTATATAAATACTGACGTAGCCTGTAACAAATGTACAGGTAAAGTATGACTAAACTAAGTTCTAAGAACGTTGGCAGCGGCAACATTTTTTGACGAAAATTGAAGAAAATCGATAGCTCCCATTTAGAGGTCTCCCCAAACAAGTATACTGGGTTTCAAAGCAATCCAATCATAAATGTGCCCTGTAGGGTGTGCCAAAGGAAAATATTGAGGTCTGACTAAACTAAGTTCTAAGAACATCGGCGGTGGCAATATTTTTTGACGGAAATGGAAGAAAATCGATAGCTCACATCTAGAGGTCACCCCAAACAAGCATGCCAGGTTTCAAAGCAATCCGATCATAAATGTGCCCTGTAGGGTGTGCCAAATGGAAATATTGAGGTCTTCTGACTGAACTAAGTTCAAAGAACGTTGGCCACGGCAACATTTTTTGACGGAAATTGACGAAAATCGATAGCTCCCATCTAGAGGCCTCCCCAAACAAGCATACCAGGTTTCAAAGCAATCCGATCATAAATGTGCCCTGTAGGGTGTGCCAAAGGGAAATATTGAGGTCTGGCTAAACTAAGTTCTAAGAACGTTGGCCGTGGCAACATTTTTTGACAGAAATTGAAGAAAATCGATAGCTCCCATCTAGAGGTCACCCTAAATAAGCATATCAGGTTTCAAGGCAATCCAATCATAAATGTGCCCTGTAGGGTGTGCCAAAGGGAAATATTGTGGTCTGACTAAACTAAGTTCCAAGAACGTTGGCCGCAGCAACATTTTTTGACGGAAATTGAAAAAAAATCGATAGCTCCCATCTGGAGGTCACCCTAAACAAGCATACCAAGTTCAAAGTGATCTGATCATAAATGCGACCTTTGAGGTGTGCCAAAGGAAATTGTGGACGTATGTACTAATGTACATACGTACGTACACCGGCAGACGAGAAGTGATGGCAATAGCTCAGCTTGACTTTGTCAAGTTGAGCTAAAAACAGACAGACAGAAAGATGGACAGACAGACAGATCTTGAATTTTGAAAAAAAAATATTGAGCGTGCATAATCCCCTCATAACCCTTTATCCATGTACCATATATGAAAGGTGTAGCTTGAACCATGTTGGAGGGAGGGGTGGTAACATAAAATAGAGAAAATGGCTTAAAAAACACAACAAAAATGGCTGCCATTGCGCCATCGTGAATTGTGAAAACAAAATATTGACCGTGCATCATTCCATTACAACCCTCTATCCATGTGCCAAATATGAAAAGTGTAGCTTGAACCCTGTTGGAGTGAGGGGTGGTAACATAAAATAGAGAAAAAAGCTTCAAAAACACAACAAAAATGGCCGCCATGCCGCCATTTTGGATTTTGAAAAAAAAATATTGAACGTGCATCATTCCCTCTACCCATGTGCCAAATATGCAATGTGTAGCTTGAACCATGTTGGAAGGAGGGGTGGTAACATGAATATAGAGAAAAAAAATCTAAAAAAAAAAAACACAACGAAAATGGCCGCCATTCCGCCATCTTGGATTTTGAAAAAATTTTTTTGAGCGTGCATCATCCCCTCAGAACCATGTACCAAATGTGAAAGGTGTAGCTTAAAGCATGTTGGAGGGAGAGGTAGTAACATCAAAACAAACAGACGGACAGACTGCAATCCTATAGTCCCCTTACGGTTCCCGTAGGGGACGAGTAAGGTTAAAAACCTGTTTCTCAGGCCCTCCCGCACGCCCTCTTTTTAAAACCAATGGTCTCGTTACAGTTATTCTGTTGAAAATGCATGTTTTCACCAAGTGTCAAATGTATTCAATGGAGCAGCGTAAATGAATTCACATTTGAGTTATCTCCCTTACACCAAATGTGCACACAATTGTACATTTTCAGAAAGATCTCTTTCTAGGCTACCCAGCTGATTATATCACAATATAGAACCCTTAATACATCATTCATATACACTTGTCCGAATGATCCAGTTAATTTCTTGAAAAACGTGTAAAATTGTCAAAATTCACTCATTAAAGAGCAAAAGTCTCCCAATTTCGTGCATGCACAGCGAGAAAACAGTGTTATAGGCCTTTCTCATTATTCCTCAGTTGTTTTTTGGTATTGGCAGCTCAAATTTAATCAAGAAAAAAAAGGTGGTTTTCTTATTCATTTTTTCAAGAAGGCACACCAAAAGAAGTTCATGAAAAATTGTCCCATTTCTCACCTGTGAAAAATCAGCCCACAGTATGGTCTTGGTCACACAATCAACAAGCCTATGTGAACTTGACCTCTAACCAAAATGCATATAACCGTACACCACTTTCAACCCCCCAAACAGTAGATTTAGGGGAGCATATAAACACTGATGGTCACTATTTACTAGATCCACACCATCATGAAATCAAATAAGGTCCTAAATTCTCAGTTCCAGGAGGGTATTCGATAACCCGGAAGTGCTAACTTTTGAAGGAAACGAGACCAATGCAAACTTGAAAAAACAACTAGAGGTGTACCTGTCTCAGATGGGCCTGTCCATACCCGCCGCCGCCGCCATGATTATTCTAAGACTAAAAGGGGCATAACTCTGGTAGAAAAAAATTGATCGAATCTATAACTGCAGATATACAGGTTCCCATGGTAGTGAACATCCATACCAAGTTTCAAAGGAATCCGCCCATAAAATATCTAAAAAAAATCTCGTGACAAACTTCCAGCATTCTATGACAAGACAAAAAGGGGCAAAACGCTTTCAAAAATTGTCCGACCGGAACTATAATCGCAGGTGTACAGGTTCCCATGGTGGTGAACATTCATATCAAGTTTCGATGACAGTCAGTGGTCCATAAAATCTCTGGACAAATTTATGTCTACGGACGGATGGGAAAGAGGATTCCTGTATACCCCCCCCCCCCCCCAACTCATTGCAGGGGGGGGGGGGGTATAAAAATTAAATGGTTTATGAGTGTAATATTTCACCCACATTAATAAGATTGATAAATTTGTCACTTGAGTGCATCAAGGCCTTGAAATACCACTGCAAAGCCTTCTTGCACTCGAGGGATGAAATAAACCACAAACCATGCTGTTCTGTAGACTATGAGGCCTAAAACATAAAACAAACCAAGAACATGAACTTTTGATGATAAAATTACAAAAATAAAAAAAATAAAATAAAACACCACCCTGCCACATTCAATTTTACAAAAATGGCCTGAGAAATGGAAGATCTACTTTGTGTGGCCTAAAATGTTATTTGTTTGAGCTCTAGAGGCCTGACTTTCTCATTAATGAACAAGCATATCCCAGCAAACTAGTTCTTTGACTACAGCTCTAGCAATGCCAGTCTACAAGTAGTCATGGTCTACAACAAAAGAAACACACATGCCAGTTTAGTAATATTTTATTACAGTGAATTACACAGTCAATTATGGCATACTGTGACATACTAATGATATACAAAATCTAGGTGTGAAGGTGACAAAATAAACTCTCACACATTACACAGGATTTTCTATAAAAATGGCAAGAAGAATATATTGCTTTACTCTATTCAATGTATCAGGAAGGTGATTAACTAGAATTTTTTTTCATGGAAGGAAAGAAAACCACTGTTGAGGGCTAGAAGCCACTATCATGGCTGTATAGAAAAGTTGTGCAGGCCACTTTAATGACTTCACACGGCACGCATGAACTTGTTCTCTCCTCAGCAGCAATCAAAAAATTTCTTACAGTATGGCTGCCATGGACTGGTCATTTCCATGGATGGGCAATATTTCCATGGCTGCAAAAATATTAGATTAGAAACACAAATTATAGGTACAACCCGGTGCTTCATTACTTAAAATTTTGCTAATTATGATTTTTATAACCTGGTAAACGCATACGTGGACATCACTGGCCACGTGAGGATTATGACCAGTCCACGGCAACTGTACTGTATATAAAATTGCCAGTAGGCATTTTCCAACAAATTGTAACAAAACAATTATTTATAATCAAAATCTTGCTGAACTAATGTTATGCTTGCTAAGATCATGACATCTTTGAAAAAAAAATACTTGTGTTAAAAACCACCTTTGAAAAGTAATCTAGCACTCGACCAGTTAATTTTGAATGGTCATCTGAAATTTGTGTATTCTGAAGAGTGTAAATGATCACCAGCAGTATCCTGATTACTGGGATGAGTTTTGTTGCAGTATATTAGTGAAAATACAACAGAAATCATTGCTTAGGCCTAAAAAAATAAATAATCTGTTTCTCAGGCCCTCCCACATGGTTCTTTTGGCTGCCGCAGGCTCTCTTTTTATAACCAATTTAAACTTGAAAAAAATTAAATGGTTTAGGTGTGATATTTTACCCAAATTAAAAAGATTGATGAATTCGTCCCTTGAATGCAAGAAGGCTTTGCAATGCTTTAGCATTGCAAAGCCTTCTTGTACTCAAGGGATGAAATACACCACCACCCATGCTATTCTGTAGATTATGAGGCCTAAAACTTGAACCAAGAACATGAACTTTTGATGGCAAAGAAGTAATTACTGAAATATAAAATAAAAAAACGCTCGCCCGCATGTAATTTTACAAATAATGGCCTGAGAAACAGAAGGTCTACTTTGTGTGGCCTTAGTAAATACATGTACCACATAACCTCTGGCCTTTAATTGGTCAAATTCGGAAATATTGCATACTTGCCAGGTCAGATGCAGTTCAGTCCAAATGACAAACCTTTTATGCATTTCCTACTGTCTGAAATGCCATTTCCTAGTGTTTCTCCAGGCTGTATTGGTGCCTCAAAATATCTCTCACCGGTAATGCAATGGGCCCTTATTCCAACTCTGATCACTTTTACTGCAACAGAACAGGTGTCCCAACATGCAGTATTTGGGTATCTCAGAGTAAATTTGAAGTTAACTCCTTGCATTCTGTGGGTGGATATTACTGCCAAGGAGAGGATCTCTCTTCAAACTGAAATATGTCTAATTTGGGCATATTTAAACCGATTTCCACCCTGATAATTGGATAGACTGTCTCATCGATGACATTTTGAGTTAAATTTAGATGAATTTTTCATCAAATCAAGTCATGGCTGCTGTAAAGCAGCCATGTGACTAGATTTGATGAAAAATATCTTAAAAATACTTAGCGGGTTAAGAATTAAACATAAGCACATAAGAACCTTCACAGTTGTTTCTAGGCAAGTCTTGGCTGCCTACACAAGACTTGCCTAGAAACTACTACAAAGTCACAGGAAGTATATGCCAATGAGTAGTAAAATGTATACAAATCTCTCTAGGCATATCTTGGTTGCCTATACAGGTATCCAAGACTTGCCTAGAAACTGCAAAACCACAGGAGTTTGACTGCCAATGAGGAGCAAAAATGAATGCAAATCTGCAGGCCTTTCCAGGTTAAACCATTTCAACAACAAGAGGCTTCACAGGGCCTGAAGTGATCACCTTGAACAGAACACAATATAAACAGAGTCCAAGAATGAATCTACATTAAGCAATCCATCTTCATAGGATATATTGTCAATACTTGAGCCCCTCAGGAGTGACTAAAATAGTCCAAGAATCCTGCCTTTTCTTCAGTTGATCATGATGTAAAAAGTGGAGCTCCCCTATGAAGCCCCTTGATACAACCTATGTGGATTAATCTTAGTTACACATCCCCAGAGCGGATACTGAACACAAAATTTCTAATTCTTCATCTACATGGCCAATTCCAGCTCCCAAAGGGGAGCTCAAATATTAACCCAGGCTTTCGATTTGAACAAAGCTGAATCTGACTCCCCTAGAGATGTTGTATGCCAAATATGAAAGGATTCTGACTGGTGGATCTGATGAACGCATTTTTTAAAGAAATTTCCTCATATTGCACTAAGTTAAAATTTGGGCTTCTATAGCGAGCCCAAATATTAACCTACGGACCTTGATTTGAACAAACTTGAATCTGAAGAAGAAGTGTTTTGAAGAAATTTCCTCATATTGCACTAAGGTAAAATTCGGGTTCACATAGGGAGCCCAAACATTAACGGAGGCTCTCGAATTAGATAAGCTCAAAAATGGCAAAGAAACTATAAAAAGCAAACCATACTACTGTGTATTGCACCCTAATTTTGGGAACATTCCTGTAATTTGAGGCCTCCTGTGTGAGTTTGGTGGAATTTAAAGGACTAAACCTTTTCAGCTGACTCAAAGGTTCATATGACCGAATCACACAGTAAAATAGAAATAGATCTTTTTGTAGAAAGGACATCCACAAGAGAACACACTTCATTCTGTAGGCAATTAACTGAAGGAGCAGGCCATGATCAAAAAAGGATTAGCCACATTCATAATATCTTTTCCTTCGCAATCAGTAAATGAAATGTGATCCCTTTGGGAACCCTGGATAGAAGAGCTGTTTGATTAATGAGTTCTGACACGAAGTGACCCTGGCTGTCGAGAGTGCCATTAAACCTCAGTAAATAAATTGATTTCTGAGTTTCTCCTGTTTCAGGATTTCAAGACCTATTAACCGACACCTGTGAGAGTTCTCTAAAGTGGATAATATTAACTAGTGAGGTGCCAAATTATTTTTGGTCATCCAAATTTGTCTACGTTTCTTTGCCTTGTCACAATTTATAGGAGAGTGCCTAGTGGCACTCCATAATAAATTGTAACAAGGCAAATACTCACAGACTAAATAATTTTATTTATTCATCAGATAGTTGCATCTAAGTACTTAATTCTATGAACTGCACCTCAGAAGAAATCAGCAACACTTGTCTTTTTAAAATTTCTTGGATGCCATACAATACTATACTGAACCACACACGCCACTTGGCCCCGACAGACCCCTTTGTCTGGCGGTGGTGTGCGTGGTTCAGTATAGTTTCGCTAGGAAGTTTGTGCTGAAGGAAACTCTCTTGGTGTGGGTTCAAACCCCTGCCATGCCACTGTAAATAATTTTAATTCAAAAATAATATAAAGCACACCCACAGAATATGTAGCCTTTAATTTGTGGCGCCTGCATTTTAGAATAAAGCTCAAAATAGGCTTGCAGCACTCTACCAGTAAACATAAACAAAAATGATGTTGTCATGACCACGACACACCTATAACATCAAGTTTATGAGCTATTTGAAGCAAGATATCATGGACAAAATACTCAATTATTCAGAGTTCAGTGGACCCCCACTTAATTGGATAATTCAGTTGAATGCACCAGATTCATCCTGGCGGGTGTTTTTCTTCTCAATTACAGTCATTCTTTCTTGTAATTCCAAAAATGTGGTGCACAAAATCTGTTTTAGATAACCACAGCAAATCACAACTAGAGGGCTGCCACATCCACGGGGCAGCTGATCCCCCTGAAAAAAGTGTGGTCATCATCCAGAAACTTAAAAGTACATTGAATTTGGCATAACTCTGAAAAAATTGACCAGACCACACTTTAACATAACTCTGGTAATATCAATCAGGATGAACCCGGATTCGAACTTGACCTGTATTTTTATATGTTTAAGCCACATATCAAGTTTGGTTACAATCAAACTATTTCAAGGGAAGTTATCATCCGGAAACGAAATGTAAACGGACAGACGGACGGACGTACGTACGGACGCACAAAAAAAAAACGCGTGACGACTATATCCCCCGAAATTTTTTTTCGGGGGGATAACAATCCACCTTCGTTATTTTTTATATGTTGGTGTTCAACTGGTAGAGTGTTGAATTATTATTCAAAGGTGATTTGTAACAAGACTCTTTTTTTCAGATTCCATGCTACCAGTAAGGATAGTCTTACTTCCGCAGGATTTTCATAATTGTTTTGTTGCAATTTATTGGAGTGCCAATTGTAACAGAGTGATTTTACATAAGATATTTTTTTCGACTGCTGACTAAACAACAAGCTAATGCATACATGTACAGCGTAAAACCACTAAAGGTGCTTTCTGTACTTTTCAATAGAGCTATGATATTTGCTTCTAGCACTCAACCAGTTAAGGTCACTTTGTGCATCTTTATCAAGTTTTAAGGATGGAGAAACCTGGAGTTCCTGGACAGAACCACTGAGTCAGACTCACCAAATCGCCAACACAGCACATGCAGGGTTAGCATTGGTTAAATGAAAGTGTACCTTTGACATGCTGAACACCTTTGCACACTATGCTGCCCAATGCAGGATTTTTTCCCCCAATTTAATTTGTAATTGAAAGACATTTCCCCGGTTTTCAAGGACCTGAATCAAAACCTAAAATTGTGTCTGTAAAGCTAGATACACGTAGTATATACACATTCTTTTGTAATATATTGCCTTTTTTCTCTGATAATAAGCTAATAATTGAAAATAGAATATGATTTCATTTCTGGAATTAACTTTAAAAAAATTTCCACAATCCAGTACAGTGGAGCCCACTTAATTGAATACCTCTAAATTGTATGTCCCTGTTAATTGAATATAATGTTCAAACACAAAACCATTTACCATACCTTCAGTACAAATTTGATCTGTTAATTGCATATGGGTTGTAGAGTAAATTCCTGTTAATTGTATATAAATTTCTGTAGTATGTCGAAAAAATTATTGTGACACGCACCAAATTCCCCTTATTTATCAACCTTTTTGGCGTCACTACATCCACTACAGGCATTTATTCTATTGTATCTTGTTTGACAGAGCTCTATGAGCTCTGTCAAACAAGATATAATAGAATAAATGCTCAGTTTACCTCCAGAACACAGGAAACTGACCAAATCCTGTTAATTGTATACTCCTGTTAACTGAATAATTTTCACTGGCAAAATGGATATTCAATTAAGAGGATTCTACTGTACAAGTATTTCATTAGTTCCATGAAACCTGCACTCTATGTAACATGTAACTAACCCTGTGCATTTTTACAGCCTTTGTCAGTGTATATTTTCATGTAGTGTGTTATATGGCACTTACCAATTTTTTATTACCAGAAAGTGTGAATAACCCTGTGCATTGCCCGGGGCAGGGTTAGGGTATTTGAATTCGTTATTCAGTCATATTCAATACATTTTTTCAAGTATTCAGATGTATTTAGTATTCATGCAATTTTAAAGTATTCATATTTGTATTTGTATTCGAATACAGTCAAATTTGAGGTATATTCATGAATACTTTTTGAATACTGTTATCTTTAACACATAGGATATTTTGTAAAAAACATTGTGATTATCATTATCAGAGAATAGTCGAGAATTAAACTAGTACAATTTGAAGCGCATGGTTTTTCAGTATACTAATACAAAATTTGAAAATATTAAATTAAAATATTTAATAATAGTATATATTTATTTTTTTTTTTTACTTGTTATAATATTTGAATGTCCAAGATGTCATCCAGAAGCAAATTACTAGCATTTAGCCATCACAAAATGCCAGATAATTCATCTGGTACCATAAAAGTGGAATGTAAACACTGTACAACATACAAATCAGGTCCATCTGGTAGCACATCAAATTTCATACCACACATGAAAGTAATTTCAATTACTTATCTTCTTATTGACAGTAAAGTCTTCATTGTTCAAATATTGTTTCACGGCCCAGGGTTAGTAACACTTTCTTGTTATAAAAAAAATTTCATTATTAACTAAGTGACAAATCCTGTGCACTGTACAGCCTTTGTATGAATCTTAACTAAATCCACTTTTTACCCAATGTAAGGGCCAAAACCAGCTAGTACTATTCTCAAAAAAGCATTCAATCTCAGCTTAAGACTCTTCATTGTTTTTTTTAGTGAATTTAAAAAATGAAAACCTTCTATTTTTAATTAATAGCTTGTCAGTTGTAGATTGTCATATTTAGTGTACTTCCTATGGGAACCCCGGGAAGTGAAGCAGTGCCTGTTCACTGCGGTAAACTGGCTATGTTTTACTGGTAAAATAGGACCCAGTCACCAATGCTTGGGAGATGCAAACCCTCTGTAAAATGGGCAACATGGCTTATTAACGCTCACCCCCTGGTCTTGAGTCGATACTCATCTTGTGGTCATGATTAGCCATTGTGCAAAAATATGTGACCTTAAACACTAATAAATAAATAAATAATACATTTTGTGTACTAATACTTTCTGATCTTGAACTGGTTGAGTGCTAGAAGCCACTTTAGTGGCTTTACAGTGTGGATTAGCTAGTCGTTTGTGCAGCAGTAGATAAAAGAAATGTTTGTATAAAATTATTTTGTTACAATTTATTGGAGATTTCCAATAGGCACTCCAATAAATTGTAACAAAACAATTAACAATGAAGAAAATTTTCTATACCAAGCTTCCCCTGGCTTGTACATGTAGTATGGTCTTTGAAATTAAAACTGTTGTTACAAATCACTTTTGAAAAATAACTTAGCACTCTTCCAGTTAAGCTGCTTTTTTGTGTTCGTTGACATTCTGAAGAGGCAACACAAAGGCAAAACCACATCACTTGTGTCATACTCAGCTTGAACTGTTATTACATTGCAACTGGACAAAACATATTAAACTGGTGAAAAAATATTGTTCAGCCAATGTCTGTCGACATTTTAAATACTATTTATTTATTGGTGTTTAATGTCGCCTTCACCGTGTTTGGCTATCTCATGACTGCAACATAGGGATGAAATCAGATTTAGCCAATCGTTTATCGTTTATACCTATGATGCCCACTTTAGAGGACTTCCACTCCAGGTACTGGCTCCGGAGCCTATTTTACCAGTAAAGCACCACTTCTTAGGGTTCCCACAGGAAAACATTTTTTATATTTGTACCGTTTCTTACCATACAATACATGTAACTTATGAGCACAGGTTCCACAATATTCCCAAAATCGAACAACTTGACACTTGGTACTCAGTGTCCTCAAGTCCTCAATAGCTGTCTTTCAACTCACATTTAAGTGACTCAAAACTTATGTGTGCCTTAACATCTTTTTTGAAAAAGACACACATACCCACCGTTTTGTATATTCTCTTCATGTAAAATGAAAATTGGAAACATAATTATACGGTTCTCTGGGTTTATACCCAACAAGACTGAATGTTGAAAATGGTCATCCCAACAAAGCAGATTTAATTAAAATGACTATATAACTCATTTAGTTTGGGGCAAAAATGGAATTTTATTTTCCAAGAAAAAAACCAATGTATATGAGATGTTTTACTTATTTTACACGTGAACCATCTAAAAAATAAAGTTAAAAATCACACTCTCGTACGTGTCAATGACACTGCGGCTCAACATCACCAAAAAGGGACATAAATAACTAACTGTAGAATTGCTATAGTAGTGATTAACAGATGTTTGGCAATCATATCTGACAATGGCCGATTTTAAGCCATTAGTTGACAATTGGTAGAAGTATTTGAACATCGGTTCGTGACGATGGTTACATGGAACACCACAGGATCAAAATTGTTCATATTTACATTTGATTCATGACCTCATACAAGCAGTTACAAGCTTAATAAGTTGTCACAATGATTGGCAGTAGTGTTCAAATGACTTGTCGATAATTCAACATTTATAATACCCCACTCCAAGTTACATTTACATGGACAGCACCCCACCAGTACTAAGAATTGCTGTTTTATCGTCTGATATCACTGTCAGTTCATTTTCAAGCAATCTAGTTACCCAATTCTTTTTTAATCACTGTCAACACAAAGTGGACAATAACAAATAAACATAAAATACACTCATCAGCCAATTGTTTTCAGAGTTGGAGTATAACTTTAATCTGTTGTTCATGTTACTTATTTATGAAAACAATCTAAAAATAGTTTATGGCCATTTTGTGCATGGACTTCTGAGATTGGTTATCATTTGTGAAACATTATATTTCTTCATTCAGGATTTTCCGTCACTAGACACATGAATATGAATCTACAAAATGGAGTGAATTGCAGTGTTAGAAGCTATTGAAAACACAGCCGTTATCAATGCATTTTCAGTTGATTTCCACCCCACAACGAAAGCAATCTGAATTACTATGAACAAAATGGGACCTACTTTTGTTTTGACCTGTATATCCACGTGGGTTGTGAATGAAAAATTTTAATTACAACATAAATCAGTAATTAAATCAAGTAATTAAATATATGTTATTTAATTGCCCTTTGATATATATTATTCAATTTCATCTTGAAACGAAATTTAAATGGAGGTGGAATTTAAAATAGTATGAGCGTAAGTCACCTATTTTCGTATTGATCAAAGATGCACTGTTAACATGTTTCCGCAGACGTATATTTATATTGATACACACAGTGACTCACTCTTGAGATCAATTTAACGGACATATCAACCCGACTGTACTGTAAAATGAACCCTATTCTATGCATTCTTGAACATACTTCTCCTTTTGATTGTGACTTCTGACATCAGCACTCACAATCGGCCAGTTGTGCACTCAACTAATCGGTAAGTGAATGATGGTTGCAAATCCTTTCGGCCAATCACTATGCTATAGGAATTGTAGACAGTTTAATTGCCAAATCTGAGATGGCCACTGGAAGCCATGTTTGTTAATGAAATTAAAAAAGACATGATTCCTCCGATGTAGACATCACCACAAAGCTGCATAAGAGAGTTGAAAAAGATTGTGTGCAAGAATTGTTGACAATTTATTTGACAATTTATATACCAAATCCAAGATGGATTTCAAATGAAAGTGTCAATGACACTGCAGCTCAACTTGTCCAAAAAGAACTGAACTAAATAGATCAGAAAGATTCAGCAATGCCCAGTCATTCACTCAAGTTTCTACAGAAAAGACATCACACCAAAGCAACATATGAAATCTGAAAAAAATTGGGTGAGGGATGGGGCCTGTTGGGTGTACTAATGGAATTGTTGACAATTTGTATGTCAAATCCAAGATGGCTGGTGGTGGCCATCTTTTTCAATGGAACGGAATGCAGAAAAATTTGACAACTCACATCTAGATATCATACCAAAGTTACATATAAAATTTGAAAAAGATCGGGTGAGAGGTGTGGCCTGTAGGGACTGCTAATGGAATTGTTGACAATTTATATGTCAAATCCAAGGTGGCCAGTGGCGGCCATGTTTTTTAACGAAAATTCAGAAAAATTTGAAAGCACCCACCTAGACATCATTCCATCTAGACATCACACCAAAATTACATATGAAATCTGAATAAGATTGGGTGAGAGATGAGGCCTGCAGGGTGTGTTAATGGAATTGTTGACCATTCATATGCCAAATCAAAGTTGGCTGCTGACGGTCATATGTTTGAACAAAATTCAGAAAAATTTGCTAGCTCTCATCTAGACAGAACACCAAAGCTATATATGAAATTAAAAAAAACCAGGTGACAGATGCGGCCTGTAGGATATGCTAATGGAATTGTTGACAATTTATATCCAAATCCAAGATGGTGGCTGGCCAACAAAATTCAGAAATATACGATAGCTCCCATCTACACATCACACCAAAGCAACGCATGAAATTTGAAAAAGGTCAGGTGAGATATGTGGCCTGTTGGGTGTGGTGATGGAATTGTTGACAATTGATATGCCAAATCCAAGATGGCCACTGCAGGCCATGTTTTTTCAACGAAATTTGGAAAAATTTGATAGCTGCATCCAGACATTATCCCCCTAGCCATGTAGGAAATTTGAAACTAATCAAATGAGAGATGAGGCCTGTAGGGTGTGCTAAAGGAATTGTGGATGGACAAACAATGGATTGCAATAGCTCATACTTGACATTGTCAAGATGAGCTAAAAACTAGAACTATCACTGAAGGTGATTAATACCCCCACAACCGGCTTACTAGAATGCACCTCTGAATGTTGAGTTTGAAAAACCAATAATAAATCCCAAGTTCATGGGAGATAACTTGGTTAAAATTGTCACAGATCAAAAATTTTGGAATATGAACATGGTACACTTGCTAGTCATAAAGATTGAGAAGTTCATCAAAATCAGTTCCAATAATGTAGAAGGAATTGCACACACAAGAATCTCATTTGAAAATCCATAATAAATCTAAGTTCATGGGAGATAACCTGGTTAAAATTGTTGCAGATAAAAAATTGTGGAATACGCACATGTTCACTTACAAGTTATAACATCTGAGAAGTGTCATTGAAATCGGTTCAATAATGTAGAAGGAGTTGCACACACAAGAATCTCATTTGAAAATCCATAATAAATCTTAAGTTCAGGGGAGGTAACCTGGTTAAAATTGTCACAGATGAAAATTTTTAGAATATGTGCATGTTCACTTACTAGTTATAACGTATGAGAAGTTTCATCGACATCGGTTCAATAATGTAGAAGGAGTTGTGCACACAAGAATCTTATTTGAAAATCCACAATAAATCTAAGTTCATGGAAGATAACCTAGTTAAAATTGTCGCAGATGGAAAATTTTTCATAATGTTTGCGAAGTTTCATCAAAATCGTTTCAATAATGTAGGAGGAGTTGTACACACAAGTTTAGATGGACGGACAGCCCCCATTTCAAAGAGAAGTCAGGGTATAATAAAGGAGTGTACATCTTGTACCATATAATATAATAATTTTTAAATTTTTTTTTCATTTGCACGTTATTTATTCCTTATAAAATTGGGAAGAAAATTAGTCAATGGTAGAGTGCAGGGTGGCTCAGTATTGAACTGTATTATCCTCTCAATTTTGTAAAGTATAAATTATGTGCGGAAGGAAATTATGAGAAGAAATATACAAGAAGGCTAATTTTACCAGAAATGATTTCAACTTTCGGAGCCGATATCAGAACTTAAATATTTAATATTTTCTACCATGTTTTTTCAACTTTGTCGGTAATATCATTTTTATTGACATTCGCCTTTAGTGTCACAAGTGAGTCTTAATAAAGATAGCTGACTGTTTGTACAGCATTTAGCAACAACAAAGTATTATTGATGAGATAAAAAATATAGAGACAAGTGTCACATGTTCTTTGTTAGTTATTATTGCACCATAAACTGATCACACAGGTTCCTTTCATAAACATGGAACATGCGTTCTTTTTGTATGATGTCTAGATATTTATTTATTGGCGTTTAAGGTCACATACTTAGCACAATGGTTAATTGTGACTGTGACAGTTTTACAGGTGGAGGTAATCAGAGTACCCGGAGAGAACCACCGAGCATCGATGAGCAACTGTCAGTTCAACATCCTAACTCTGTTCAGGCTTCGCTCAAGCAAGATTACATCGTTTCAAGACATGTGCACCATCGACGGGCAGTACGCCTTAGTACATGGCGTCACCGTGCCCCCATGTAGGCAACTGAGATAAAGTACCTTGCCCAAGGACACAATGCGGGTCGTCACAGACGGGGATCGATCTCTGGACAACTAGCATAGAAGTCCAACAGTCTATCACTGAGCCACCGCGCTCCCATGATGTCTAGATGAGAACATCCTAGTTTGGTCATGATCTGTCAACTGTGACAGCTGTGCAGGTTCATATCCTTGTCTTTATTTACCACAGTCTACATGTTGTATTTATGAATCAATTTCATTGTAACTTGGTAGTATGACGTAGTCTGATGACGAGAGAACATTTGACATGTATTTTGGTCTAAATTGGTCAACGGTGAGGGCCACATGAGCCCTTGCTCTTAAAACCTTTGATACAGCCTACAGGCTGTATTTACGAGGTCATTTCGTTGCAACTTAGTTAAGTGACTTGGTGCTGGATTTCTGAATGAATGTCCAGATGAATTCCCATTTTGGTTCAGATTGATGAACCATGAGAGCCGTACAGGGCCCCCAGGCCTCAGACCTAATTCTTCTACCACACTCTACAGGTAGTTTTTTTTTTTAAATGATTTTACTGTAACTTGGTAACTTTGGTTGACAAACTTTAACTGTGTGGGCCACATCTACCCAGGCCTCAATTCTTTAGTACAATCTACACCTCAAATTATTCTTGTTGAAAACATAGTATGTAGGGTACAGAACTTCACATATTCTCAATTATAACAATTCTTGTCTTATTTCATAATCCTTTCATAAGCATTGAACATTATCCTTTTCATCAAACACTACACACAGTCAAATTAAGTTGCAGTGTCATTGACACTTTCATTGCTTCTCACTGACAATCTACACCCCACAGCCTTGCAGTTGTTTCAAGGAAAGTCTTGGCTGCCTGTATAGGCAGCCAAGATTTGCCTAGAGACAACTGCCAATTAAAAGACTTATAATTTAACTTTGAGTTTACTCAGAGACTGTTGAGGTATGACACACCTGTTTTATTGCAATAGAAAGTGATCAGATATTGAATAAGCCCCATTATTATGCCTCACGTTTGCAACATCAGCCGTGATTGGTTAATTTGACACCTTCTCAAAGTTATAGTACTGGAGTTATGGGGCAAAACACGGGTACTATCGGAACGTTCTTCCCTGGAGACAAGAGAACAAAGAAAATGTAAGCTCCACTTCCATTGATCAGTGTTGATTACGCACACCCTGAATGGAATTTCTCAACACCAAACGCTTGCACCGTGTCCGTTTAACTTTTATCGTCACCGATAGACACAAACTTACCAACAAATATATCATCTTCAGTGGGTGTGTTTTCAATTTTAATTGCAAACAATGAATTCAAAAGAATCAGAAATATTAAAAACTCACGTGTTGTTCATCACTTCAGTGAATCCTAAATCTGAGTTATGACTTCAATTAATTATATTTCCACAAGTGTAGTACTCCTCGGCCTCATTGAGCCTCTGCCTCAAGTTCAAAATAAATTGTTTCACTCCGCTTAATTCTAACAACTGTCGTCGTCCAAGAAACATGAATTTATATTCCATTAATTTATACTACTTATCACACAAGCATTAAAAATGAATTATAACATGAACAGCATGATGCAGTTGTAAACACTGGCATTTGATGAAATGGAAACTCCCAAAGCGATGGCACTTGTGACAAGCCATTTTCGAAGAGACATCATTCATTTGAAATGACGGCATGTTTTTGGATTCAACTACATTGTTATTACAAGATTGATGGCATGTTGCAGTTAATGCTTAACAATGAAAGTTACTTTTTGTTCGGCATAATAAAATAATTAGAACGTTTCTTTTTCATGTTCTATAGTACCTGAGTTTGTGTGATTTCTGAAATAAAACCTGAAGCAGCATTTGCTGCTTCAGGTTTTATTTTAGAAATCACAAAACTCAGGTACTATCAACCGATAGAACATGAAAAGAAATGTTCTAATATTATAATAGGGTTACAGGAAATAGATATACGGAGGCACCAATACAGCCTGGAGAAACCAGGAAATAACATTTCAGAGAGTCTATACACGTATTGCAAAAAACATTTCTTCAATGAAACTGAACAGCAGCTGACTTGGCAAGTCTGTGATGTAGGGATGCACGATATTCAAAAATGAATACCAGTATCGGTATTCAAAAACATACCGTGGTATACCGGTATATCGAAAACTGCTCAGATATATGAACATAGGTACCACAATCAAGACTTGAGGCATCACAGTCAGAACGAATCAGCATGCCTTGATGATGCAGTTCGAAAAACATTTACCCAATGCAGACGCTATTAAAATTTATTATTTTAAAAATCATTTTATCAGATTTTTCCCCAAAACAATATAATATGACCCATCATTGGAACGAGCTCAATGAGCTCGTTCCAATGAGGGGTCACATGATATAGTTTTGTTGAAATTTAAGAAATTATTTTTTTCAAATGGGGAATTTGTATATTACATGGGCGTATGCAGACGATTCCTTAGGTAACGGGACAATATTATTCATTCGGGGCTACAGCTAAAAAAAACTCAAGTCATTTTGAAAATTAAATTGTGGGTAAATAAATAATAAACCAATATTTTTGTAATTACACCAGTATTCAATCGATATTGGTTTGAATACAGGTACATATCGGTTTATCGATATACCGTGTAGCTCAACTGTGATGTACCCAAATTGGTCCAACAAAAATAAATGTGTAAGTTTTTATCAAGTGTTTATTGATACTGAATGAGGAATATATAATAAAACTTCTAGTTAGTAGAAAAACAATAATCGACAATGATAATCTCCCCTCCTTTATCTAAGAAAGATGGCAGACCACGCAAACAATATTTTTTTTTTAAATAATTAAGACTTTATATTTTTTTACCTAAAAAATATAGCTTATGATACCTCGTATGAATGAGCTCATTCCAATCAGAGGTCATAAGCTTTTATTTTTGCGGCAAAACAAAAACAAAATAAAAAAAATTTGAATGGATATTTTGTGAATCGTGTGGCCGACTTTGGCAGTTATGTAGGTGAAGTGTTAATTTAACAGTAGTTAAAAGAGTTAATTGCATTTGAAAAATATGCATTTAAATGCATTATTCATTTAACCAGGATTAATTCATTATATTCTGGTAATAAATTGAGTATTCCTTCTACTATATCTTATTTGATCTCATGGAGATCTGTCAGACAAAATGTAATGGATTAAATGTCTAGACTTGAAATATGGAGACACAAAACAATTTGTTAAGCTGAAATGTTTAAGGCATGGGTGTCTGATGAAATACCTTTTTCACTTGAATAAGATGGATATACATATGCAATTATCATTTGCTTCATACAAGATGACAATTTCTGTGTTTTTTCACTTATACAAAAAGGGCTGGAAGACCCTTATATCAATTCAAAGAAATATTATATATACTTTTCCAACAAATAAATAGGAATATCATATCCCTGTATCATACCGAAAACACAAACTCACGGAACCCAGAAAAGCACTAAAATCAATATTACCCAGCCCAGGGCATGTTACAATGATGTTTTTTTTCAATGTTCCCCCAACTTGCTAGGTCTCATGTGAGAAAAACATGAACATATTTCAGAAAATCTTTGCATCAGATATAAATTTTGTCAGGCAGAGGTTAATAATAAATAGTAAATATCATTTATTTATTTACTTTTATTTATTTGTGTTTAAGGTCACATGTTTCTGCACAATGGCTAATCATGACCACAACAGGAGTGATAGCATTCCCCCCCCACAAAAAAGCCTGTCTGTTGTCGGGAAATTTTGCTTTTTCTAAGGAGCGACAGGGAGACAGCTAACTTTGCTATGTCGCTTCCTTGCAGTGTATCAAAATAAGTTTAAAAGATTTTTATTTCAATTATTGTATTTTCTATGTAATTGATATACTGCGAATAAAAGATTTCAATATTTCAACTCAAGACCAGGGGTGAGCGTTAAGCCATGTTGCCCATTTTTGAGAGGGTTTGCACCTCCCAAGCACTGGTGATTGGATCCTATTTTATCAGTAAAACAGAGCCTGTTTACCGCAGTGAACAGGCACTGCTTCACTTTCCAGTGTTCCCGTGGGGAAAATTGTAAATATGAAACTGTTTTTCTATGAAGTGTTCACAGTGCACACTGTTAGAAGAATAAATTAAAAATAAGAATGTTAATACATACACTTTTCCTTCCAACAGAAACATCTTGTGAACTGAGAAAATGTAAAGAAAAACATCTCCAAGTATAAAACAACAAATACAGTGTCAGTATAGAAAATTTAACCCTTAGGGGACTGGGTATTTTTATATATTTTCTTTATAGTTTGAAAGTCTACTTCCAGTGGCTTTGGAGTTGTTTCTAGTCAAGTCTTGGCTGCCTTCATAGGCAGCCAAGACTTGCCTAGAAACAACTGACAAGGTACTTAAAAAACAAGTTTTGAGTTTACCCAAACAATCAATGTTGGGACACCTGCACCTTTGCAATAAAAAGTATATCAAAGTCGGAATTAGGGGTTGACAAAAACTCTTCAATCAATGCTTTCCACATGAATTTTGTTTAAAAACCTGTACAAAAAGTGCATGCAAATCACTGAAACAGTTCGGGATTAGCTGAGATGATACACAATAAGCTATTGTGATATCTAGGTTCCACAATAGCTTATTGTGTGACAGTGCTGCCATATTAATATGCAGGATTTCCACCCAAAGCCAAATAAAACAATTCACTCAGACAATAAAAAAACACAACTTGTCTCTCAGGCAATTGTTCCTGAATTATTCTGACCAGAGAGGGAGTTTGTTTTGTAAGGCTTGAAGGTCTGGTGATTTTTTTATTACATTTTTGCAACACTTTCAGTTGTTTAGGCCCCACAAAGCAGATCTTGTTTCTCAGACCATTTTTTTGTAAAATTGCATGTGGGTGGGTATTTTATTATTTTATTTTTGTAATTATTTCTGTGCCATCAAAAGTTCATGGTCTTGGTTTGTTTAATGTTGTAGGCTCATAATCTACAGAAAAGCATGGGTGGTGGTGTATTTTGACCTTTGAGTACACTCAAGGATCAAATTTTTCAATTTTATTAAATCGGGAAAATATCAAGACATAAACCATTTAATTTTTATTTTTTTAAGTTTTCATTGGTTATAAAAAGAGAGCATGCGACAGCAAAATGACCTTGCAGGAGGACCAGAGAAACAGATTCTCAACTTTCTTAGATCTAAAACCATATCATGTGACCCTTCACTGGAATGAGCTCGTTGAGGGGGGACTTGGGCAAATGGGATTAAGTGCCTTGCCCACAGATCGCACGGGTTAGGACTGAACCTATAGCCTTTCAACTTGAAGTTCAATGAGCTCTCCTCATCGATGGTGCACTTGTCTTCAACCAATGCTAACCATGCTTGTGTGTATGTTGGGAAGTCTGACAGTTCCTTGACATTTCATGGTGGTTCTCTCTGGGTGATCCTGACAGTCAAAAGTGTCATTAAACTCCTATAAAAAAATAAATAATGAGCTGTCTAATGATCCAATGGATTAAAAAAAGAATGAAAGTACATGCATCACTATAGATGGGACATCTGTCTACCTCAGATCAAGTTCCCAACTTAAACTGGTGCTCCTCTGTACAAATGGGTGGACTGAGACAATCAGAGTTATCACTCTCCAAGATTGGATTTGAGTTCTGTCTCTTCACTGGCATAAGTTGTATTGAAACATAACTGATGTGGCCGAGAATAGATTTCATGCATCCAATGAACCAACAAACTGACTTAAGTGTTTGTGAGTTTGTTGGGGATTAAAGTCACTTTCTGATACTATTGCTATGTTACAACTGTAACTTAAGTATGGTGTTGAAGTTCAGCCAAACGTTTATATTTTTGTTGCCCACTTTAATGGACTCACACCCCAGGCAATAGTTACAATGTAGAATTATAAAAACACAGCTTAATTTGTCTGCAAAGTGCAGCTTCACTTCCTAAGGTACCGATGAGCAGTCAAAATGATAAATGGTCATTGACATCTTCTATATCTTTTCTCGACTTTGACCAAATTTGGCAAACTATAATGAGAATCCAGTGTACCATGTTAATCTCTACCCAATTAATGCACAGGATATATATAATTTATTATTTGAACCCTTTGAACCCCAGCAGCCACTTTTCCAGACAGGAACATGATATGTCATAACGTCATTATATAGGATGGCTGTTCAGTAAATATTGTGGGATAGACCAATCAGTATTTTCAACGTGCAGCCTCGGGCTGCACATTGAAAATACTGATTGGTCTACCCCAAATAATGAATATGGACTCTTCTAATTGCTGTCATTGAACTGGCATGGAAGATACCACTAGAGTTCAAAGCGTTAAACTCTTTTTTCAGTTTTTTTCCAAAAATGTCTACAAAACCATATCATATGACCCCTCAATGGAACAAACTCACTCCAATGAGGGGACACATGATATGGTTTTGTTGAAATGTTTGAAAAAATGTTTTTTTTTTTAACAATTTTTACACTACGGAGACGAGTGTGGCCAATTTGTAAGGTAAAAGATTAACTAATTCAGTGCTGGAAACTCATATTTAGGCTTCACAAGTCATGGGGTAAATATAAAGTGCTCATATTCTTATCATATACTTTATATCCAGCTAAAGGTGAGTGAAATTTGCTATTAAGGATCTGTTTTGTCATAATTTATTGGAGAGTGCCTTGTGGTATTCTACAGTAAATTATAACAAATCTTAATGCTTTCAACCCGAGTCAGTTTTTCCGGCTGGGTCACAAGCTATGTCATAATGTCATTAAGTGGGATGGCTGCAAGGTAAATGTGTGGTGTAGACCAATCAATATTTTCAATGTGCAGCCCTAAGGCTGCACGTTGAAAATATTAACTGGTCTAACCCCAGATAATAAATATGGACTCTTCCAATTGCTGCCATTGAACTGACATAAAAGATACCACCAGGGTTCAAAGGGTTAATAAATCAGTCTGAATATTTTCTGACGACCAAAAATAACCTAGTACTCTTAACCCCAGTTATGACGATCACATTTTCGATGAATCTAATTGTATTAGATGACTCTCCAGTTGCACCTTATAAACGATGATTCAGATCACGCATTATCGTCAAATCTAATTCAATTGCCCAGTATACTTGCGACAGTCTCCTTGGGTTGTTAATTCTCTCCCTGCTGGGTCTGATTTGAACATTTCTAACATAACCAATTTGAATCAACTGCAATTAGGATTCTCTAATTAGCATAAACCAGTATGTAAACGCTAATACCAGAACACAACCGAACATCGACAGAAGATTAGATCAGATTTGTCGCTAATCGAAAGTGTCTGAATCAAACAACACCTCAACTCTAATAGATACATTAAATGAGTTGCTCAGGCCTGGCATTCTTAGAAAAGCAGAACAGCTAAAAATCGCTCCCCTTGCATAGCCCAAAGGAGTGATTAGATCTTACAGAAGCTAAAAGTGGAAAAATGAAATTTTACTATTTGTAGTACTTCCAAGTGGGCTTTGTACATTTTATTTGGTGCTGCTAACAAGGTAGTCTCTGTGAGACTCCTACACTGCCCCTTCCACACCTACGGGCCTCGGCAAGGCCCTGAGGTGTGGGAGGGGCAGTGGAGCTGTCTTACAGAGATCACTAACACGTCAGAGATCTGAAAAGATGTGGGTTTTAGGAATAGGCTGTTATGGTAATCATTACTTCCTAAAACCAGAAGGGCTAGTTTTTCGCCCTCCTTAATTTTTTTAAGGCGAGCAGTAGGCGAGCGAATAAGTCGCTCTCCTGAAAATGCCAGGCCTGGTTGCTCTCAGATGAAGATTTATCTGAAATGACACTGAAAGATATATTTGATTCAGACAGACGAACAATCATCACGAAACATTCAAACAGAACCTAATATTAGATTTCTCCAAAATGCATCTGTCTAAACAAGGATTTACCAGTTAATCAGCAAGTGTAATCATGTCTCATTTACATGCACAGCCACAAATCTGATTGAGAAAATAAGTTCATCAAAACCACAACTTGACTGAAATAAAACTATGATTAATGGCTTTCAGAGTCAAGTCTTTCACTGCCAGCTCTATGTATAACATTACACAAAAAAACATTTACACACACACATACACCACGAAACACAAATATGGCACTATGATAAGAAAAATGAAATATTTTTCAGTTCCAAAAATATTTAATTTTGTACCTGTACAATTAAACTTGTCAGTTACAGGTGAATTGTTATACATACATAAGTGAATTGAAGAGAAAAAAAATTACAAGATAACAATCACACAATGTACAATTAATTCAATCTTGTTAATAGTTAAGGGAATCAGTTAAAAAATATATTGATTATGCAAACAGATCACTAATGATCATTCAGACCTGGAAATAACTTGTGAACGACCATTTAGGTTATGTGTGGTTTACGTCAATTGTAAAACATCCGAAAGAACTACAGGTCAGGCCTAAAAAAGTTAAAAATATGTTTCTCAGGCCCTTCTGCATGGTCCTTTTGACTTCCACATGCACTCTTTTTATAACCAATGCAAACTTAAAAAAAAAAAAAAAAAAAATGGTTTATGTCTGATATTTTACCCAAGTTAATAAAATTTATAAATTTGTCCCTTGAGTGCGACAAGGCTTTGCAATGCTTCAGCATTACAAAGCCTTCTTGCACTCAAGGGATGAATTATATCACCACCAATGCTATTCTGCAGATTATGAGGCTAAAACATTAAACAAACCAAGAACATGAACTTTTGATGGCAAAGAAATAATTACAAGAATAAAAAATAAAATAAAATAAAAAAAACGCCTGCCCAAATGCAATTTTACAAAAAAAAAAAAAATGGCCAGAGAAACGGAAAAAACTACATTGTGGGGGCCTAACGGCAGGTTGCGACAAGTTACGACAAAGTAATACAACATAAGTTTATTAATATTAAATTACAATCCTAAAAAAATTTCTGCCATAAGGCCACACAAAGTAGATCTTCTGTTTCTTGGGCCATTATTTGTGAAATTGCATGCGGGCGAGCGGTTTTTATTTTATTTTTTATTTCAGTAAATACTTCTTTGCCATCAAAAGTTCATGTTCTTGGTTCAAGTTTTAGGCCTCATAATCTACAGAATAGCATGGGTGGTGGTGTATTTCATCCCTTGAGTGCAAGAAGGCTTTGCAATGCTAAAGCATTGCAAAGCCTTCTTGCACTCAAGGGACAAATTCATCAATTTTTTTAACATGGGTAAAATATCAAGACATAAACCATTTAATATTAATTTCTTTAAGTTTAAATTGATTATAAAAAGAGAGCATGCGGCAGCCAAAAGGACCATGCGGGAGGGCCTGAGAAACAGATTTTTTATTTTTTTAGGCCTAATAAATAGCAACAACTAATGTGCGATCTCAGAGAAGCACCACAACGCCCTCTTCCTAAGGGTTACGAGCATGCTATATGGCATAACCTGTCAATGGGTTACAATATAAACCATTTATTTCCAGGTCTGATCATTGATTGATAAGTTGATAATGGCAAGTAACCAAATCATAACAAGGTCATGGTGATGATCGTTATTTGGATACTGATTCAAGTAAGATGTGGGTCTAATTATATTAATTTATACAGGGATCCCAATGATTTCAGAGAATCAAATTAAGTGGCCTGTGTATCTCAGAATTTGAGTCGAATCAAATCTTGAATAAAATTTGTCGTTTTTTTCACAGACATGGAATATACATGTAGCAAATATTATCAGCCTCCATTTGTTTGAGTGCATCAATGAAAAAGCACCTTGAACTCTTCTTCCATCATCAGGTCTCCTGTACAGGAGACCTGAGGATTGAAGAAGAGTTCAAAAAGGAGGCACTTGGTAGGATTTTGCAAACATTTAGACAATTTAGAAATTTCCGAATCGGCACCACTCAAATCAAATCACCAGAAAGATTTTTTTTAATGAAACCAAGTTTTGAAACTTCACAGGGCTCTAATTTTAAGCACTTTTCAAGAACCATGACCATGATTTTTAAGGACTATTATCTTTTTATCAAATAGAGCCTCCTCAACCCCAGGCATCAGTTACCCGGTTTTGATACACCAGTGTCCTTGACTTGTTTATCGCAGAAATCAATTCCCACAGGGATTTATTTTGTTCCTCCAAATCATGTCAAATATTTCTCAATGGAACAAGCTTCCTAAGAGTGTTCCTCCAATAGAGGGCTCTCAAACAATGTATTCGATGGAAAATATATAATATTATAATATGATTGGTATGAGATTAGCACCCTATTAGTATTAGGTATAAGGTTAAAACTTTTGAACTGAAAAAGCAATGCCCATCCGGATTTATCAGTCTTTTGATATGAATAACTTCCGCTTTTTAAAAATTTTATTGAATATCCTAATGATGAACAGAGTGAATATCATGATGACACACAAACATTCATGAACATAGGCTAAAATTTCAATTAAAAGAGATAAGATACACAGATCAAGTAACACTAGCTTCAAAAAGTTGTCATCTATGGACAAGGAGAATGATTTACCAGGAAAACACTCTCAGAGTGAAGTTCCACATTATCACAGCTCAAGTTCAATGGAAATTCTCAAGAAGTATAAGCAAAGTCTGATCTGACATACAGTGTTCCTGCATTTGGATAAGCAGTCAATTTAAGGAGCTTCCAAGAGATTTTCAGTACATTTACATGGGTTTCCAAGGTTCTAGAGATAAGGCCGACATAAAAAATACATTCGGTTCTCAAGTAATTAATTTAAATCAGTGAGGGATGGAGGCATTTATTTTTAATTATTTTTTTTTAACTGGTAGAGTGTAAAATTACTTTTGGTGGGAAAAATTTGTTCACATGTTCTTGCCTTGTTACAATCTATGGGTGAGTGCCTAAAAAGCACTCTCCCATCAATAGCAACAGAGCAAATCTATACAGACTAAATAATTACACTTCAAAGAAGTGAAGAACATCCAAAGAAAATGAAGCAACTGAGTTCTGGTACCTGCACTCCAGAAAAAAAGCCCAAATTAGGACTTCAAGCACTTGAGTCTTGGAACAAAAGGAGGATGAAAGCAAGTATTTGATGCATGGAGTCGACTACAAACTGTCCTTTTGGAGATGATTACATGGAATTCATTTGCAAGATCCTTTTGCTTCCATGCTCCTCTTGTCTCAATATTCACAAGCTCCCATTTTTGTCCTTCTGTTAACCTAACCATATTGACAATATTGTAGACCACCAAGTATATGCCACACTAAGCTTGCATTTGTCAATTGTTTTTCACTGGCCCACATCTCACAAGTCATGCTTCAATGAACTCTACACACTATGCTTGGTGATGTCAACAATTCAAATGGATGGGGTAATGACTAATCCTTCAGTTTGTTATTTCATTTTCATTATTATTAGTTACCAGTATAAAATGTTGGGTTGCAAATGCCAATGTACCAAACGTTTACCCCCAGTTTATTTTAACACAAGGACAAGGTTTTTTGTTCAAAAAATTATTTTCCATACTTTCTCAATACCCATGCATCTTAACTGATGTTTTTTCTATACTTTTTATGACCTTTCCCATGTGCATAGCCAGGATTTCATAATAGGAAAGCCTTTGCCATTTTTTTTTTTTTTTTGGGGGGGGGGGGGGGGGGGGGGGGGGGGGGTTGTATTATTTGAAAGTTTGTTGTTGTGGTTGGGGTGGGGACCTCCCCTATTTTCTTAACAAGGACCCTCTATTTGTTAACCCATCCTTGCACTTCCCATGTGGGGGAGTGGGTAACAGCTGGAGCATCCTACTTAGGACTAGGCAACCCCCCTCCCTCCCCCCCCCCCCCCCCCCCAATTTTGTTTTGCAAAATTCAGTGCTCTACGGGTGAGTCTGGGGCATTTATAGTGTGCCGCCCAAGTATGAATATAAACAACCTGTCATTTGCAACATGAAATCCCCAGAGGGTGAATTTGCTGATGCTATCCCATACAGTGGGCCAATTTATCCTCTAGGTACAGCTTTCTGTTTTGGCTTGAAACCTTGATTCAGACTGAGGTTTACAGAGGGTAAATTTTGTGATGCTACCCTGCCGTGCAGGGTAGCATCACCAAATTCACCCTCTGGCGACCTCATTTTGCAGATGACAGTCTGCTTATTTTCAGGCTGTCGCTCCAATACTGGAGACCATTTTAGGGCTCTATATGTTTTGTGAAAGTTGCATAGAGCCAAAGTTTGGGGTGAGGAAATATTAGGGTGGTACAAGGTTCCACCAGGACACATTGTGGCTATTACACTGCCATTTCCAGGTTGACACAAATTTCCATATTTTTTCAGGAATTTCAAAATGGCCCAAGAGCCCTGATTTCAGCAACATATATCACTGAAATGAATGTCCTCTAATTGCCTGCTCACTCATGTTTCAAGAGTATTCAAGGGAGGTTCCAATATTCAAAGACTTTCCAGAACTTACAAATAAGGTCCCACAAAGTAAATCTTCTATTTCTCGGACCATTTTTGTAAAATTGCAACTGGACAGGACGGACGGACGGACGGACTGATGGACGGAGTCGAGCGGTTACTAGACCTGCTCTGCCGCTGGCGACGCAGGTAAAAAGAGAGCATGCAGTAGCCAAAAGGACCATGTGGGAGGGCCTGAGAAACAGATTTGTAACTTCTTTAGGTGTAATATGCACGCTAAACAGCGTTAAATAACATAAAATGTTAATCCATGTGTTGTGTTATGTTAAAAACCTGAAAATACAGCATGTTGGCGATCTTTACCCTTTACTCTACACAATCCAGAGCAGTCGAACCTCCAAAAATTGTGAGTTGCTGATGATACAGTCCTGGCCATTTCATAATCCCAGGGAGCCACTTTAAATCACCCCAAGCGAGCTATAAATCGCCCTCTTTAATTTCACCTAGGCAAGCCATTTCTTCCGCTTCAGGGGAGCCATTTTTGTTGTACTATCAAAGACACACTAAGTTAATTTTAAATCAAATATATTATTTCTAACAAATTCAGGAACTACCCACATTCAAAAATTGTTTCAGCAGATGCAAAATTCTTTTTTGTAAATATAAAATCCACCACGCATTCCATGTTGTGAACATAGATAGCTCAACTTGCATCAATTTTCTTTTTCAGCACGATCCATTTTGATTTGACAGGTCACATTTTATTTTGAAAATAGCAGTCTGTACTCATGACATGTGTACAAAATTATGCAAACAGCTAGTGTTCAACTGATTACCAAAAATGGTCACTGACTGATTATTTCAGCCAGTGGCGGCTGGTCCATAGAGCCTGGGTGGCCAATGGCCAGGGGCCCCGGGCTCCAAGGGGGGCCCCCAAGGGCTCACAGGAAAAAGAAATTTGTAGGTTTTTTCAGGGGCCCCCTTTAAAAAATTGGGCCCCCGCAGAGAAGTTAATAATTTACAGGCTCATGTGCATAAATGAAATTTCTCCGTGCGCTGGAATAGAGTTTTTCATCAACATGCCGTACCGTAGTCTCCGCTTACAGTAATCCAAAAGTAATACATGATGACAGCTAGTCCAACAAATCAAGAAGAAGCCAAAGGGAGAATCAAAAGTTTCATCAATAGACAACTGAATTCTCCTCTCTAGAGTGAAGGATTTGGCATTTTTCATCCATAACTTTCAAAATGTTCTCACACCGTGCCGAACCATGGTCGGCCCAGTGGGTCCTGTGTCCAAGGGATCCATCATAATTATGGCCAGGGGCCCCCAAGGATCTCCACTGATTTCAGCTCACAATCAGTCGATTCAAATTGTAATACAGTGCACTACTAGGCAAGTCAAGGCTTGAAAGAACTACATTAAATGGAATATATTTTACAGTGTCCACAGTCAATCACAAGACAAGTCAAGGCTCGAAAGAACTACATTAAATTGAAAATTTTTTCATTCCCACCCATCCCTCTGATGAACACAAACTGTATCCCTGTCCTTGTTTTGACTAGTAATGCACAGATCCATGTGTACTGATCAAGTACGTGCGACTGGTAATTTTACTGTAAATTCAACCTGTCAACACCGCAAAAGTTGATGGCATGTCAAACCATGTTTTTGAAACACCAATAAGTGAGTTTTGTTGCAGATCACATCAAAGAAAAAAATTGGAAATAATACATACCACCATGTGTATTGGAAGTAATTTTACCCAATAATTAACTTTTAATAAAATACATATGCTGGTGTCATATTGTAAACAAAATGTCTCTGGGAATTGTATTTACTCTATGTATTAATACACTTTATGTATTGATACACCCTGGTTTTCCCCAAATGGGCATTAGAACTAACTGAAAAGAAAAACCATCTGCACACAAATCAACAGCTGAACTCAACATCCACATCGCCATCCATATCACCATCCCAGCCGCCTCCTGAAGAGCCGCAAGAAGCACAAACATGGATAAGCTGCTTCCTTCCTTCTCTTTCCTTCCTTTACCATGACACAACACTTATACAGTCACTAAGGGTCGAAAGGGGCTTGCCTCACACCGTCTCTGCACGCCTTCAGCATGCAAAAAACATTTCATTTCATTAAAAAAATGCTTGGAAACAATCAGTGGAACCAATGTTCCAGGACCATCGCCATTGTCATCTGATTGCCCACAATCAGCTGACTGTGGTGGCCAGTTCCAATCTTCGGTTGAACACTACAAACAGCAAGAAGACACAATCTGTAAAAGTGTTTGTGATAGATATGTTGTATAAATGATTTCAAAATAATGTTCAGACATGCTGTGCACCTTACAATAAGGGGCAACCGACATATACTCAACAATTTCAGTTCTTGATGGGGGTGATTCCTCAAGCTCGGCTCAGAGACCATGATTTCAAGGGAGGGACAGCCTTGGAGTGAATTTTAGGGAGAAGTGACTTTTCCCTATGAAAAATGGGGAGAAGTGAGAGCTCTTCACGGAGAAGTGAAATTTCTAAAGAAATGCTGAGAAGAGAACTTAATTTAATATTTCAAAATTTGTCAATATACCTGTCCAACACCTGAAAATCAAGTTATTGGAATCCAGTGGTGGAGGCATGGGGTACTGAGGGAGGACAACACCTCCCCCCCTCCCACCCAAATGCCACTTGCTCCTCCTGCCCCCAAATCTGAAAAGACTCGTATCAATTTCCTGCCCTCAGTACAACCATTTGGCCAGAGATTTTCCCCACTCTTCACTGGCATTATCATGCCTGATTTCAGACCATTGCTCTACCACTGCTGGTGCGATCTGCCTTGTTCTATCAGTGAAATTTGGGCTTTGTCAAGATGGAAAAATTGACAAGAAAAGCAACATTTTAGTAAAAATCAACATACCAATATATTTTTTTAGGAGTCACTGAGCACTTAACATGGTTTTGAAGGATAATATGCAAACATTGTGCTTATTTCAGTAATTAGACATCACTTCAAAATACAACAAAAAGTGCCCCAGATTCTTTATGGTTCCTGGTTCAAAGGTCAGTGAAATACAAGAAACACAACACAAATCATGTTTCTTGTGATTTAGATAACTTTTACTGAAGTAAGTCGTGATATACGAATCACTTCTGTTGGTTACTCACGCCAATGCTTTCACCAATATCTCTCCTAATTTCGCCTGTGGAGGTACATTTTTTTACAGAGTTATTTTTTTCAGTTTTGTTTCTTTATGTTAATAAACTGTTCTTTAAATTTCAAACAAAAGTCAGAGTATCAAATAGTCCTTTGTTTTGTCACATAACAGTAAATTTAAGAGTTGCAAAAATTACTTTTCTTACGGCAGCTTCTCAAATCATATAAATTGGGCAAAGTGTGTGTTACAAAGGCTAAGATATTGCCCACTTCGTCCTCCAGGTTGGCTAATGTTTAGAGGGGTACAAACTGATGTGTAAGAGCAGCATTTACTGTTCATGTTTTGAATTCAAGTGAGTAGGAAGGAGAGGGACCAATTAGTACTTTCAGCATGCAGTCATAAGGATGGAAGTATCCGTAAATTTACCCTATAAATGGTATGTGGACGCTTGCAAAATAAAAAAAAAATGTCCTGAATAACAAATTATTTTCATTTTTTACCTCAAAACATAGCTTATGATCCCTTACTGGAGTGGGTTCAATGGCCTCATTTCAGGATTATTTAAAATATAATTTGGAAGGCAAATGTTTTTAATATGACAGGCCAGTTATGGCCACGAAAATTTGAGAAAATGCTCTCGAACTGTACAAACCCTGAGTGTAGTGCCAGGTGCCCACATATGTAATTGGATGAAAGTGCTGGAAGAAAGATTTCAGTTACTTTATTGACTAAACAGAAGTTTCTGTTCTCAACAATTAATTTCACACAATATTTTGGGTCTCCAAAAACAAATAAAATAAAAATAGGAATAATTGGCAATGTGAAATGAAGGTAATAAATGTTATGATTCTGTAATATAATAAAATATATGCCGGTTTCAGAACCATTTAACTTTTGAAGGCCCATTCCCCACTTAAATTGGGAAATTTTGCAACCTGAGAACAGGTGCTCCAACATGCAGCATTTTATAGATGAATTTTATAGTAAATAGTAATAACATTCTAAATACCATAGCAGTGGAATACAAAATAAGTGTAAAAATGGAAAATGTATTTGTGGAAAATTGTTAAGTCTTGTCTGAGAATTGTGTTAAACATGTATAAACAGTACAGACTTTGAAAATGATCAAAAGACTACTAGTCATTAAACTGTTGGGCTTCAAGGAATTGTAATTGAAAAATGGAGCAGATGTTTGTTTCTCAGCATTTAACTCTTAACCTGCTGAGCACATTCAAAATATTTTTCATCAAATCTAGTCATAAAGCAGCCATGACCCGATTTGATGAAAGATTCTAATACATTTACTCAATAAATCATTGGACAAAATGTCCATTAAATTTATGGGTGGCGGGGGGATTTAACTAAGCATGCCAAAATATACTGGCAAGAATTTTCATGTCTTGGGCAAGAATTTCCGCCAGCAGCAAGCAAGGATTTAATCTCACTTTATGGTCTATGGTATCACAACCACAATGCAAGTATAATGTCATGTAACAAGAATCATTATCTTGCCAACTTTAGAATTTATTTATTTACAGGTGTTTATTATTTATCTACTGATGTTTAAAGGTCACATATTCTGCAGAATGTCTAATCATTACCACTACATGGAGATAAATTCAAGTTTGGGTTATTGTTTATACTAGAGGACTTCCACCCCAAACACTGGTGACTGGGTCCTATTTTATCAGTAAACAGAGCTTGTTTCCAAGTGGGTGGGGGGCAACTTTTTAAAAAAATCACACTCAAGCCACTGGTTAGCAGGTCCAAATGCACCCACACAGAATAACTTATCTATCATATCAAACAAGAATATCTCAACTTCTCATGAAGACTTTGGAGAAATAAAAGAGTTTTCTTGCATATCAAAGCTTATGTGAATAATTTGGATAAATTTTGAAGCAGATTTTTACTAAAAATCAAAAAGTTTCAATGCAAGTGAGTATCTTTTCTAAAGTCTCGAATAAACTGTGATCATATGGGTGTGAAAAGCAGGTACAGAACTATGATTACAAAAGTGGCCAGAGAATTTCAATCAGGAGCCAATACTATAAAAAATGTTTACAATTGTATTTTCTAGAATTGTATATTCTTCCTATTAATATAATTGACGAAAATGAATCATTAGCATTTTAAAAGATATGGCAATTTGCCAACTAGCAAATTACCAGAGCTATTGAAAATGCTAAGAGTTCATTTTAAACCGTTTAAAGTCAAATGCAGGGAAAATACAATTCTAGAATATACAATTATGAAAGTTTTAAAGTATTGACCCAAATTCTGTACCTGCTTTCCTATCCACAACATTGTAGAATCGCAGTTTGGAAACATTTTTCCCAAGCTGACACTGCCTCATACATGGTGGGTGGACATTTCCCCAGTGGATATTTCCCCAGGCTGTTTTGTGGAAAAACCGAGATTTCCCCAAATTATTTTTTCTGTTATACATTGATTTATTTGAGTGCAAATTTTGTGTTTCTGTGTGTTTTGTTTTTATAACAGTTCCAAATGCTCTCAGAACCAATGTAGTAGGGAGCTACTCCCTTGTTTTCGAGCTGACTTTTGTGCAGTGATTAGAAATTTTTAGTTGAAACGTAAAGTGCTTTATATTTTTTATGTGTTGATAAAACCAGGTCCTGGTATAATACTTGGAATGCTCTCTCTGAGAGCATTTCCAAGAAATGATACCTGGACAAAGTTTTATCATAAAAATATGCTATGTGATACCATGTTTTGTGTCACTGTGAAGAAGAAAAACATATGCTAGTGTTGTTTTTATCATTCAGATTTTCGATTTTGAGGCCATCACTCTTGCACACCATCACTCCTACAATTTTTATTTTTTAAGAGTCAAGAACATCTCAACATCAGGGACTAAAAAGTAGGTCCAACAACAGTGCACCACATTTCAAACAGAAGCAGGCAGAGGACAGCACACCTCCTATTTCAAAATCGATAGACTGATTAATTGAAACATAGAATAAAAAGAAATATAACTTTCAAAGAGTTGTTACTGTCTCCTACTGTCCACCCATCTTTGACTGGGTTCATAGAGAATTATTATTTTGAAATTCAAAGACTTTTCAAGGCTCTTTTAGGGCCAGAAGTATAAAATTTAAGGCCAGTCTTCAACTAATCAAACCCATCTGAATTTTATAATTAAATCTCCAGAAAAAAAAATTCTGCATATAAAAATGATTTCTTGACTGTTTGTAGTATTTTAATTCTTTTGATCATTGTGCAATAAATAAAAATAACAAGGGCTACGCAAAGCCTCGGCCACTGTCCCCTACCCAAAGACATTTTTGACGTAGCCTCAAAGGTATTGTGGGACAGAAAATGTTTCGTGAGAGTGAAAACAAAAATTTTTTCTAAGTCCAAAGAGTGAAAAAGGGCCATAACTCTGGAAAAAATTATTGGATGGGATCCGTTCCTTGTGCATATCTGTTTATCAGCATGTTTATCAGCATACCAAAGGAGATCCAAATCCAGCCGATGGCTCTGAAAATATAATCCAAAACATTTGTATGGACAGACAGACAGATGCACGGATGGATGCTGGTCTTCACTGGATACCCCTGAATTCTCCTTCAGAGGTTGGGGGATTAATAATAATATAATTTGTCCTTTGAATGCAACAAGGTACCATCTGCAATGCTTTAGTATTGTTGATGGTGCCTTGTTGCACTCAAGGGACATTATATAGTTTTTATTAATTACAGGGGCAAAAATGGATGAGGATGTGTTTTTTATTACTCTCAAAACAGGTGTTTTCGGCTGTTTATTCTTTCATAAACCTCCCACTGATTGCACTGGCATGTCTATTACACCACAGTTGATTATTAGCAGCAGTAGAGACATTAAGAGAACAGCCATGGTTGTGACAATTTGAATGAACTTAACTTGTGGAATTTACTTCAAAACATACACAATTAATGCTTAATAAAATGTTTACATATGCTTTTCATGAATAAAACAGGTTTGTTGCCCACATAACAGATGCCCACATTGCAGATACAATAAAAGTTAAGGTCTTTTTAATGCAATAGGGTAATTTTCTTCAAGGATTTTTCAAGGCATTTAAATGTTTTAGGGCCTTTTTAGGGCCAAGGTTGAAAATTCAAGGACTTTTCAAGCCTGAATGAACCCTGTATAAGAAAATGTCTGGAATAATGTCCACCCACACTGGGGAAATGTCTACCCATACTGGCCATGGGGAAATGCCTACTGGAAAAATGTCTGCCTAGCTGGGGTAATGTCTCCCGAGAAATGTCTGGCGTTCTACAATATCACCCGTCAGAAAAGGAGATGCAACAACACTAAATCTCAGATGCTACAATCGTTGGTTTTCCTCTATTCGGAGCTGATTTCACAATATTGTATTAATGAAATCTTGCCCGACCTTTGTATACATCATGATCAGATCTCGACCTGATCGAGCAAGTCAACACTTTTGCGATCACTGTACTGTATTTAGCAAAATTCCACCATCCCTGCTACTAGGAAATGCAATTCCATCTATCACTGAACCCTCTGTGTGTAGTGTGAATATATTTTTCTCACTGCAGTCTTTACCATAGTAACTAAATAAAATTAAAACAATAATAACAATCATTATGAAGCCAATACTATTGGAATTCCATAGCTGATGCTCCCTCCTTCTTCCGTCTCTTCTTCAACATAGCATTATTTGTATCATCGAGGTTTTTAATGTTTATAACTTGATCATAATCCACTCGCATTGTTGCCAAAGCATTCGTCATTTCATCCTGAAAGAAGTAAAATTAAGTGTCAAGTCTTTGTTTCTTAAATCAAGAGGCCCCAAGGGGCCTTAATCGCTCACCTGCCAAAGTGGTTCAAAGAAGTATTTGGGGTCACATTCAGTTAGACATGGTTCATCAACAGTACAAAGGAATGAAGTGATAAAACACTAAGGTATGCATTTGAACAAACCTGAACCTAACATGCCCCACCCCCACTCCGCCCCCCACCCCATAGAGAGCACAAATATTAAGCCAGGGACTCAAACTGAACAAACTGGAATCTGATTCCCCATGAGATGTTACATAGCAAATATGAAAGAATTCTGACTGGTGGATCTGAAGAAGAAGGTTTTTAAAGAAATATCCTCACATTGCACCAAGTCAAACTTTGGGCTCAAATAGGGAGCCAAAATATTAACCCAGGGACCCGATTTGAATAAACTTGAATCTGACTCACCTACAGATGTTGTATACCAGATCTGAAGAAGAAGATTTTAAAAGAAATTCCCTCATATTGCACCAAGTTAAAATTCAGGCTCTCATAGGTAGCTCAAATTAATAACCCAGGGGCTCAATTTGAACAAATTGGAATCTGACCCACCAATTATGACCCACCAACTATGAAAGGATTCTGACTGTTGGGTCTGAAAAAGAAGATTTTAAAACAAATTTCCTCATATTGCAGTAAGTTAAAATTTGGGCCCTCATAGGGGGGAGGGGGCAATTATTAACCTAGGGATTTGATTTGAACAACTTGAATCTGACCCCCTAGAGATGTTATACACCAAATATTAAAAGACTCTAATTGATGGTTCTGGAGAAGATTTTTTCAATTTTGGAAAACAATTTATGGGTGCTATCAGAGTAATGCCCCTTGTGGTGCCCCCTGTGGGCGTGGCAACTTTATCTGAACAAACTTGAATTGACATATGATAAGGAACATGAACATTAAATTTGGTTCAATTCGGCCCGGTGCTTTATGAGAAGTCGATAATGTAAAGGTCAGGATGGATGACAGACATGCGGCAGACAAAAAGTGATCACTTAAGCTACCCCTGACATTCAGTCAGGTGAGTTAAACAAAATACCTCAAGTTACCAACTATTCTTCTTGTCATTCACCCTTCACCCAACAAAACTGGTTTGTCATTCACATTTTACCCAACAAAAAAAACAAGAAGAATGTTACTAAGGTAACATATGCCCCCCCCCCACCCTTGTGACCTTCACCTTGCAGATGCGGTGGAAACTATTATACGCGACACACCTTCTGACTGTCCTTAACATTTGTAAAAAGTTTAACAATTGTTCTGAGTTATTGCTGAGACGAATATTGACCGATTTTTAGTGTGACCTTGAAATGTGACCTTGACCTTGAAGGTACGAAACCGGCTATGGTGTGTGATACATCCTCCCATGGTCCTTTATAATTGTGTGAAGTTTGATGATTGTGGCCCTAACCATTTTCGAGTTATTGGCTCGGACACACACATGGATGGATGGACAAACGGACGGACACACGCACACTTCAATCACTATATGCCACCCGACCTAAGTCGGGGGGCATAAAAACAGTCAAAAAATATATATGAAAACATACATTGAATTAGAAACTTACTGATAGTAGAGTCTAGTCAGAGTATCAACAGGTAGATAATGATTCCTGTTTCTAATGATAGAAATTAGAATGACATATATATATTATCACCATTCTTTTTTATGTACAAAATGTTGTATCAGAGTCTCAGTCTTGTTCCTAAAGCCATATCTCGACTTGTCGAGATATGGCCTTCAAAACAAGAGCTTGACTCTTATTTATATTTATTTATTGGTGTTTAAGATCACATACTTGTGCACAATGGCTAATCATGACTGTGACAGTTTTACGGTGGAGGAAGCCAGAGTACCCAGAGAGAACCACCAAGCAATGACGAGCAGCTGCCGGCTCCCCAACATAGTAACTCTGCATGGCTGCACAAGCAGGGTTAGATTGGTTGAAGTCATGCGTACCATCGATGTGCAGTACACCTTAGTACACGGCATCATCATGCCCCCATGTGGACAATCAAGGTTAAGTGCCTTGCCCAAGGACGCAACGCAGGAGTCCAAATTGATCACTCGGACGGTCACCTAACCGGGCTCGACGTTACAAATTAGAATGACATATATATATTATCACCATTCTTTTTTATGTACAAAATGTTGTATCAGAGTCTCAATCTTGTTCCTAAGGCCATATCTCGACTTGTCGGAGGCCATATCTCGAGCTTGACTCCGATACATTTGGTACATGAACATAATGATAGCTTTATCTTACTGTTCAGCACGATTAACACTTTATTACACATCCATTAAACTTTAAACCCTTGTATTTAACGGAATTGCCGCTATAACAGATTTATTTATTTATTGGTGTTTAAGGTCACATATTTCTGTACAATGGCTAATCATGACCACCCGCTGACATAAATGTCTCTGTATTCAACTGGTGATGCACAAGCCGGAACTCTCTTCCAGCACCATTTATACTAGTTCCTTTCCCATCGACTCATTAGTTATGCTTCAAATAGTTTCCAAATTCCGTTACACAATTATCAACCGTCTGTCACACAGTGTGAAAATGAAAATGTCCAAAACAAAGTAAAATCAGTTCACAAAAATACTAGCTAATCAAAAATGGCATAATATTAAAAATCAAGCATTTCCAACCACAACATTCATTAAACCAGTCCCATGGCCGTCTCAGCGGCAGATCCCCATCTATCTAAACTGGTCAACTTTATTTTGGTAAATCTTCGGACATCCTGACATGCCTTGAACTTCTTTAAAAAAAGTTTCTCTCAGCTGTTTTGCAAATCTGCCCAAATTTGTACTTCTATTTTTAACTCTCAGAAATAGCCACCAAATGGTTAGGCGTAAACAGACACCAGCCAAAGAGAAACAGCGATACAAATTTCAACAAACACGCCCAATAGAAAAGATAATGAATGCAATTTTGACTGGTTTCTAAATGGTTGTTTTGATTTTTTATCAATTCATTTTATCAGTACAGCTTCAAGCAAAACAAACAAGACACTTCACCTTTGGGTTTAATATCAGAATTAAAATTTGCTTATTTAACTGAATTAACGCATGGGATGTGTAATGAGAATGCAATGTGCGTTTGAATCGATGGGTGTTTTACATAACTCGGTGGAATGGCATTATCACATTTCACTTGAGCCTACAGCTCTTGTGAAATATGACTACGCCATTCCAACTCATTATGTAAAACACCAACCAATTCAAACACACATTGCGTTGTCCATTTATGTAATGAATTGGCCACTTCCTCCCACGTAATTTACAAGTACGGTATATACTGAATATTCGAGCATTTCTCAAGAAGACAAATAAAAGACGGTTTTCAAATCTTTACTCTGCAGCTTTCTTTGACAGCAGAAAACTTTCCAGGATTCAAAGTTAACCCTTTACCCAATGTACCGGCCAAAACCGGCCAGCGCTATTCTCAAAAATCGCCTATTAATTTTAATTATTTTTTCATTTTTTGTCTCAAAAACATAGGTTATAACACCTCATTGGAACGAGCTCGTCGAGCTCGTTCCAATGAGGGGTCATAACCTATGTTTTTGAGACAAAAAATTTAAAAAAATAGTTATTCAAGAATTTTTTTTGCAAGTGTCGTCTGCTTTTCATGTTAGGTAAAGTGTTAAGGAAAGTTAAAAAATTTATAGTAATTTATATATTTTTTATACTTACCAATGACCCAGACATAGCTGGTGCTAACTCTTAAAATATAGGGCCAAACACAAATTTTGCCCCCCCAATCCCCAAAATTTGCATCTAAAACCAAAGAAAACATGTCCTGAAAGGCCCTCCACACTTCGCCCCTACTGCGCATGCGCAGTGTCAAGGACGTTCCGAAATTGGCGCCATTAATCATTCTAATAACCAGTGCCTGGTAAGCGCTATGTACTCAGCGGGGAGGCAAGAGTTCCCAACTCCGGGGAGGGCCATCCCCGTCTGGGTCATTGGTAAGTATAAAAAATATATAAATTACTATAAATTTTTTAACATTTTTATACTGTACCAATGACCCAGACATAGCTGAATAGTAAAAAGGCTGGAGGGCCAAGGACATAGAGCAAAATGGAATACGCTCAATAAAATAAAATAGAGTCATCCCCTGTAGGGAAAAAGAAGTAATAGGCCTTACATGTATCTTTCTTATTTATGATAAATTAGAAAGATACAACACCTTCCAAAATTGAGCTTCATACATCCATGTACTCTATTAATATCCAATATAATCCTTATACTAATAATTTTTAAAGTAAGCCAATAAATAAAGTAAGTCTATAGAATAGAGACTCTTATACTCCTAAAAGTGTCTGAGGATTGCATAATCATGTCCGTTGACATATGCAATATTCAAAAGCTATACTTTAAAAACTAAGACTTGAATGAATTTTAAAAACCTAAACTTCTCACTAAACAACCATCCCAATAACAGCTCAGAATTACTAACTCCGGAGGAGGTATCCCCTTGTTTTCATAGTAAAACAGGTGACCCAAGGGAACACCCTCCCCCCCCCCCCCCCCCCCTTTTTCTTGCCCTGGGTCAAATAGCCCAGAGCGAAGAGGGCAGCAGAACGGAGACACTGCCGAAACAGACAGCCTACCTAGCTATAGTAGCAACTGTTAAGTGAATGACATTCTGAGCAGTAGATAATAGACCTAACAATAGAGGCCTCCAGAAATGGACTCGATATTTCTGAGATAAAATTCATGAATGTGGATGGCTGAGCGCAATGAGCGGCCTTCAAAAATCTATAATAGCGACACTATTAATGTAAGCCCAAGAAGTAGAAGAGCTGTTACTTCATGAGCCGAAATCTTAAGCACAACTGCTAAGTCAATGATATACCATAAGCAGTACCGATAGTAAATAGAATCCATTAACAATAAAATGGAGCGTAACGTCCTTCTACTAGGCATCAAAGACAGAAGAAGCTTACGCCCATAGTAATAAACAGATATCTGTTTATAAATACATAAACTGTACCCGGAAAGAGTAAAGGCCTATGCCCATACGAAGACGGAAGGACCTTAAAATAATAGGTTCCGGATAATAGGAGCCTAACTCTTATGCAAAAATCCAACCTAAATAGTAACGGAAGTAGTGATTCCGAAACTACGAAAGTGAAAATCATCCATCGATAGTGCATGAAACTCACTGACTCTACAGTAAAAGAGAAACCAACAGAATTACTGTCTAAAAGGTCAGAATTTGAAAACTACTGTTTCCAGGGGCTCAAATGATTACTTAGCTAAATAAGAACCGAAGTTAAAATCCATATAGGAATTTAATCTAAAGATTCTAAGTCTATTTATCAAAAAGTTACTAAATGACTTAGATAAAGAGACAAAAGACTCAATTGTAAACTATCGTAGAGTGCATAGGTATGAGGTAACATAAACCTATAACCTAAATAATAACAGGCTGCAGTAGATCTTGTGAAACAAGTATACTAAAAAATTGCAATGAGTAGTATGGAGGGATCAACAATATGAACATAATGATCCCTACACCACGACGAAAGAGCCTCCACTTTAGCCGCATAGAAAAGCGAAGAAGAGGATCTCCTATAGTAAGAAATCGCGTCCAAAGCTCGTCCAGTACAGTGCATACAATGCAATACGGACCACACAACGGAATACATGAAGGTTGCGACCTTGCGGGTTGTGATAAAGATGACACGATTTACCCAGTGAAAAAAGATCCTCACATAGAGGAAGATTTCACGTTAAGACCCACAGTAGACAAGAGAGTAAATTACCCATGATCTCTGTGAAGATAGAGATGCTATCAACAGAAATGTATTGTGGTTGTTTATCTTAGCAATACCTGCTGAAACAACAGCGCCGGAGGATACGCGTATCCTATCATTCCGTCCTATAGATCAATAGAGCGTTAACAACATTAGCTCAGAGATCTGGACAAGCCAACACATACGTCTGCAATTGATTAGCAATCTGTGTCGTAAATAAATCATCATTGGGCGCTCCCATAGATAGCAAATCTGATTGAATACTTGTTTGTTGAGAGTCCATTCTGACAGCAACAAGCGACCCGTAAGAGAACGGGAGTCCGGTAAAACAATCAGACTACCCAGAATATGACGGACCAAAACAGAACTTGGTGTACTATAACCAACAGACGGATTCTTTCCATTAAATTGAATAACGGAAACGAAAGAGTGCCTCCCTGGTTCCGGAGATACGCCACTACTGTCGAATTAAAGGACAGGATTTGGGCATGCGTTTCTGAATAATGTTCATGCAATGACATAAAGCAAGCCTAAAAAACATTATTCCGCGGAAGAAAACTGATTGCTAAGAGACTGCTGAACTCAAAGACCCTGGCACTTCGAATCCGTAGGGATCAGTATTATATCCCAATCTGTTTGACTGGCAACCGTCATAACAGCCACACTCGGGTCCGGCAACTGCGGTGGCACTCTCTGAGTCAACCACCGAATGTTTGCCCCAGTCTGAATCTCTTGTAACACTAGATAGACAAGAGAACGTGTAAATCGAGCAAATCATGGATTGCCAAAAAGTTGCCGTCGAAGAGAAGCTCCTCCGAGAACGAAGCGACTCTGAGAGAGTTCTTAACCTTACTATCCACTCGTGTGGATGTAGCTAGGGCTGCGTCACGTCTAACCAACTCCAATCAGCCACTGAAGGGCGGAGTTATACGTGAACAAACTACTGCCCTCAAAAGAAATTACATTGAGAATAATATCCCGTAAATCTTTTCTTGAAGACGTAATGATAACGCCTCAGTAAGGCGGATTACGTATGATAAAGCGTCTAAGTTAAGTCTACTATACATCATGTCGTTTCCAACATTGAAATTGGAAAAGACATAAACGGCGAAAAAGAATATATGCAGTCTTTAACCACACCGTCTAGATGCATATGAACTCTCGGTATGCCCTGCTCTGCCAAAATAAACTATTCGTATAAATGATAAAATGGCAGAAATGAGCAACGCGGACAAGAAACTAAACTATCATGCTTGGTAGCAGGCTTGTATATATATATATATAGCATCGAAAAATAAAACACATGTTGTAATGACAATATTGGACTGCATCGGTAAGTCAGGGACAATGTCCCTGAACCGATCGAAAAATCCGAGTCCAATGACGCTATAAGTCTCTTATCCAAGATCGCAGCAATGAAGTCCGAAATAACAATCACTGGAAGATAATGCCAGAAGATATGAAAGGCAGCTTCCGATACTACTAAAGGGAAAACTCGAAATCTTTCGAATCCCTTTCGCCATCCTGTCGGACCCTATAAAACGTTCGGTCGTCCGTAGCTGATGCAACCGCGGACCGCACCGACCCAGCGCCGTCGGATAATTCCTGATTCGACCGAGAAACTGTCAATTGCTGTGATGCTGCGAAACAACTGTGCTAACTCGGATAGCACGTCCGTCACTGAGGCCTAAGGAGAAGCAGTCTTACGATGCATTGCCGCTGGAAGCTCCGTGATCGTTACCCCGTGCTGCATACTACCAATATACGAGCGAACGGAGTGTATAGGCCTCGTGTCCCTTGGCTACCGGATGGCGCGACCTATTCGCCGTGGAATCACTGAATGACGAAACTGATCGGATACTCGAGGTCACGTAGCCAATGTGCGGTCGTGTGCCCTGCTGTGAGGATGAGGAAGCAATAAGGACAGTCTCTCGGACTGTCAATATAACGGAGCGTCCCGACCGACGGACATATGCTCCGAAAGTAAAATATCTGAACCACAACATGCGGTCCCCTATGTTGTTGGACGAGAGAGGGACCTCTCTCGCTCACAGCCCGGACGGACCTGGACAAGCCAGGAACCGGACTAACAGGCTTCCTCCGATCTGTCCTCAATCTGCCGTCACTGGGTGAGTACTAAAGTAATTAAAGTGCTCGCATCACCCAAATCTCCTTCCTAGACCGCAACGGACGAACCCGGCAGCCAAACCATTCGATGAATGTACGCTACACAGGGTGAGCTAGCGAATGTCACTCCCTAGGCGATAGACATATTCCATGAGCACTTATTGCCGCTAGCTCTTCATTAACTATGACGACAGAGGCACACTTATGAAAGACATCTCCATAACTCTGCGAACAAGAAACCAGAAATGCTTGGTTATAGCAGGCATAAAATAATAATATATATAGCGTCGTTCAATAATTCGAAAGTTTGTGTGACATTATTGGACTATGTCGGAACTGAGGGACGATGTCCCTGAACCGAACCAAAAATTTCTAAGTCCACCGACGCTATCAGTTTCTTATCCGGCATCGCAGCATTCTGGTCCGACGAAAGAAGCTGTAGAAGACCAAGTCAGATGACATACACAACAGCATATGTTGTTCCGAAAGGGAAAGCTCGAAATCCTCCAAATCCCTTTCGGTATCCCGTCGGACCGGATGAAACTTTCGGACGTCCGTACCCGCTTCCGCGGAGCGTCCCGACCCAGCATCGTCGGATAAAATATATGCGACAGATTCAGTTGATGCTGGGATGCTGCGATAAACTGTGCTATTAAGGAAAGCACGTCCGTTCCCGAGGCCTGTGCAGAAGCGGTCTTACGATGCATTGCCGCCGGAAGCTCCGTGTACGTTGACTCCCGCACACTTCCTATGCGAACGTCCGGTGTCTGCAGGCCTCGTGTCCCTGGCTACCGGATGGTGTGACCTGGTCGCCGAAGAATCCTTGATCGGTGAAGCTGGTAATATATCGGCGGTCACGCAGCCAAGGTGCGGTCGTGTGCGCTGATGAGAAGAGGAAGCCTTAGCAGTCTCCGCGGACTGCCTATACAACGGAGCGTCCCGAGCGATGGACGTATGCTCTGCTTGCAACACATTTTGTACCACAACATCTGGGGCCAGATGTTGTTGAACGAGAGAGGGGCCTCTCTCGCTTGCCGTCCGGATGGACCGGAACGAGCTATGAACCGGACTAAAAGGCTTCCTCCGTTCTCCCTCCGATCTGCCGTCACTGGGTGTGCATTAGGTTAATTTATAGTGCTCGCATCACCCCAAAATTCCTTCTAGACCGCAACGGACGAACCCGGCTGCCGAACCATTCGGTGAATGGACGCTACACCGGGCGAGCTAGCGGACGTCAAAGGCCGTCGAACCTACTAGGGTCCTCTTAGGCAATTGGCGTATTTACATGAGCACTTTTCCGCTAGCCCTTCATTAATTGTGACGACGGAGGCACACTGTTGGAAGACATCACAGATACATCACCCTAATCTTGATCGTCTGAAATAGAAATTGATAAAGTAGAGTGACCCTGCGGGGAAAGGACCGGAGTGTCCAAATCCCCAATAACATACCGTGACATACGCTTCCCATATTGTCATCGAAATCATACGATACAGAACAGGAGTTAATGCGAGTACACTGACCACATATAGAATGATTATAAAGTCAGAGGAAGACTTCCTCTTAATACAATTGATCAATATCCTTTCAATGTGAAAAGAAAACAAGTCCTGGTACTCGCACTAACCCCTGGCAATCAAAATACATAATAATAATATGATCCATTAATATAGAAAAAATAATTGAAATCAAAATATTTTGAAAAAATATTTTTTCAGAACAGCCCAAGTTTCTGAAAAGTAACGTTGAGCCCCAATGGATCCCAAGCCTAAGTGTGGACAAAAATTTTAAAAATATTTTAAACAATTTATTCAACACTTACGAACAATAATAATGTATCTAGTTATGATTAAAATAACATTAAGATATTATTTTCCAGAAATCCCCCCCCTCACACGGAGGGCTGTTGTAAATGTAAACAATGAGTGTAAAAACACTAAAATAAGACTCCAGGCACCCAGGCCCGAAATCAGTTACCAAAAATACACTATCTGATGCAAAACAGAGACTTCCAGGGAAGAAACTGCAGAACATCAGATGGTAGATGCAGAACACAACGCCTAACCACCCGTAGGTGAAGACGTAAACATGGGGAAAAGAACAGAAGTCATTCTGTTATTCAGCTAAAACTCCCAAGAAAATTTAGTAATAATAATTACAAAAACTATGCCAAAAGCATGGGAGAATAGCAAGGGGGGACTTAAAGGACAGGGAGAGAGGAAAACACTTAAAAAACAGTGTAACTAAATAATCAGAATGACAACAAAATGGCTGCTGCCTTGAAAATAGGTAACTTAACATAATTTCATTAAAAAATTTTAAGTTACAGCCCTGATAATATTCTGTCACACATTTTTTTCCTCTCCTCCTTCTCTATCCTCCTTAGAATCACCATTTCACTAATATTTATGTGTCAGGCATCATTTAAACTGAGATTTATAAGCACAAAGATCAGTCAGATGTTAACTGATGAAGGGCCAAACTTAGAATGATTAATGGCGCCAATTTCGGAACGTCCTTGACACTGTGCATGCGCAGTAGGGGCGAAGTGTGGAGGGCCTTTCAGGACATGTTTTCTTTGGTTTTAGATGCAAATTTTGGGGATTGGGGGGGCAAAATTTGTGTTTGGCCCTATATTTTAAGAGTTAGCACCAGCTATGTCTGGGTCATTGGTACAGTATAAAAATATGAGCATCAGCAAAATAAACATAACCTTGGATAAGCATGTATGGTAATACAGTGCCAAAAATCTTCAGTTTTCTTTTCTTTTTTTATTAGGGTTTGATGACACTTTCGACAGCCAGGGTCACCTTGTGTCGGACAGTTTTACGGGTGGAGGAAGCCAGAGTACCCGGAGAGAACCACTGAGCAGTGGTGAGCAACTGTCAAGATTCCCCAACATACTAACTCTGCAAAAGCAGAGTTGTACTGGTTGCAGTCAAGGGCACCATCGATGTGCAGTATGCCTTAGTACACAGGGCCACTGTGCCCCCTCGTAGGCAATCAGGATTATATGTCTTGCCCAAGGACACAATGCAGTTACCGCTGATGAAGATTGAACCACTGACTTTTGTTTGAGGTCCAATGTCATAATCACTTAACCACTGATATCTTCAGAAGAAAATGACTTTGTTTAACCATTTTCCTAACATAATGACTGTATCCAGCCACTGCTATTCAAAACATGATCATGAAAATGTTATTTTTTTCAATTTTTGCCTCCAAAACATAGCTTATGACCCCCTCATTGGAACATGATCACTGATCGTGCAGTTTAACAGGGGCAAAAGTGCACTTACTCAACGTGTTATTACTTCAAAATAGTGCACAATACAGTGACGGAACTTCTAGTTTCACCGGTATTGTATTAGGTAAAAAGTTAACAATTGATTATAGCACTCACTTGGACTTCTTCCCATACATCACCTTCTTCTCTAAGCACCATAGCTGATAAAAGTGGAGTTTGTGGCACTAATAAATGATCCTGAAAAAAAAACGTGTTTTGAAAAATAATTTCCTTTTGAATGCTTTGCACATATTTATTTCATGTGCTGCACATGTGATACTCACTTGGAGCATTTACACTTTCCAAATTTTAAAACTGAAATTGAAATTCAAAGATAACCCCAAACTACTGGAATTCACTTTTGCAAGCCTGTAGTTTGAAAACTCTCAGGTTGAGAAGGGCGACTGTGATTTATTTATTGGTGTTCTTCAGACCATATGGCTGTATTATAACCGCAACACTGGTATGAAGTCAAGTTTTGCCAATCGTTTATACCTATGTTGCCCACTTTAGAGGACTTCCGTCTCAGGCATTGGTTCTGCATCCAATTTTACCAGTAAAATCAAGCCATTAATTGACAGAAGAATATGTTTTCATTTTTGGAATTCACATTACATAAACTTTCACAATCCAGCACGCATATTTCCATAAGTTCAGTGACTCCTGCACAAGAGCCCTGCGAAGCTTTGATGTTCGATTCGATTTTGAATCTATTGGCTGCATTCAATTTGATACAAAATTTCTTATTTGATTCTCACAAATCCTAAGTCAGGCACGATATGATTGAAACAGAAGTGGTCAAGGATGTCATTCATTGTGTTTCCAATATTCTATCCGAGCAAAAATGTTCTGATGTTAGTAAATGCTGATCATCATGATAGTATTAGTCTAGTAGCCATTGTCACAATGGTATTGTCAATACAACAATCACTGAACAATGAGTCTGCATGGCAAACGTAAAGCCAATCGGGAACTTGACATTCTGGATTACAATTAACAGTTACTGACCCCGACCCATGTGTAGGGGACAGCACATCGCGAAATCATAATTATGCAGCTATAGGTACAGAAACATGTGGTACATGAATGCAAGCAGCAGAGGGGACCTACCCGACCCAACCCGACTCTCAATCCTTATGTCCATGTCACTCACTGACAGTGTCATCTGGTTCAAAAGCACACGTCCTGATGCTTCTGTTTTTAAACTTTTGTGACCGATGGATGAAGCAACATCAGTGACCATTTTGATTGTCTCCCTCTGTATCAAGATCCTAAAAAGTCAACTGAAAACGGGGACAGCTAAATGGGTGAAAACCTTTAGGGGTGAGTAACTTACTCAACAGGACTCTAGATTCAATTTGAACTAGAACTATTTCCAAGCGAGTACTTATATGGACCCGAGGTTCAAAGGGGTTTCCACACCTGATGTTGGTATCGAAACGTTCATAGAGAGTCCTGTTTTATCCAACAATCATAAAGACTTTGGCCTGAAAACCACGAGAAACGGTACGTATCACATAATGTGTTCCGATTCCGTATCACATAGACGACTCATTCTGATTCCTTATCATATAGGCGACTCGTTTCCGGGAACACGACAAGCTATCATAACAGGCATATGAATGCATTCTATGTGTGTTTCAGTGATCGACTCAGCTGATAGCTTACAAAACAAAATTCCTTATAATTAGCGACAGAACTATTACATGTAATAGCAAATGATCCCCCTCCACAATAAATAGAAACTTCACAATTAAATACTGCACACTCGTAAATTCAAGCGTATCATCATAGTAAGTGACATTGGGAGTGAATAATTTTACAATGCAAGTTTGAAAATTTGTGGTGACCGCTGTACTCATTGTTTGTTGAAGTGCACAACAATATTTTCCCATAAAATATTATTTTTTTTTTTACTTTTTCTCGCCCAACTTTATGTATTAACTGTATTAATAATCTAAGACTTAATCTCTTTATGTGAGAGAATTGTTAGATAAATGAATTATCATGATAATGTGCATGTCCTGTGATTTGCATCAGATTCTCGGTGGTGTCCAGAATGGGATCACAACTCGCCGGCAAAGCCATCTCGGTGAAATCCCATTCTGGTCACCACCTCGAATCTGATACAAATCACAGGACATGCACATTATCATGATAATCTGTTTTTATCATGGTCTTGGACTGGAGTGTCAAACGAGAGAAGAAAGTTTGGAAAATACCCCGCCTTCATCTTCCATAGAGACAGAGATTGCACCAATAGATTGCCATTCAAGTGAATCAACTTCACTCCGCTTGTTTTTATTTATTTGTTGGGGTTTAGTGACACTTTTGACAGCCGGGGTCACCTTGTGTCAAAACTCAGCTTGTTTGATACAATGTTTAATGACATAAGATCTTCTCATGACCACAATCAGTCCAACAACAAAGCTTCATCAATCTCGGAAAAGCTGAGCATTGAAACTGAGGCCACTTTTATCAACAGCAGCCAGAGATATTCCTGTTATCCAAGCGATGAACTGTTTGTCAGAATGTGTGAGCTCAACTGGTGGAAATATCATCACTGATCACAGGCACAGCATCTCAATGCCGAAGTGCTGATTTGGGCTAGGAAGAATAGCAATATCATTCTCTCTTGAAATGACATTCCCTGTTGACAAATTATTTATAGGTGTTTAAGGTCCCATATTTATGCACAATGGCTAATCGAGACCTGCGTAGACAAAAATTCTTTTGTTGAACACTTGGGATTAGAACTGTCAGACTGATAATATTTTGGGGACTGGGAGATACCCGCAACATACCGTATATGTCCGTGTTATAAGTCACACTTTTTAACCTGGAAAAGTGATGCCAAAATCGGGGGTGCGTCTTATACATGGGTACAACTTGATTCAGAGAATTTTCAGGGCACTGACTTCTTCAGACATACGTAGTGACTTCTTCAGACATACGTAGTTCCTGCCGTTTGTCAATAGTATAGCAGTACAATTGTGTGGTTTTGACTGAGTGCAGATTCACCAAAATTATTTTCTTTTCATTTTACTTCAGTTTAAATTCTTCAGAAAATAAATTGTCAATAAAATATTATGTGTGTTTTCTGTTATTTTTATCCATAAATAATAATAAGGAAGTTTTCTATTTAGTCGTTGTTGTTCAGCTGCATGCAATTGAATCGGCAAACAGGAATGGCTGCACGGCAAATCTGAAAATTGCATACACGATACAACTGATCATTATCAGGCTCCAGATGAAATATAAAATCAATCCCTTGCATAGAAGCCAAGAAAAGTTTGACGAAAAAGTTAAAAAATTTATAGTAATTTATATATTTTTTATACTTACCAATGACCCAGACATAGCTGGTGCTAACTCTTAAAATATAGGGCCAAACACAAATTTTGCCCCCCAATCCCCAAAATTTGCATCTAAAACTAAAGAAAACATGTCCTGAAAGGCCCTCCACACTTCGCCCCTACTGCGCATGCGCAGTGTCAAGGACGTTCCGAAATTGGCGCCATTTATCATTCTAATAACCAGTGCCTGGTAAGCGCTATGTACTCAGCGGGGAGGCAAGAGTTCCCAACTCCTGGGAGGGCCATCCCCGTCTGGGTCATTGGTAAGTATAAAAAATATATAAATTACTATAAATTTTTTAACATTTTTATACTGTACCAATGACCCAGACATAGCTGAATAGTAAAAAGGCTGGAGGGCCAAGGACATAGAGCAAAATGGAATACGCTCAATAAAATAAAATAGAGTCATCCCCTGTAGGGAAAAGAAGTAATAGGCCTTACATGTATCTTTCTTATTTATGATAAATTAGAAAGATACAACACCTTCCAAAAATTGAGCTTCATACATCCATGTACTCTATAAATATCCAATAATCCTTATACTAATAATTTTTAAAGTAAGCCAATAATAAAGTAAGTCTAGAGAATAGAGACTCTTATACTCCTAAAAGTGTGTGAGAATTGCATAATCATGTCCGTTGACATATGCAATATTCAAAAGCTATACTTTAAAAACTAAGACTTGAATGAATTTTATAAACTTAAACTTCTCACTAAACAACCATCCCAATAACAGCTCAGAATTACTAACTCCGGAGGAGGTATCCCCTTGTTTTCATAGTAAAAACAGGTGACCCAAGGGAACACCCTCCCCCCCCTTTTTCTTGCCCTGGGTCAAATAGCCCAGAGCGAAGAGGGCAGCCAAACGGAGACACTGCCGAAACAGACAGCCTACCTAGCTATAGTAGCAACTGTTAAGTGAATGACATTCTGAGCAGTAGATAATAGACCTAACAATAGAGGCCTCCAGAAATGGACTCGATATTTCTGAGATAAAATTCATGAATGGATGGCTGAGCGCAATGAGCAGCCTTCAAAAATCTATAATAGGAACACTATTAATGTAAGCCCAAGAAGTAGAAGAACTCTTACTTCATGAGCCGAAATCTTAAGCACAACTGCTAAGCCAATGATATACCATAAGCAGTACGCTAGTTAATAGAATCCATTAACAATAAAATGGAGCGTAACGTCCTTCTACTAGACATCAAAGACAGAAGAAGCTTACGCCCTTGTAATAAACAGATATCTGTTTATAAATACATAAACTGTACCCGGAAAGAGTAAAGGCCTATGCCCATATGAAGACGGAAGGACCTTAAAATAATAGGTTCCGGATAATAGGAGCCTAACTCTTATGCAACAATCCAACCTAAATAGTAACGGAAGTATTGATTCCGAAACTATGAAAGTGAAAATCATCCATCGATAGTGCATGAAACTCACTGACTCTACAGTAAAAGAGAAACCAACAGAATTACTGTCTAAAAGGTCAGAATTTGAAAACTACTGTTTCCAGAGGCTCAAATGATTACTTAGCTAAATAAGAACCGAAGTTAAAATCCGTATAGGAATTTAATCTAAAGATTCTAAGTCTATTTATCAAAAAGTTACTAACTGACTTAGATAAAGAGACAAAAGACTCAATTGTAAACTATCGTAGAGTGCATAGGTATGAGGTAACATAAACCTATAACCTAAATAACAACAGGCTGCAGTAGATCTTGTGAAACAAGTATACTAAAAAATAGCAATGAGTAGTATGGAGGGATCAACATATGAACATAATGATCCCTACACCACGACGGAAGAGCCTCCACTTTAGTCGCATAGAATAGCGAAGAAGAGGATCTCCTATAGTAAGAAATCGCGTCCAAAGCTCGTCCAGTACAGTGCTTACAATGCAATACGGACCACACAACGGAATACATGAAGGTTGCGACCTTGCTGGTTGTGATAAAGATGACACGATTTACCCAGTGAAAAAAGATCCTCACATAGAGGAAGATTTCACGTTAAGATCCACAGTAGACAAGAGAGTAAATTACTCATGATCTCTGTGAAGACAGAGATGCTATCAACAGAAATGTATTGTGGTTGTTTATCTTAGCAATACCTGCTAAAACAACAGCGCCGGAGGATACGCGTATCCTATCATTCCGTCCTATAGATCAATAGAGCGTTAACAGTATTAGCTCAGAGATCTGGACAAGCCAACACATACATCTGCAATTGATTAGCAAGCTGTGTCATAAATAAAACATCATTGGGCGCTCCCATAGATAGCAAATCTGATTAAATACTTGTTTGTTGAGAGTCCATTCTGACAGCAACAAGCGACCCGTAAGAGAACGGGAGTGCGATAAAACAATCAGACGACCCAGAATATGACGGACCAAAACTGAACTTGGTGTACTATAACCAACAGACGGATTCTTTCCATTAAATTGAATAACGGAAACGAAAGAGTGCCTCCCTGGTTCCGGAGATACGCCACTACTGTCGAATTAAAGGACAGGAATTTGGGCATGCGTTTCTGAATAATGTTCATGCAATGACATAAGCAAGCCTAAAAAACATTATTCCGCGGAAGTTAAACTGCTAGCTAAAAGACTGCGGAACCCAAAGACCCTGGCACTTCGAATCCGTAGGGATCAGAATATATCCCAATCTGTTTGACTGGCAACCATCATAACAGCCACACTCGGGTCCGGCAACTGCGGCGGCACTCTCTGAGTCAACCACCGAAAGTTTGCCCCAGTCTGAATCTCTTGTAACACTAGATAGACAAGAGAATGTATAAATCAAGCAATTCATGGATTGCCGGAAAGTTGCCGTCGAAGAGAAGCTCCTCCGAGAACGAAGCGACTCTGAGAGAGTTCTTAACCTACTATCCACGCGTGGATGTAGCTAGGGCTGCATCACGTCTAACCAACTCCAATCAGCCACTGAAGGGCGGAGTTATACGTGAACAAACTACTGCCCTCAAAAGAAATTACATTGAGAATAATATCTCGTAAATCTTTTCTTGAAGACGTAATGATAACGCCTCAGTAAGGCGGATTACGTATAATAAAGCGTCTAAGTTAAGTCTACTATACATAATGTCGTTCCCAACATTGAAATTGGAAAAGACATAAACGGCGAAAAAGAATATATGCAGTCTTTAATCACACCGTCTAGACGCATATGAACTCTCGGTATGCCCTGCTCTGCCAAAATAAACTATATGTAAAAAAGATAAAATGGCAGAAATGAGCCACGCGGACAAGAAACTAAACTATCATGCTTAGTAGCAGGCTTGTATATATATATAAATATATAGCGTCAAAAAATAAAACACATGTTGTAATGACAATATTGGACTGCGTCGGTAAGTCAGGGACAAAGTCCCTGTACCGATCGAAAAATCCGAGTCCAATGACGCTATAAGTCTCTTATCCAAGATCGCAGCAATGAAGTCCGAAAAATAATCACTGGAAGAAATGCCAGAAGATATGAAAGGCATCTTCCGATACTACTAAAGGGAAAAACTCGAAATCTTTCGAATCCCTTTCGCCATCCTGTCGGACCCTATAAAGCGTTCGGTCATCCGTAGCTTGATGCAACCGTGGACCGCACCGACCCAGCGCCGTCGGATAATTCCTGATTCGACCGAGAAACCGTCAATTGCTGGGATGCTGCGAAACAACTGTGCTAACTCGGATAGCACGTCCGTCACTGAGGCCTGAGGAGCAGCGGTCTTACGATGCATTGCCGCAGGAAGCTCCGAGATCGTTACCCCGTGCATACTTCCAATATGCGAGCGAACGGAGTGTATAGGCCTCGTGTCCCTTGGCTACCGGATGGCGCGACCTATTCGCTGTGGAATCACTGAATGCCGAAACTGATCGGATACTCGAGGTCACGTAGCCAATGTGCGGTCGTGTGCCCTGCTGTGAGGATGAGGAAGCATTAAAGACAGTCTCTCGGACTGTCAATATAACGGAGCGTCCCGAGCAACGGACATATGCTCCGAATGTAAAATATCTGAACCACAACATGCGGTCCCCTATGTTGTTGGCTTCCTCCGATCTGTCCTCAATCTGCCGTCACTGGGTGAGTACTAAAGTAATTAAAGTGCTCGCATCACCCAAATCTCCTTCCTAGACCGCAACGGACGAACCCGGCAGCCGAACCATTCGATGAATGTACGCTACACCGGGTGAGCTAGCGAATGTCACTCCGTAAGCGATAGACATATTCCATGAGCACTTATTGCCGCTAACTCTTCATTAACTATGACGACAGAGGCACACTTTTGAAAGACATCTCCATAACTCTTCGAACAAGAAACCAGAAATGCTTGGATAGCAAGCATAAAATAATAATATATATAGCGTCGTTCAATAATTCGAAAGTTTGTGTGACATTATTGGACTATGTCGGAACTGAGGGACGATGTCCCTGAACCGAACCAAAAATTTCTAAGTCCACCGACGCTATCAGTTTCTTATCCGGCATCGCAGCATATGTTGTTCCGAAAGGGAAAGCTTGAAATCCACCGAATCCCTTTCGGTATCCCGTCGGACCGGATGAAACTTTCGGACGTCCGTACCCGCTTCCGCGGAGCGTCCCGACCCAGCATCGTCGGATAAAATATATGCGACAGATTCAGTTGATGCTGGGATGCTGCGATAAACTGTGCTATTAAGGAAAGCACGTCCGTTCCCGAGGCCTGTGCAGTAGCGGACTTACGATGCATTGCCGCTGGAAGCTCCGTGAACGTTGACTCCCGCACACTTCCTATGCGAACGTCCGGAGTCTGCAGGCCTCGAGTCCCCGGCTACCGCCCCAGCGCTGTCGGATAATTCTCGATCCGACACCGTTTCTGTCGGCTGCTGGGATGCTGCGATAAGCTGTGCTATGTGCACAAGAATGTCCGGCGTCGAGACCTGCGGAGGCGCAGTCTATCGCTGCTTCGCCGAGGGCAGCTCCGCATCAGATGGCTCCCGCATACTTTTCCTATGCGAACGTCCGGAGTCCATCGGTCTCGAATCCCTGGCTGCCGGATGGTGTGACCTGGTCGCCGAAGAATCCTTGATCGGCGAAGCTGGTAATATATCGGCGGTCACGCAGCCAAGGTGCGGTCGTGTGCGCTGACGAGAAGAGGAAGCCTTAGCAGTCTCAGCGGACTGCCTATACAACGGAGCGTCCCGAGCGACGGACGTATGCTCCGCTAACGACACATTGTACCACAACATCTGGGGCCAGATGTTGTTGAACGAGAGAGGGGCCTCTCTCGCTTGCCGTCCGGATGGACCGGAACGAGCTATGAACCGGACTAAAAGGCTTCCTCCGTTCTCCCTCCGATCCGCCGTCACTGGGTGTGCATTAAGTTAATTTTATAGTGCTCGCATCACCCCAAAATTCCTTCTAGACCGCAACGGACGAACCCGGCTGCCGAACCATTCGGTGAATGGACGCTACACAGGGCGAGCTAGCGGACGTCAAAGGCCGTCGAACCTACTAGGGTCCTCTTAGGCAATTGGCGTATTACATGAGCACTTTTCCGCTAGCCCTTCATTAATTGTGACGACGGAGGCACACTGTTGGAAGACATCACAGATACATCACCCTAATCTTGATCGTCTGAAATAGAAATTGATAAAGTAGAGTGACCCTGCGGGGAAAGGACCGGAGTGTCCAAATCCCCAATAACATACCGTGACATACGCTTCCCATATTGTCATCGAAATCATACGATACAGAACAGGAGTTAATGCGAGTACACTGACCACATATAGAATGATAATAAGGTCAGAGGAAGACTTCCTCTTAAAACAATTGATCAATATCCTTTCAATGTGAAAAGAAAACAAGTCCTGGTACTCGCACTAACCCCTGGCAATCAAAATACATAATAATAATATGATCCATTAATATAGAAAAAATAATTGAAATCAAAATATTTTGAAAAAATATTTTTTCAGAACAGCCCAAGTTTCTGAAAAGTAACGTTGAGCCCCAATGGATCCCAAGCCTAAGTGTGGACAAAAATTTTAAAAATATTTTAAACAATTTATTCAACACTTACGAACAATAATAATGTATCTAGTTATGATTAAAATAACATAAAGATATTATTATTTAGAAATCCCCCCCTCACACAGAGGGCTGTTGTAAATGTAAACAATGAGTGTAAAAACACTAAAATAAGACTCCAGGCACCCAGGCCCGAAATCAGTTACCAAAAATACACTATCTGATGCAAAACAGAGACTTCCAGGGAAGAAACTGCAGAACATCAGATGGTAGATGCAGAACACAACGCCTAACCACCCGTAGGTGAAGACGTAAACATGGGGAAAGAACAGAATTCATTCTGTTATACAGCTAAAACTCCCAAGAAATTTTAGTAATAATAATTACAGAAACTATGCCAAAAGCATGGGAGAATAGCAAGGGGGAACTTAAAGGACAGGGAGAGAGGAAAAACACTTGAAAAAACAGTGTAACTAAATAATCAGAATGACAACAAAATGGCTGCTGCCTTGAAAATAGGTAACTTAACATAATTTCATTAAAAAATTTTAAGTTACAGCCCTGATAATATTCTGTCACACATTCTTTTCCTCTCCTCCTTTTCTATCCTCCTTAGAATCACCATTTCACTAATATTTATGTGTCTGGCATCATTTAAACTGAGATTTAAAAGCACAAAGATCAGTCAGATGTTAACTGATGAAGGGCCAAACTTAGAATGATAAATGGCGCCAATTTCGGAACGTCCTTGACACTGCGCATGCGCAGTAGGGGCGAAGTGTGGAGGGCCTTTCAGGACATGTTTTCTTTAGTTTTAGATGCAAATTTTGGGGATTGGGGGGCAAAATTTGTGTTTGGCCCTATATTTTAAGAGTTAGCACCAGCTATGTCTGGGTCATTGGTACAGTATAAAAATTTTCAATGTTCAGTGGGTACAGTAAAATTTCAAAGTATCGGCAAACAGGAAGTGGCTGCACGGCAGATCTGAAAATTGCTTACACGATACAACTCATCATTATGAAGCAGCAGACCAAATATAAAATCAATCCCTTGCATAGAAGCCGAGAAAAGTTTGACGAAAAATTTCAATGTTTAGTGGGTACAGTAAAATTTCAAAGTATCGGCAAACAGGAAGTGGCTGCACGGCAGATCTGAAAATTGCTTACACGATACAACTCATCATTATGAAGCAGCAGACCAAATATAAAATCAATCCCTTTCATAGAAGGCAAGAAAACTTTGACAGAAAAAGTGTTTCGGATGGACTGACGGATGGACGGACGGACTGACGGACGGAGTCGAGCGGTTACTAGACCTGCTCTGCCACTGGCGACGCAGGTAAAAATAAACAGAAACACATTAAATTTATGCGAACAATACTTGGAGAGAAGTATTTAATTATTCCATGAACTCCAATTCACTGATGTGTAATGTCCGGTGCACCAGGTCAAGTTAGTTTCAATAGTACCAATAATGTATGTAGGACAACAATCTGAGAACAATTTGTGCTGTAACCTGTATTTATATTGGTTTTTCCTGAACGTTCTCACCCTCAGGAAAAACCAACATAAACACAACAACTGTGCAGGTTTTGGTGCAAATGATGCTCTGATTCTGAAACTATGAAGTTACAGTCACAAACGAGTGTTGGATTTTCCTGACAGGGATGAAGACATTGGGGTGATAAACAAACAACGAAAAACAAATAAATGCGAGTATTCTTCAAATTTTTAATAAGAATTTTCCTTTATTCTTTTATCTTATTCAACATGTGATAACTCGTGAAAACTTGCCGATTTCCGTTGCATCCCAAACTGCCCCAAATTGGCAAAACATAACTTGCAACTAATTTTTGTTGACTGCAAAAACTTGAAATTGGGTGTGCGACGTATATGGGCTTTAGGCAAAAGGGAGGAATTCCAGTTGTGAGTTGGGGGTATGCACAGATATATATGGTATTTAATTTTAATTAGAAACAGACTTTTTGTTTTGTTGTCTGTCCTGAGTGGTTTTATATGTTTTACATTTATTTATTTATTTATTGATGTTTAAGGTCACATATTTATGCACAATGGCTAATCATGACCGTGACAGTTTTACGGGTGGAGGAAGCCGGAGTACCCGGAGAGAACCACCGAGCAACGACGAGCAGCTGCCAGCTCCCCAACATCGTAACTCCGCACTGCGGCACAGGCAGGGTTAGATTGGTTGAAGACATGCGTACCATCGACGTGCAGTACGCCTTAGTACACGGCGTCATCGTGCCCCCACGCGGGCAATGGAGATGAAGTGTCTTGCCCAAGGACACAACGCGGTTGCCGCAGGTGGGATTCGAACCAAGGACCTCTCGGCTTGCAGCCTGCACCTCTACCTACTGAGCTACCGCGCTCCTATATGTTTTACATAAAGTTTTATTAAAGTTCTGTTTCACTTTTCTAACTTGAATATGTTCATGACATCGAGCTCGTTACAATGAGGAGTCACATCATATGGTTTTGTTGAAATTTTGGGGAAATTTTTAAAAAATGATACCTAAAATAATACATTTTGATATCGTCTGCACTGGGTAAAAGGTAAATCTCAAGAAGAATTTAAACTCAGCTTGTAGCCTATCATTGGAAAGGATTGTGAAGTTTTTTTTTCAGTAAATTCAAAAATATGAAAATATATTTTGAATTAATAGCTTGTTTAATGCAGAACGTGTTTACCACAGTAAACAAACATTGCTCCACTTCCCAGGAAAAACATTTGAGAGCAATTGTCTCCATAATCTAGTAACCATTTTACAAAAAAGGCTTTTGTGATGCCCGCATTTTTTAATAAGTGCAAATGGGGGATGCTAGCTCTCAACCAGTTAATACCACTGACTGGGAGCTCTTAACACTCAAAGACCTATATCCAACTTTAACCCTTTACCTAACGAATCCGCCCACGTAATTTACAAATTAAGTAGTTTAAAAAAATATTTATTTAAAAAAATTTCAATGAAACCATATCATGTGACCCCTCATTGGAACGAGCTCGTTGAGCTCATTCCAATGAGGGATCACATGATATGGTTTTGTTGAAATTTTTTGAAAAATTTGAAAAAACAAATATTAAAATTATAAATTTTGATATCAGCTGCGTTGGGTAAAGGGTTAACAATGAGGGCAAATAAACAATGCTTCTAAAATACAATCAAGAAAAAGTGTTGCATAATAGATAAATTACCTTGCCACTGGCTTCCAGTTAAGTCTTGGTTGCCTCCAAAAGGCAGCCAAGACTTGGTTAGAAATCACTAAAATAATACATTTTAGTATATACTAACTTGCTTGGTACAAACTTGCTTGATGTAAATTTTGTAAAGTGAAGTTCAGACAAAAGTATCTCCACAGAACACAAAGTATAGCAGATTAACTGAAATTGATGAACAGTTGAGTGTGGTGGGGGTGGGGTGGGGTTGTGTAAATTTCATCAAATGGGGACACACCAGAAACTTGGAATATCGCCCTAATTTGAAAAATACAGTCAATAGCCACTTTTTACATACATTATAAAAAGGGTGTAAGTATGTGTTTATGTGTGCAAGTGTAGATGTGAGTGTGGCATTGCTGGTACATTCCACTTGTCTGTTCGCCATAAGTAGACATTTGGTGGAGTACAAGCACTTAGGGGCCTAGTTCAAGACTTTGATCAGTTTTAATGCAACAGAATAGGTACTCCAAAATGAAGTGCATCAATTCAGAAGTTGCTTTCTAAGTGCCTTGACAATTGTTTTTACCAGGTTGATTTCAATAACTGAAAACACCATTCATGAGTGGAGACTAACACCATTTTCCATATGCCATGGTTATAAGAAGCTTCAGTATCTATGTTTGAGCACTTCAGAAATTTTAAGAGCCAGTCGTCCTCCAATGAAAGTAGATTTTGAGAAAGAAAACAATGCCAACCCTGTGTAGCTGAGAATGAAAAAATATGAGTAAAGAAACTAAATAGAAACTCTGTCAAAGAAATATTATAAATTAGCAGGAGTATTCAGTTAACAGAAGTTTTTTATTTACTCTGTATTCTAGTGATAAATTGTGCAATGATTCTATAATATCTTATTTGAAAGAACTCATGGTGCTCTTTCAAATAAGATATAATATAGGGAATGACTATAAGTACTGAAATGGTTAACCGGATAACTGATTTGAATCCGGTTACCTACTAACCGATTTGAAAAAATCGTCAACCGGTTATCCGAAATATCGATAGTGATCGTCATTCCAGGTTAAAACATAGTAAATCTGCCCTTCTATTTTGGGATAGATTATACCTCGAAGCAGTGCTGTATATATTGAGAAATAATCGACTTTGGCGTTCAAGACTTCGTTAATGATCGGGAATTTCCGTGAGTACAGAGTAACTGCAGAAATATTCCGTAGTATGTATACAAACAAACGTTCATTTGTATACACACTACTGAATAGTTTTACAAACGTTCATTTGTATACACACTACGGAATAGTTTCTGAGAATGCTGCTTTCCAAACCCTATAGGTTTGATCCCAGATTCAGTGAAACAATGGCTACGGAAAACCGGATGTTATCCGGTTATAGCTCTCGGTTAGTTGGTTGTGAAAATGAGCCAACCGTTTCAGCCCTAATGACTATATTGTTTGTTTGTTGCTGTTTATTAACTGGTAGAGTGCTGGAAGCCCTATTTTGGGCTTTACTAAAAGTGACCAGCAATAACTGTCTGTACCTACCTTCTGCCTGAGGAAGCCTTTATTGTCCCTGATATGAATCAGATTTTTTATACAATACCTTGCTCTCTGACATTTAATTGGATAGTGCCTATTAGGCACTATCCAATTAAATGTAATAGAGCAGTATATGATGAGCTTTGATTTGTCGTCAGAAAAAACTCAGCACTTTACCAGTTAACACTTTAACAGCTGTGGTCATACTTGGTCAGACAGTTTACATGAGGATGAAGCTGGTGGAACCACTGGGCAATGGTGATAACTGCCAGACTCTAAAACTTACAAAGCCAGCACAAGCTGGGTTAGCATTGGTTGAGGGCAGGTATAAGATCATCATGGCACAGAATGCTATTGCACTCCATCATAGGCAATTGGGTAAAGATGTCCTGCCCAAGAACATGATGCAGATGCGCAAGGCAGGATCAATCTGCTGACCTTTTGATTCAAAGTCCAATGCTCTAACCAATGAGCCACTGCACTCCCAAATGATATTGGATGTACTGGGGGCCCAAGCAGATAAACACGGGGAATTCACTTCAGTGATTGTCTGATGTAATTCTTTGACACATTCAATTAACAGAAGTTTACTCTGCATCCTGGATGCCATTAACTGGTAGAGTAATGGAAGCCCATATTTGGGCTTTATTCTGAAGTGCAGGTGCCACAACTTGATGCCATCATATTCTGAGGATATGCTTCATATTAGCTTGGAATTAAAATTTTTTAGTCTGTGAGGGTTTGCCTTGTTGCAATTTATGGGAGAGTGCCAAGTGGCACTCTCCCATAAATTGTAACAAGATAAAGAGACGTGAACAAATTTGGATGACCAAAAATAATTTAGCACTCTACCAGTTAACAGGACAAATTTGTATGATGGCATGGACTATGGTTTGGTGTTTGGTTAGTCATATACAATTAATAGGGATATTCAATTAACTGGTAGAGTGCTAGAAGCCACTATCAAGGCTCTACTGAAAAGTGCTGAAAGCCACTATAGTGGCTTTACACTGTACACTGGCTAGTCATTTGTGCAGTAGTCAAGGAATGTGCATATAAAATTGTTTTGTTACAATTTATTGGAAAGTGCCAACAGGTACTCTTCAATAAATGGTAACAAAACAATTATTGATGAACAAAATCTTGTTAAACTAAGGCTCCCTTTACTGGCATTGTATATTTGAAAAACAAGAGCACCACCGGTGTGGCAAAATTCACCCATCTGCCATTTTGAATTTTACCAACTTTGGTTGAAATCAAATGATCCAAACTGAAGTTATATACTCAGTTTCACAACCATCGGAATTCATACAAAAAGTTTCAAGATTTTGTAGGACATGTACCAGTACTACTGTATATCAGCAGAAGTATCAAATACTGACATGTATATATTCTTTATAGTAGCTATTGTTTTTTATTTGTTGGTTTTTTTGTGATTAAATTTCTAATAAAAAAACAAACAAATATTTTTTAACATATATTTAACTTGTTGTTGTGTGTTTGCCCCTCTCTGAACTGAAAAAGAACAAATGGTCGTCATTTTAAAACCTTTGACCTCTGAGCATGGATTCAAGAGATAGAGAATTTGATATTGTTCACAGATATAGCAAATAAATAGTTTCCACCTTAATTTCTGTGGTAGCTTATTAGAAATCTCCCCTGTTCACCCTTTTCCCAACAAAACTGCCATAAAACACCTGGAAATATTATCTTAAAAAAGTCTCCCTCAGACTTCACTTCAATTTCTAATAGAGGTTTCTCGATAAAACCATACTAATATGGATATTAGTGAGCTGATTACGCCAGCCTCACAATACCCACAATGGACCTTTGGAATTTTATTTTAAGACAGACTTAGATGTGAGTCTTCCATGGAAGATGTGTGTCGCCTGCACTATATTTTAATATTTCAGACAGAATTCTAAGTGGAAAAGGGGCATAACTCTGAAAAAATACAGCGGATCAAAAAATAAAATAGGAGGTGCACAATGCCATTATGTGATAAAGAATCACTGAAAGTTTCATCAAAATCCATTGATAGGTTAAAGAGGAGTGGCGGATAAGAGAAAGTGTGACGCAGACGACGACGCAAGACGACAAAAGTAATCCCTATATGTCGCTCCCCACTTCGTGGGGCAGGTGACACAACAAGATACATTTCTGTTTGAAAAAGAATAAACTCAGTCACAGTTAAGTGACTGCGCGGGGGACGTTTTAAGGCTGGAACCCCAAAACAGCAATCCACCAGAGAGACTGCAATACTGGCGTCTTGAACTTCGCTTGAGGTGAAAAAGTTTGTTCTGCTGTTGTGACTTGTCAGCTTAACGACACTAAAATGGTGGCCAGTGTGATCTTTATAAAGGCTTTAAAAACAAGAGGCCCCAAAGAGCCTTAATCGCTCACCGGCCAAAGTGGTTCAAAGAAGTATTTGGGGTCACATTCAGTTAGACATGGTTCATCAACACTACAAAGGAATGAAGTCATGAGAGACAAATTTTATGGAACTAGGGACATGGCTTGAACAAACTTGAATCTTACCCCCCTAAGGATGCTGCATACCAAATATCAAAAGCATTCATCTGCTGGATCTGAAGAAGATTTTTTAAAGAAAATTTCTCATTTTGAACTAAGTTATCATTCGGGCTCCCACAGTGAGCCCAAATATTAACCAAGGGACTCGGCTTGAACAAACTTGAATCTCACCCCCAAAGGATGCTGCATGCCAAATATCAAAACATTTTCGAATGCTAAATCTGAAGAAGAAGATTTTTAAAGAAAAATTCCTCATATTGACTAAGTTATAATTCGGGCTCCCACAGGGTTCCCAAATATGGACCCAGGGACTTGGCTTTAACAAACTTGAATCTCACCCCCCTAAGGATGCTACACACCACATATCAAAAACATTCTGACTGCTGGATCTGAAGAAGAAGATTTTTTAAGAAAATTCCTCATTTCCAACTAAGTTACAATTCAAGCTCCCACAGTGAGCCCAAAAATGGACCTAGGGACATGGCTTGAACAAACTTGAATCTCATACTCCCCCCCACAAGGATGCTGCATACCAAATATTAAAACATTCTGACTGCTAGATCTGAAGAAGAAGATTTTTAAAGAAGATTCCTCATTTTGAACTAAGTTATCATTCGGGCTCCCACAGTGAGCCCAAATATGAACCTAGGTCATGGCTTGAACAAACTTGAATCTCACACCCCTAAGGATGCTGCATACCAAAAATCAAACCATTCCAACTGCTGGATCTGAAGAAGATTTTTAAAGAAAATTCCTCATTTTGAACCAAGTTATAATTCGGGCTACCACAGTGAGCCCAAATATGAACCCAGGGACTTGGCTTGAACAAACTTGAATCTCACCCCCTAAGCATGCTGCATACCCAATATCAAAAGATTCTGCCTGCTGGATCTTGAGAAGAAGATTTTTAAAGAAATTTGCTTGAAATGCACTAAGTTCGAATTCGAGCTTCTATAGTGAGCCCAAATATGAACCCAGGGGGGGGGGGGGGGGGTGGGGGGGGATTTGAACAAACTTGAATCAGATATACCCCACAATGTTGCATACCAAACATCAAAAGATTCTGCCTTCTGGATCTGGAGAAGATTTTTTAAGAAATTTGCCTGAAATGCACTAAGTTCAAATTCGAGCTTCTATAGTGAGCCCAAATATGAATCCAGGGGGCCGATTTGAACAAACTTGAATCAGATCCACCCCACAATGTTGCATATCAAATATCAAAAGATTCTGCCTGCTGGATCTTGAGTAGAAGATTTTTAAAGAAATTTGCCTGAAATGCACTAAGTTTGAATCAGGGCTCCTATACTGAACCCAAATATGAACCCAGGGGGCCGATTTGTACAAACTTGAATCAGATCCACCCCACAATGTTGAAAACCAAATATCAAAAGATTCTGCCTGCTGGATCTGGAGAAGAAGATTTTTTAAGAAATTTTCAAGTTTATTTGTACAAGTTTGAATTGACATATGATGGGGACCATGCACACCAAATTTGGTTCAATTTGATCCAGTAGTTTGGGAGGAGTAGTCAATAATGTAAAGTTCACGACGAACGACAACGGTGACTACAGACGACGACGGACGGCAAGTGATAAGTTAAGCTCCCTTCGGTGAGCTAAAAAGTTCATGATATCAAAGTCTGAGATCACTAATAATTATTTAAAATCAGCCATGGAACGAGCAAATTAAATTTGGTGAGAAATATGGGATGGGGGGGGGGGGGGGGCACATTAGGCATAAGCACTATCAGCAAGTTCCACTGCATGAAAAAAAAAAGAGTTTTTCGATAGCTAATTTGATTACCTCCCTTATATTAGTTACCTTTCAACAGTACAAAAGAACACTTTTTAATATGCTTCTGGTGAGCTGTTTATACATCCCAATGCCTTTTCAAACAGTATTGGTTCTGTGGCAGATGAAGGACTTTATTAAAAGCTGTGACGGCGGGGGCGGGGGGGGGGGGGGGGGCACCTAGGCCCAAGTTCGCCAGGGTGTATTGTCAACCAAATTTTGAAATTTAATCCCAAAAGATGCAATATTACCTCGCACCTGAAGCAGATATCCACAATGCACAACCCGTCTCCGGGAGAAAATAGGAGTGGGGGGGGGGGGGGGGGTTTGGTATCTTATTTAGTAAACTCATTTAAGAACGTAATAAATAATTATGCGCCTATGACGGGATTCGCCCTTGTGGTAAAATAATGTGATTGTAACTTTATTGATAGACCATTTAGTAGATGTTTCAATGCATAAGGCATGAGGTAACTATTTAATGCATGTCAATTGCAGTGGCGGCTCACCCTGTTGGGAGTACAATTGACAAGTCCAGGGGACCCCGGTCCAGGGAATTGTGGGAAGATACATGAAGCCAACCGGGGCCCCTTTTTGTGTGGATGTGAATGAATCGCCATTTCCGTCTCCAGATGCAAGGAAATGGCTTCTTTTAAACATAAAATTCAAAGTTTTCTCCCATCGGAGTCGGCCTGGTATGTCCGGGGCCCCTAACCCTAGTAAGTCCGGAGGGGGGGGGGGGTGGGGGCTCATTACTGCTTGGCCGCCACTGATCGTTGTTCGTTTATGCAAAGTCTGAGTTGTTTGAACCTTTATATAAATACCGGTACAGATCAAATTCATTTGTGCATCGACATATTAACGTAATCATACCTGGCATGTTATAGCAAGTCGGGAGAGTTTTTACTGTTTGTTTTACCTATTTTTGTTCTACTGCAATGAACATCTGAGATCGGCAGTGCATTGTTTACTTTTGGGAAAATCTCCATAAAAAAAATTCAATGCAGGGGGTGTTTTTCCAACGTGGCGGTGCCTGAGAACGAAAACACTTTTTTTTTTTGGCCTTACAAATCATCTTTGAAAAATAATTTACCACTCTACCAGTTAAAAGGTATTCAGATAAGTGATATTCACTATACTACATGTGGACTACATACTGCAATCCAAGCTGTTTTCATAACTTGCTGTATCGTTAGCCTCTCATCTGGATCTGTTCTCAGTAAACCCTTTATCAAATCCTTAGCTAAAATTATAAAAAATATATAAACAAAAATAGATATAAAAGACTTCACAAAATTATACCACCCTCAATAAAGTAATTTAACTAAACCAAATATTCATTTTACTGAAAATGCTTAATGATTAGTGTTGAAACGATTTTTCGACTACTCGACGACGACTCGATTAGTACTAAACAAATCTATTAACTGATTAGTGAAGCACTTGTTGATTAGTCGCCTGAGTGTATTCTCTAAAGCCTTGAAGTTTCCACTTTGTGTTCCTTTAAGAAATTTAATTTAATTTTATTAAAATTAATTCAGTGCTTTCAATTTAAGGTGCACTATTGCACTCACGCTTCTACAATGGAAACAAACAGCTCTTTTTTTGTGCTTCTCTAATTTTCAAGAAAATAGATTAAATTACCGGGCAAAGATTCGAGATTCCATTACACTGATTAAAACACACAAATGAGGTGTGAACAGTATACCTGCAAACTGTTGTGTCAATTTAATTAATGCTGACAGGCTGTGACAGCAGAAGTACATCTACAAATGTTCATGCTTTTTCAACAAGTTCTTGTTTTGGGTAAATGTTGTTGTAATAAGATTGGTCAGAAAACGTCACATGATGTTTACTATTGAGTGAAGTTTTACAACTCTCATTACATAGTGCACAAACGGACCAAACAAATCATACTGTTTTGTCACATGATGTATTTAAGAATTGAATGCAATTTTTATAATCTTTATTGGAGTATGAACGTGCGGGAATGGGTACAAATTGTATGAATCCCTTCGGATTCATACAATTTGTACCCATTCCCACACGTTCATACTCCAATAAAGATTATAAAAATTGCATTCAATTCTTATAATTACACCCGTAACTGTTTAAATTACCTTTTACCAAACAAAGCAGAAAGACGAAATAAAACATGTACGAACGAACGAGGCGAAAAACCACCCTCACACAAAAGACAAAGCGCACAACTCTGAGCTGAGCGCTGGTTTTCGGCATTGACCCAAATTTGTCAAATTGCCGTCTTTCGCAACGAAACTTAGAATGTTCAAAACAATTTATTTAACATATCAGTAAACTATAATCACCCATGAAATGACAACAAGTTCAAGAATAAAATCACAGAAAAGTTAAAAAATTTATAGTAATTTATATATTTTTTATACTTACCAATGACCCAGACATAGCTGGTGCTAACTCTTAAAAATCTAGGGCCAAACACAAATTTTGCCCCCCAATCCCCAAAATTTGCATCTAAAACCAAAAGAAATCATGTCCTAAAGGACCTCCATACTTTGCCCCTACTGCACATGCGCAGTGTCAAGGACGTTCCGAAATTAGTGCCAATCATCATTCTTACTGGCAGTGCCTGGTCAGCACTATGTACTCAGCGGGGAGGTATGAGTACCCAACTCCTGGGAGGGCCATCCCCGTCTGGGTCATTGGTAAGTATAAAAAATATATAAATTACTATAAATTTTTTAACATTTTTATACTGTACCAATGACCCAGACATAGCTGAATAGTAAAAAGGCTGGAGGGCCTAGGACATAGAGGAAAATCCAATAAGCTCAACTATATAATATAGAGTGAACACTCAAGGAGAAAAGGAGTATTAGGCTTTACATGTATCTTTCTTATTTTATGATAAATTAGAAAGATACAATACCCTTCATAATTGAGCACAATAACATTCATGTTCTCTGTTAACATCCAGTATAACCCATTATACTAATTATTTTTAAAGTAAGCCAATAAATAAAGTTAGTCCAGAGAATTGAGACTCTTTATATTCTTTAAAAGTGTCCGAGGATTGTATATTAACGCCCGTTTGACAATTGACATATACAAATGCTTCACACTGAGCTACACTTTAAAAATATGACATGAATGAATTTTTAACATTAATATAACACTTTAAAACCATCCCGGAAACGACTCAGAATTACTGACTCCGGAGGAGGAATTCCCTTGCTTTTCACTATAAAGCAGGTGACCTAAGGGAACACCCTACCCTCCCCCCCCCCGCCCCCATTCCCCTTGCCCTGGGTCAAATAGCCCAGAGCGAAGAGGGCAGCAGGACGGAGTCACTGCCGGAACAGAAAGCCTGCATAACTATAGTTGCAACTGTTTAGTGGACGACATTCTGAGCAACAGATAACGGACCTAAACAATGCAGGTCTCCAGAAATGGACTCAATATTTCTGAGATAAAAATTCGTGAATGTGGATGGCTGAGACCAATAAGCAGCCTTCATTAAATCTGTAATAGCCACACTATTTGCGTAAGCCCAAGATGTAGAAAGAGCTCTTACTTCATGAGCCGAAATCTTAAGCACAGACTGCTGGGAAGAAGATAAATTTTCATAAGCAGTACGGATAGTTAATTGAATCCATCTAGCAATAGAATGGACCGAAATGTCCTTTCTATTAGGCATCAGAGACAGAAAGAAACGTTTTCGTCCCTTTCTGATAAACTGAGATCTCTGTTTATAAATGCGTAAAGCTCTAACAGGACAGAGTAAAGGCCTACGCCCGTCTGAAGACGGAAGAGCTTTGATAACAATAGGTTCCGGATATTTATTAGGAGCCTGATTCTTAGCTAAAAATCCAACATTAGTAGTGAAGGTGATAGTGTTCCCGACACTACGATAGTGAGAATCGTCCACCGATAGTGCATGAAGCTCACTGACTCTTCTAGCAGAAGAGAAAGCTAAGAGAAAAGCTGTCTTATAAGACAAGAATTTGAAATCTACTGTCCCAAGAGGCTCAAATGGCTTTTCCTTTAGTTTAAGAAGAACCCAAGCTAAATTCCACTTAGGAATTAATCTAAGAGTTCTGGGTCTATTTATCGAGAAGTTTCTAACTAACTTAGATTTATTATTTATTTATTTATTGGTTATAAGGTCACATACTTATGCACAATAGCTAATCGTGACCGTGACAGTTTTACGGGTGGAGGAAGCCGGAGTACCCCGAGCAACGACGAGCAGCTGTCAGCTCTCCAACATCGTAACTCTGAACTCTGCACCGTAGCACAGGCAGGGTTAGATTGGTTGAAGACATGCGCACCATCGACGTGCAGTACGCCTCAGTACACAGCATCATCATGCCCCCATGTAGGCAATCGGGGTGAAGTGTCTTGCCCAAGGACACAACGCGGTTGCCGCAGGTGGGATTCGAACCGAGGACCTCTCGGCTTGCATCCAGCACCTCTACCAACTGAGCCACCGCGCCCCCAACTAACTTAGATAAAGAGACATTAGATCCAATTTGTAAACTATCGTGATGTGCATAGGTATCAGATAACATAGACCTATAACCCTTAATAGTAACAGGCTGCAGTTTGATTTCGTCAAACAAGTATACTAGAAAGTTTGCAATGTCTGGTATGGAGGGATCAAAAATATCAACAGAATGATCCCTACACCAACGACCAAAAACCTTCCACTTAGCCGCATAATTTAGCGAAGAGGAGGTCCTCCTACAGTTAGAAATCGCGTCCACTGCTCGTCCTGTAAAGTGCTTGCCATGCAAGAAGGACCGCACATCGGAAAAACGTGAAGGTTGAGACCTTGCGGGTTGTGATGAAGTCGACGCGGTTTCCCCTGCGAAAGAAGATCCTCCCGTGGAGGAAGCTTTCGCGGTAGGTCCCACAACAGACACCTGAGTAGATTTATCCACGGTCTCTGTGGAGACAGAGATGCTACCAACAGAATCTTGCACTGAGATTGTTTTATCTTTAGCAATATTTTCTGAATCAATGGTGCTGGAGGATACACATATCCTATCATTCCGTCCCATGAGATCGATAGAGCGTCTACTGCAAATGCTCTTGGATCTGGGCACGGTGACACATACGTCTGCAACTGATTGTTGAGATGTGTCGCAAATAAGTGTATCATTGGCCGTTCCCACTGGTAGCAAATCTGATTGAATACAGGTTTGTTGAGAGTCCACTCCGACGGCAACAAGTGACCCTTCCATAAAAGGGAGTCGGCTAGTACATTCAGACGACCCGGTATATGACGGACCGAAAGTAGAACTTGATGTTCTAGAGCAAACAGAAGGATTCTCTCCGTTAGATTGAATAACGGAACGGAATGAGTGCCACCCTGGTTCCGTATATACGCCACTACTGTCGTATTGTCGGACAGAATTTGGACATGAGCTTTGTGAATAATGTCCATCCAATGACGTAACGCAAGCCAAATTGACATCATTTCCTTGATGTTTATGTGCTTGCTTAGGAACTGTGGATCCCAAAGACCCTGGCACCTCGAATCCGTTGGGATCAATGTTGCACCCCAACCTGTTTGACTGGCATCCGTCATAATGGTAAAACTCGGATCCGGCAACTGCAGCGGAACTCCCTGAGTTAACCACTGAATGTTTGCCCAAATCTGAATCTCTTGTTTCACTTGATCTGACAAGAGAACGTATATGTCGAGCGAATGAATCTTCACACTCCAATTCTGAGTTAAGAAAATTTGGAGAGGACGAGTGCGTAACCGCCCCATCGGAATATGATCCGCGGCGGCTCCGCACAGACCTATCAGTCTCATAAATTCCCTCGCTGTGACTTTGTCTGCATGAAGACAATAGCGAGCGTAACAACTGACTAATTTCGCTCTGGTTAACGGCAGACGAACAAGATTGTTGTGTGTCTCGAAGCTCATTCCCAGATGAGTGAATGACTTGGACGGCACCAGATCCGACTTCTCCTCGTTTATTATAAAACTGAGACGTCGGAGCAAAAGAAGCAGATTCTGCACATCGTTCTGAAGCGTTAACTCGTTGCCGTATCTCTGAAGAATGTCGTCCAGATAGGCCGATGTTACCGCAGACGAATGAGCTTGGAAATACATCATTACCGAGTTCATTACCCGAGTGAAAGCCCAGGGTGCTAGGTTCAATCCGAAGCACATCGCCCGGAATTGATACACCACTCCTAGGACTGCGAAGCGTAGATACTTTCTGAATGTCGGATGTACCATGACATGAAAGTACGCATCCTTGAGATCTATGCTTGTAGCATAATCGTTCACCCGAATACTCGCTCTGACCGACCGAATCGTCTCCATATAAAATTTCGGAGCGACGATCAGCTTGTTTATCCAGTCAAATCTATGACTGGACGGAACGAGCCGTCTGGTTTCGGAACCAGAAACAGATGGCTGTAGAATCCCGGTGTTTCCTGGTCTTCAACGACCTCTACCGCGTTCTTCATTAAAAGAGACTGCACCTCCGATAACAGAGTGTCTCTTTTCTGCGGATTTGACGGAAGTTGAGTCCATTTTGGACTTCGAGTTAAAGGAGGCTTTCGTTTGAAGGATATTCTTAGACCTTCCGAAATCACCCCTCTCACCCAAGGGTCGTCCGTAATTGACGCCCACTCTTCTGAAAAACTCGACAACCTTCCGCCAACCGGAACACGATAGAGGTTGAAGCCATCACCTCCTGGACCTGCGAGGCCTGCGGGAGGAGAAACCACGTCCTCCACGACCCACACCTCGTCCTGTCGACCTCGGAGCGTCCGACCGATTGTACCGGCCCGAAGGACGTCCCGCAAGTGAGTCGCTGCCTTGACGGTCTCTTGAATAAGACCAAGAGGATGCACCGGAACCTCTATAGGAACCTTTCTTGGGCGCATTATACCCAGAAGTGCCTGTCTTATTCTTATCTGCCGTATCCGACTTTTTGGAAGCGGATTTAAACAGCAGAGAATCCGAAGCTTTCTTAGTAATTTTATCGTGGATTGCAGAAAGCTTGCCGTCAAATAGAAGTTCTCCGGAGACCGAAGCGACTCTGAGAGAGTTCTTCACCTTACTATCCACGCGTGTGGATGTAGCTAGGGCTGCGTCACGTCTAACCAACTCCAGGTTTGCCACTGAGAGGGCGGAGTTATACGTGGAATAAGCCACTGCCCTTGAAAGAAGTCTTAAAGAGGATTGTATATCCTGGAATTCTTTCCCTTGAAGACGTAGTGATAACGCCTCTGTAAGGTGGTCTGCATAAGATAAAGCGTCTAAACTGGCAATGTTAGACGTGATTGTCGTGTCCAACACCGCGGTTGGAACGGACATAGACGACGGTAATGACAATTCTAAGTCTTCCGCCTCGTCGTCAAGACGCAGAGGAACTCTTGGAATACCCTGTCCTGCTGTATCGAATTTATTCCTTGCATCAATGAAAGGCAGGTTAAGAGCATTGGAGGACAAGAAACCAGCTTTGCCTGTTTTAGAAGCAAGCTTGAATATAGCGTCGTTCAATAACTCAAATGTTCTTGTGACATTATTGGACCGAGACGGAAACTCAGGGACGATGTCTCTGAACCGCTCGAAAAATTCAGTGTCCGGTACCGCAGCAGTCTGGCTCGACGGAACAACGTGAGGAAGGAAGTGCCGGATGAAATCCACGGCAGCTTTATGTTGTTCCGAAAGGGATAGCTCCAAATCATCCGTATCCCTTTCACCATCCGGTCGGACCTCATGATGCTCCCGGTCGTCCGCACCCGATGCTTCGGCAGAGCGTACCGACCCAGCGCCATCGGATAATTCCCGATCCGACACCGATTCTGTCGGTTGCTGGGATGCTGCGATAAGCTGTGCTATCTGAGCAAGCACGTCCGTCATCGAGGCCTGCGGAGTAGCGGTCTTTCACTGCTTAGCCGCAGGAAGCTCCGCATCAAGTGACTCCCGCATACTCTTCCTATGCGAACGTCCGGAGTCAACCGGCCTCGCGTCCCTGGCTACCGGATGGCGTGACCTGGTCGCCGACGAATCCCTTATCGGCGAAGCTGGTAGAATATCCGCGGTCACGTAGCCAAGGTGCGGTCGTGTGCGCTGGTGAGAGGATGAGGAAGCCTGAGCAGTCTCCGCGGACTGCCTAAACAACGGAGCATCCCGAGCGACGGACGTGTGCTCCGCTTGCGACACATTTTGTACCACAACATCAGGTCCCTGATGTTGTTGTACGAGAGAGGGGCCTCTCTCGCTCGCGGCCCGGCTGGACCTGGACTAGAAGGCTTCCTCCGATCTCTCCTAACATCCGCCATCACTGGGTGTGCACCTTGTATGTTTATAGTGCTCGCATCACCCAACATTTCCTCCTGGACTGCAACAGACGAACCCGGCTGCCGAACCATTCGGTGAATGGACGCTACACCGGGCGAGCTAGCGGACGACAGCGCCGTCGATCCTACTCGGGACCTCTTAGGCAACTGTCGTATCTCCATGAGCACTTTTGCCGCTAGCTCCTCATTCAATTGTGACGACGGAAGCGCACTCTTGGAAGATAACATGGAAACATCACCCTGTTCTTGTTCCTCTGAAATAGAAACTGATAGACTAGAGTGACCCTGCGGAGAGGGGACCGGCATAGCCCTTTCTCCACTAACAACATACCTTGACACACGTTTCCAATGTTTGTCATCCCAATATTGACATATTGAACAGGAGTTAGTGCGAGTACACTGACTACAATTAATACAAGGATCATGAAAGTCAGAGGAAGATTTCTTCCTATTACAATTTGAACAATGTCCTTTCATTGTGAAAAGACAACAACAAGTCCTAGTACTCGCACAAACCCCTAAACACAAAGATACATAATAACATGATCCATTAACATTGAAAAAAGCAAATGAAATTCAAAATAATTTTTGAAAAATATTTTTTCAGCGAAGCCCAAGTTTCTGAAAAGTAACGTTGAGCCCCAGTGGATCCCAAGGGTAAGTGTGGTCAAACATTTTAAAATTATTTTAAATAATTAATGCAACACTTACGGATAATAATAATGTATCTAGTAATGAGTAAACTACTCCAAAGGCAAAAAGCCCCCCTCAAAAGAGACTGTTGCCAATGTAAACAAGAAGTGTATAAACACCAGAAAACATGACTCCAGGCACTGACAATACTGGCCCGAAATCAGTTATCAATATTACACACTATCTGATGCAAAACAGAGACTTCCAAAGAAGAATCTGCAGAACATCAGATGGTAGATGCAGAACACAACGTCTAAACACCCATGGGTGAAAACGTAAACATGGGGAAAGTTAAAAAATTTAGAGTAATTTATATATTTTTTATACTTACCAATGACCCAGACATAGCTGGTGCTAACTCTTAAAATATAGGGCCAAACACAAATTTTGCCCCCCAATCCCCAAAATTTGCATCTAAAACCAAAGAAAACATGTCCTGAAAGGCCCTCCACACTTCGCCCCTACTGCGCATGCGCAGTGTCAAGGACGTTCCGAAATTGGCGCCATTATTAATCATTCTAATAACCAGTGCCTGGTAAGCGCTATGTACTCAGCGGGGAGGCAAGAGTTCCCAACTCCTGGGAGGGCCATCCCCGTCTGGGTCATTGGTAAGTATAAAAAATATATAAATTACTATAAATTTTTTAACATTTTTATACTGTACCAATGACCCAGACATAGCTGAATAGTAAAAAGGCTGGAGGGCCAAGGACATAGAGCAAAATGGAATACGCTCAATAAAATAAAATAGAGTCATCCCCTGTAGGGAAAAAGAAGTAATAGGCCTTACATGTATCTTTCTTATTTATGATAAATTAGAAAGATACAACACCTTCCAAAATTGAGCTTCATACATCCATGTACTCTATTAATATCCAATATAATCCTTATACTAATAATTTTTAAAGTAAGCCAATAAATAAAGTAAGTCTAGAGAATAGAGACTCTTATACTCCTAAAAGTGTCTGAGGATTGCATAATCATGTCCGTTGACATATGCAATATTCAAAAGCTATACTTTAAAAACTAAGACTTGAATGAATTTTAAAAACCTAAACTTCTCACTAAACAACCATCCCAATAACAGCTCAGAATTACTAACTCCGGAGGAGGTATCCCCTTGTTTTCATAGTAAAACAGGTGACCCAAGGGAACACCCTCCCCCCCCTTTTTCTTGCCCTGGGTCAAATAGCCCAGAGCGAAGAGGGCAGCCGAACGGAGACACTGCCGAAACAGACAGCCTACCTAGCTATAGTAGCAACTGTTAAGTGAATGACATTCTGAGCAGTAGATAATAGACCTAACAATAGAGGCCTCCAGAAATGGACTCGATATTTCTGAGATAAAATTCATGAATGGATGGCTGAGCGCAATGAGCAGCCTTCAAAAATCTATAATAGCGACACTATTAATGTAAGCCCAAGAAGTAGAACTCTTACTTCATGAGCCGAAATCTTAAGCACAACTGCTAAGTCAATGATATACCATAAGCAGTACCGATAGTTAATAGAATCTATTAACAATAAAATGGAGCGTAACGTCCTTCTATTAGACATCAAAGACAGAAGAAGCTTACGCCTATAGTAATAAACAGATATCTGTTTATAAATACATAAACTGTACCCGGAAAGAGTAAAGGCCTATGCCTATACGAAGACGGAAGGACCTTAAAATAATAGGTTCCGGATAATAGGAGCCTAACTCTTATGCAACAATCCAACCTAAATAGTAACGGAAGTAGTGATTCCGAAACTACGAAAGTGAAAATCATCCATCGATAGTGCATGAAACTCACTGACTCTACAGTAAAAGAGAAACCAACAGAATTACTGTCTAAAAGGTCAGAATTTGAAAACTACTGTTTCCAGAGGCTCAAATGATTACTTAGCTAAATAAGAACCGAAGTTAAAATCCATATAGGAATTTAATCTAAAGATTCTAAGTCTATTTATCAAAAAGTTACTAACTGACTTAGATAAAAAGACAAAAGACTCAATTGTAAACTATCGTAGAGTGCATAGGTATGAGGTAACATAAACCTATAACCTAAATAATAACTGGCTGCAGTAGATCTTGTGAAACAAGTATATTAAAAAATAGCAATGAGTAGTATGGAGGGATCAACAATATGAACATAATGATCCCTACACCACGACAGAAGAGCCTCTACTTTAGCCGCATAGAATAGCGAAGAAGAGGATCTCCTATAGTAAGAAATCGCGTCCAAAGCTCGTCCAATACAGTGCTTACAATGCAATACGGACCACACAACGGAATACATGAAGGTTGCGACCTTGCGGGTTGTGATAAAGATGACACGATTTACCCAGTGAAAAAAGATCCTCACATAGAGGAAGATTTCACGTTAAGACCCACAGTAGACAAGAGAGTAAATTACCCATGATCTCTGTGAAGATAGAAATACTATCAACAGAAATGTATTGTGGTTGTTTATCTTAGCAATACCTGCTGAAACAACAGCGCCGGAGGATACGCGTATCCTATCATTCCGTCCTATAGATCAATAGAGCGTTAACAACATTAGCTCAGAGATCTGGACAAGCCAACACATACGTCTGGAATTGATTAGCAAGCTGTGTCATAAATAAATCATCATTGGGCGCTCCCATAGATAGCAAATCTGATTGAATACTTGTTTGTTGAGAGTCCATTCTGACAGCAACAAGCGACCCGTAAGAGAACGGGAGTCCGATAAAACAATCAGACGACCCGGAATATGACGGACCAAAACTGAACTTGGTGTACTATAACCAACAGACGGATTCTTTCCATTAAATTGAATAACGGAAACGAAAGAGTGCCTCTCTGGTTCCGGAGATACGCCACTACTGTCGAATTAAAGGACAGGAATTTGGGCATGCGTTTCTGAATAATGTTCATGCAATGACATAAAGCAAGCCTAAAAAACATTATTCCGCGGAAGAAAACTGATTGCTAAGAGACTGCGGAACCCAAAGACCCTGGCACTTCGAATCCGTAGGGATCAGTATTATATCCCAATCTGTTTGACTGGCAACCGTCATAACAGCCACACTCGGGTCCGGCAACTGCGGTGGCACTCTCTGAGTCAACCACCGAATGTTTGCCCCAGTCTGAATCTCTTGTAACACTAGATAGACAAGAGAACGTGTAAATCGAGCAATTCATGGATTGCCGAAAAGTTGCCGTCGAAGAGAAGCTCCTCCGAGAACGAAGCGACTCTGAGAGAGTTCTTAACCTTACTATCCACGCGTGTGGATGTAGCTAGGGCTGCGTCACGTCTAACCAACTCCAATCAGCCACTGAAGGACGGAGTTATACGTGAACAAACCACTGCTCTCAAAAGAAATTACATTGAGAATAATATCCCGTAAATCTTTTCTTGAAGACGTAATGATAACGCCTCAGTAAGGCGGATTACGTATGATAAAGCGTCTAAGTTAAGTCTACTATACATCATGTCGTTCCCAACATTGAAATTGGAAAAGACATAAACGGCGAAAAAGAATATATGCAGTCTTTAATCACACCGTCTAGACGCATATGAACTCTCGGTATGCCCTGCTCTGCCAAAATAAGCTATTCGTATAAATGATAAAATGGCAGAAATGAGCAACGCGGACAAGAAACTAAACTATCATGCTTGGTAGCAGGCTTGTATATATATATATATAGCGTCGAAAAATAAAACACATGTTGTAATGACAATATTGGACTGCGTCGGTAAGTCAGGGACAATGTCCCTGAACCGATCGAAAAATCCGAGTCCAATGACGCTATAAGTCTCTTATCCAAGATCGCAGCAATGAAGTCCGAAATAACAATCACTGGAAGATAATGCCAGAAGATATGAAAGGCATCTTCCGATACTACTAAAGGGAAAACTCGAAATCTTTCTAATCCCTTTCGCCATCCTGTCGGACCCTATAAAGCATTCGGTCGTCCGTACCTGATGCAACCGCGGACCGCACCGACCCAGCACCGTCGGATAATTCCTGATTCGACCGAGAAACAGTCAATTGCTGGGATGCTGCGAAACAACTGTGCTAACTCGGATAGCACGTCCGTCACTGAGGCCTGAGGAGAAGCGGTCTTACGATGCATTGCCGCTGGAAGCTCCGTGATCGTTACCCCGTGCATACTACCAATATGCGAGCGAACGGAGTGTATAGGCCTCGTGTCCCTTGGCTACCGGATGGCGCGACCTATTCGCCGTGGAATCACTGAATGCCGAAACTGATCGGATACTCGAGGTCACGTAGCCAATGTGCGGTCGTGTGCCCTGCTGTGAGGATGAGGAAGCATCAAGGACAGTCTCTCGGACTGTCAATATAACGGAGCGTCCCGACCGACGGACATATGCTCCGAATGTAAAATATCTGAACCACAACATGCGGTCCCCTATGTTGTTGGACGAGAGAGGGACCTCTCTCGCTCACAGCCCGGACGGACCTGGACAAGCCAGGAACCGGACTAACAGGCTTCCTCCGATCTGTCCTCAATCTGCCGTCACTGGGTGAGTACTAAAGTAATTAAAGTGCTCGCATCACCCAAATCTCCTTCCTAGACCGCAACGGACGAACCCGGCAGCCGAACCATTCGATGAATGTACGCTACACCGGGTGAGCTAGCGAATGTCACTCCGTAGGCAATAGACATATTCCATGAGCAGTTATTGCCGCTAGCTCTTCATTAACTATGACGACAGAGGCACACTTTTGAAAGACATCTCCATAACTCTTCGAACAAGAAACCAGAAATGCTTGGTTAGCAAGCATAAAATAATAATATATATAGCGTCGTTCAATAATTCGAAAGTTTGTGTGACATTATTGGACTATGTCGGAACTGAGGGACGATGTCCCTGAACCGAACCAAAAATTTCTAAGTCCACCGACGCTATCAGTTTCTTATCCGGCATCGCAGCATTCTGGTCCGACGAAAGAAGCTGTAGAAGACCAAGTGAGATGACATACACAACAGCATATGTTGTTCCGAAAGGGAAAGCTCGAAATCCTCCGAATCCCTTTCGGTATCCCGTCGGACCGGATGAAACTTTCGGACGTCCGTACCCGCTTCCGCGGAGCGTCCCGACCCAGCATCGTCGGATAAAATATATGCGACAGATTCAGTTGATGCTGGGATGCTGCGATAAACTGTGCTATTAAGGAAAGCACGTCCGTTCCCGAGGCCTGTGCAGTAGCGGTCTTACGATGCATTGCCGCCGGAAGCTCCGTGTACGTTGACTCCCGCGCAGTTCCTATGCGAACGTCCGGAATCTGCAGGCCTCGTTCCCTGGCTACCGGATGGTGTGACCTGGTCGCCGAAGAATCCTTGATCGGCAAAGCTGGTAATATATCGGCGGTCACGCAGCCAAGGTGCGGTCGTGTGCGCTGACGAGAAGAGGAAGCCTTAGCAGTCTCCGCGGACTGCCTATACAACGGAGCGTCCCGAGCGACGGACGTATGCTCCGTTTGCGACACATTTTGTACCACAACATCTGGGGCCAGATGTTGTTGAACGAGAGAGGGGCCTGTTACAACCGATAATGTTACACCAACCAATAATGTATCATCAACGCATAATGTTATAACATAATGTAGTAAACAACCGATAATGTTGTAAACGCCGCATAATGTTATAACTTTAGTCAACGCGTTTTGTAGCAAAAATCAACGCATAATGTTATAACTCGAGTCGGCGTTTACAACCGATAATGTTACACCAACCAATAACGTATCATCAACGGTCCACCAGTCTGAAGGTAGGGTTCATTGCTCCGAGGGTTCATAGTTCCGAGGTTGGGGTATCACTGCTCCGAGGGTTCATTACTCCGAGGGTTCATAGCTCCGAGGGTTCATTGCTCCGATGGTTCATTACTCCGAGGGTTCATTGCTCCGAGGGGTCATTACCCCGAGGGTTCATACTCCGAGGCTTCATTGGTGTGATGGTGTGGGTGGGGGGGGAGGGGGGGGCGGCGGTGACGATTATGGTTGGGCCCGATGTATGTGTGTGTGCGTGTGTGTGGGGGACACATACACACATCGGGCCCAACCATAATCGTCACCGCCATGAGGTTCATCGTTCCGAGGGTCCATTGATCCCAGGGTTCATGGCTCCTAGGATTCATTACTCCGATGGTTCATTGTAGCAAGGGTCCATTACTCCAAGGGTTCACTGTTCCGAGGGGTCATTACCCCGAGGGTTCATACTCCGAGGCTTCATTACTCCGACGGTGTGTGTGGGGGGGGGGGGGGGGCTGGCGGTGACGATTATGGTTGGGCCCGATGTATGTGTGTGCGTGTGTGGGGGGACACACACACATACACACATCGGGCCCAACCATAATCGTCACCGCCGTGGGTGAGGTAGCGCACATCTGGGCCGTATCCGTTCACGATTCCAGAGGGAGGGAGGCGTCAATGGGTCCAATCCGGGCATTATACGGTACAGGTCATTAAAATAGTGTACGTGTGTGAGAGAGAGAGACACACACGCACACAGACACACACGCTCACACATAAACACACGCACACACACACAAACACACGCACAGACAGGGCGCAACGATAATCGTCAGCGTCGTGGGGGTGCGGACCCCATCCGTTCACAAGCCCAGCGGACTTTATGTTCAATAGAAGTGATTGATAGTTGGTGATGTACTGATGTATAGGGATGGCATAGCATGATGATGAGTTGAAGAAGTGTTTCGAAAAAAATAAAGCGAGACCGTTCCCTTGTTGGTAAGGGGACTGTACTCGTGTGTCAAAGTTTCCCGAGGATACGATTCAGTTTCCAGACGGTTAAACCGAATTGTATTCTAGGGCTAGACACTACACTTCCATTGCATGTATGGGGCATGGTGACGAAAATGTGCTAAAGTGTATCGCACACTGGCGGTATGCGTCCTTTAACCAATGCTAAATTTACTGAGATAGTACGTCGGAGTGTCTGAGATTGACTCGCCGCTACTCGGTTGTTCTCCCAGGGCACTCCGTTTTCCTCCACCCGTGACATTGTCTGGCACGGTATGACCTCAGATGTTAAAGTCTTACAACTAAAGCACCAAAGAAACTAATAATTAAATATCTTGTGGTCAGACCAGATGTATTCGCTTTATCTACCCTATGAATGGCAAGTATAGTCACCATGCCTCAAACATCTCACTTAATACCAAATTATTATATAAATTATGGCAATCACAGGTGCAAAAAGATGAGCAGTTTGAAATCTGAACACTGCTGCTTAGATGAAGCAGTGTTCATATTTTAAACTACTTATTCATCTCCACCGTTAATTGCCAGGTCTCGGAAACTACATGTGCGGATTCATGCATGGCTTGAACCATTGAAACCTACAATTAGAAGTTTAGTAAATAATAAAAAGACTTTCATAACTTTTTTTATTTCAGAAATGATTATCATGTTCATTGCAAAATTTTAATATAATAAAAACATAAGACTGTTCTCTCTCTCTCTCTCTCTCTCTCTCTCTCTCTCAAACACGCCCTCACTCCGGTTTCGCAATTAATTTAACAATGTTAGGCATTTCTTTGCCAAAATGTCAGCACAATATTTCCAAGCATTTCAAAATTAGGTGGGTGATATCCTACGTGTCCACACTCCTTAGAAATCATTAGTCATTTGGGTTCCTTCAATAACCTATTGGTATTGTGATTACCCACCCCCACTACCACCCTCCCCAACAAAAAAAACACGATTAGTCTCTTGTGCTCGCGTTTGTGTATCAAAGCTAAAGCACACAAAGCGACATGTGTGAGTTGTATATCGTTCTTAACTGGTAGAGTGCTGAATTATATTGGGCTTTCTGAATAGGTTAGCCTAAATTTGCCTTGTTGGGGTATAAGGGAGAGTGCCTATAGGCACTCTCCCTTATATTCCAACAAGGCAAATTTTGGTAGATTGGACAGTTTTAATCTTAACCCTGTCAGAAGCCGATCCTAAAACTACTGATCCAGTATGTAGCAGTGAAAAATATCGAAGTAGAGCCCAATTTTGGGCTTTCAGCACTCTACCAGTTAAAGCTTTCCATATTCGGGAGATCCAGAGGTCATACTTCATCCCGTGACATCATCACCAAATTGTGACGTCATAACCAAGGGTATGACATCCATCATCAGAATAGCTACGTTATCACCGGGATAATCACGTCATCGTAGTGGTATCAAGTGCCCATGTACGTACCTAAGGCGTCACATGCTTCTGCCGGATGCAGGGTGCGGTTGTCGTATAAACGTTGTCAGAAGATGGAGGTGCCCTTGGACCAGCAACGTTTTCGCTGAACGGAGTGATCTCGCCTGCTCTGGGTGCCATCGAATTACCGAAACCGACCCGAAAATGATCGAGCATCTTCGGAAACGGATTCCGGTTGCCGCCGGAACCTTCCGAACGTATCCCAGACGAATCAAAGCGGTGAAGTCAATGAGTGTGGAGTGATATTGCCATTCCTATGGGACGTCGAATCACCGAACGCGTCACGACAATGGCTTTTCTCCCGTCATCGTTGGTGTTATCCCAAGACACATGACATTGTGTCCATGTGCCAAACCACAAGGTGCTGGTACACAAAAGAACATGAACACATACCTGGTACTCTCACTGGGTCGATTGTGTTGATACTATGGAAACATCGGGAGAAAAGCCATTGTCGTGGCGCGTTTGGTGATTCAACGACGTACAGGAAAGGTGAGATCACTCCCAACTCATTCACTTCATCGCTTCGATGCTCCGGGATGCGTTTAAGAGGTTCCGGTGGCCACGGAAATCGTTTCTCAAGATTTCCGATCATTTTCGACTCGAGTTCGGTAATTCGATGTCGCCTAGGGCAGTGGAGATCACTCCATTCAGTGAAAACGTTGTTGGTCCATGGACGCCATCTTGTGACGTCATTTCTCTGACAACCGCCCCTGCGAAAACGTGTGACATCATAGATGCGCTCCTGAAACCATGGTGATGTCGCCCCTATCCTGGAGATGACGTAACTGTTCTGATGATGACATCACTATTTGGTGATAACGTCACATACTTGGTGATGATGTCATCGTGATATTTAGTCCCTAGGATCCCCGCAATATGACAATCTTACAGCATTATATACTTCATGTGTGTAATTAAAACATTTTGGCAGAAATCTGCGTGTATCCAGGCTAGATTGTTGACCGTACATGAAAATTTCAATAGCTTAATGCGAATCTGTCCTAATTTTGCTGAGTGGCCATCTGATCTGTGTTAAAATAGTACATGACGTCATTCAAGATTTTGCGGACTGCGTAGATTCCAATTGTAAAATTCCAAATCACGCCATGTACCATTCTGACACAAATCAGATCGGGAAAAATAAAATTCGTCGGGCATTATAGAAAGCCAAAAATAACAGAGCTGTTTCATGTCGCATCGTATAAACAGAACAATCCAGATAGTAGGCCTAATAGAAAAAATATTGTAAAATTATTTGATTGTATGCCAAGTATATGGAGCCAAGAATGGAATGAATAATTTTTTTCGTATAGCGAAGTCATCAGTAAACATGACAAGTTGTCAGTGTTGTATCTATATGCGGCAGTACTTTTGACCATCTCTCTCTCTCTCTCTCTCTCTCTCTCTCTCTCTCTCTCTCTCTCTCTAACTGATGACTGTCGGTATGTCTGTCTCTCCATCAGTCTGTGTGTTTCTATATGTCTCTCTCTCACTCACTCTGCTCTCTCTGACTGTCTCTCCCTTCTGTGTGCGTGTCTGTATGCCTGTCTGCCTGTCAGTCTGTCTGCCTTACAGTTTTGCATCTGATACCATTTATTTCATCATTAGATACCTTTCATAAAACGTTCGGCGACGATTACAAATACGGATAGGGGTTTCACTACTTACTGGATGTAACTGAATATTAAAATATATTTATTATTTAACATTTAATCCTAATAAACTTTCTGTAAGATGTTTATTTATTTATTTATTTGGTGTTTTACGACACTTTAACATCAGGTCATATCGTGTCGGACAGTGTCACGGGTGGAGGAAGCCGGAATACCCGAGAGGACTACCGAGCAGCGGCGAGTCACTGCGAGACATTCCAACATACCAACTCAACAGAGTTAGCATTGGCTGAAGGATTGTGTACCACAAGCGTGCAATACGCCTTAGCACTTGTTCGCCATGGATATGAAGTATCATGCCCAAGGAAACAACTCGGTCGCACAGACCTGGAACTGAACCCGCAATTGTCAGAACCTTCGGATCACGAGTCCAATGCCCTACCGACTGGGCCACCAAGCTCCCCTGTAAGATGTTTACCGGAAATATAAATCATCCCTTTACCCAACATGGGAAGCAGACGACATTAATTTGCGAAGCACATTCTACAATAACTAAATACCTTCATTTTTGTCGTCTCAAAAACATTTCTTATGCACCCCCCCCCCCATTGGAACAAGCGCATCGCGCTCGTTCCAATGAGGGGCCATAAGATATGTTTCTGAGACAAAATTAATTTTGATTCGATATGTCTGCGAAGTAGGTTACAGATAGTTGCATTCAGTTACACCCAGTAACTAGTGAGACCCCTATCCGTGTTTTGTAATCGTCGTCGTACGTTGTACGAAAGATATTTATTGTCTAAACAGGAGTGCGTTAGAAATTGGTGACCGTAATACATGGCACTACCTAGTACATAAAATAAAAGGCAACGAAACCCAATGTTAAAGGAGTAATTTCGACTGATTTCACTAACCGTGGGGAATTTGACATATTAACTTTCATTTTGTCATTTCCAAAATAGTAACTGGCAATAATATTTTTGTGTATGGATCACCGGGATATACCCAGTGACCTATACACAAATATATTGTTGATACGTCGCCTGGTTGTTCCCTACAATTGCATTTTTTACAGTATACGTGGCTGTTGGATAGTTGAATGGAGGGGGGGGGGGGTGGTGGTGGTCACCCGGTCGGTGTTTGCCTAGTTAGTAATTACGGACACCCGCTTAAAGAGACATTCTAACACTGAATATTTTTTGAACAATTTTAAAGACTAATTAGAAATGATCAATGTCCCAAAATAAAGTGTCCGATATATGCGGCATGTCTATATTCGCTGCTATTACTTAAATATAGTGGTTTTGTACCTACATAAATTGTCGCTTCAACATAGAATCTAATTTCATTTTGGATCCAAAATGCATTTAAATTCTATGTTGAAGCGACGATTCGCGTAGTCACATAGGCAGTATATTTACGTCATCACAGCAAATATAGACATACCGTATATATCAGACAGTCAGAAATTTATAAATCGTCTTTAGAAATTGTTCAAAAAATGTTAAATGTTAGAATGTCACTTTAAGGATTGGCCTTGTTTATGAGCTAGCCTGGTTTACCTGTAGCGTATATATAAAATAAAAAAGATCCAGCTGTCACCGCTGCTTTATCACGTGATCCGTGATCAGTGCTATAAATGTGAAAAATTCAAAGTTATCGTCCAGTAAAAATTAAAGTAAATTAGGAATAATTACTGCACCGATGGAAATAAGTTGCCATATTAACGCTAACTAATCTTATAAGCAGTACCGATTCATTGAAAGCAACAGCTCTTGGAAGAATTTCTAGAGAATCTTTCTTTCTAAGAGCTTCCCTAGAAGTTGTGCCAAAGACTTGTGCCTAAAATGAAAGGTACGTATTGTAAAATTATGCGGTAATGTGACAACTTATTTCCAGCGGCATTGTATGCTTTTGCAAACTTTCTGTAGCAACCTATTTCCAGAATATATCGCTAACGATATATCTGGAAAACTGAGAAGCAGTCAACAGCAACCAAGCATTGAACCAGTTTGCAGTACCACCAAATAGTTCCCGAATACGATGGGCTATACCACTCCCTTTCCCAGATGCACAATAGAGGCGCCTGACACTAATAATGCTGTTGCCGCTTTCACGAATACCAATTGATGTGGCTAAATTGTTGGAAATGTGTAGAAATGGGTAAAATCTAGATGTTATTTCTTTGAACTGCTGCGACACCCTGTTAAAAGCGCCTAGCATCGTCATATCTCTAAAGAGTGCTTTTGAAATAATTATTTGCAGAATTTCTACTGGCAAAACAGGTAAAACCCCATGTTCTCTTGCATCTTGTCTGCCGGGTACATTGTCTTCCGAGTCACCACCCATCTGATTCGCCAGATCACGAGTATCACACGAATCAGGTATAGGTGACTGATTCGGGGAGACAAGGTCCCGTTCCAATGTATCATGTCTTCCACTAGCATTGTCATCAGAGTCACTACCTATCTGGTTCGCCCGATCACAAATATCAGACGAATCAGATGCAGGTATTTGATTCTGACGGACATTGCAAGTCGAGGTCTGTATGTTGTTCAATATTTTCGATCGATTCATGCTTGATGGACATATGCTAACATAGTGGTCACCATGGCCTTCGGCCATGTGTCCTAAATATAATGTGGGCAAGTTACCGTTGATTTGTCCATTGGGAGACAGAAGGCGTGTTCCGCCCGCACCAAGCGAAGAGGAGACACAGATCTGAACGTGGTAAATTTCACTTACTCTCTGTAAAGTGATATGGTCACCATATGTCCCATCACGCCCCATGTTTGTAATGTACCGTCCAAAATCACCGTTTTCCACGTAATCACCCATATAATCACCAAGACTGTTATAAGGATTCCTCTGAAGGTCGGACACAATTTCGGATCGCAAGGTCTCTTGTGATCTATAGATACCAATATGGGCTAGCTGATCTGCAAGAGCGGCAAATTGGCAATTACCATCACCAGGTGGGTCTAATTGGACAGCAAAACCTGTTCCTTCAAGTTTCTCTTTGTGGGTGAGCACAATATAATATTTACTACGGTGTATAGCTTTGTGGGAACGACTTCGCCTCTTCTTCTCAGCCTCGGCTGTCACGCTGGTTATATCATTTACGGAGAACCACCTGACTACTGCAGTATTGTCTTTGGGCGAAAGATACCTCACTCGATAACGATGAAATTTTATATCTCTCTCCAGAATGGTGCCGCGAAGAACATAAAGTCGACGGGGTTCGTGGTGCTTAGCGTTTCTTATGCGAACAAGAACATTTTGTTTCACATTATAGAGTGATGACGGATTTTTGCCAAGCTCACGTCTTATCATTCTCCTCATGCAGCGTGAAGTAGCTGCAGCTGCTGCGGCACGGACTTTACCTCTATTTGTATCAAAATTGAGCAAATCTTTGGGTAATGGCTGTAGCTCATTCTGTCTTTTAGCTGATACATTTTCGATTGTAACACTGTCGTCTGAAAATTTAGCAAATGTTAGTCGATGGTTTTGCCGACCGAAATAAATCTCAAACGGTGTTTTCCAGTTCAGTTCTTCACGTACGTCGTCGTTCAAGATTGAAGCGTACTGGGGAAGGCGATTCACCCAGTTCACACCACGTTTTTTAAGGCTTACCAGATCATACATAATTTTTTTTCTAAGGACTCTGTGGGACCTCTCAATTTTCCCCTGACTCTGTGGGTGATAGGGGGAGCTCGATATTATTCGTACGTCCATTTTTTGCATAAGTCGTTTCACCGCACCTAGGAACTCACCTCCTCTATCGTGCTGTAAAACTCTGGGTGGACCGTGTTCTATGTATATATCTTCTAAGAAGCGTGCGACTTCTTTGCTGCTTTTAGTCGACATTGGCCGTAGCCACACATATCGACTAAAGATATCCATCAGGGACAGAACATATCTGTATGTCTTCCGATTATATGTCACCTTACAATTCAGCATGTCCATTATATCAACTTGATGTCGTTGTTGCACAGATGATGCTCGTATTGGCTTGAGCGCACAGCGATTAGAAAACTTAGCTTTCAGTAGGTGGTAAGATGTGGATTTATCCAAATATCGGTACACAGAGCGTTCACTGATGCCGCAAAACTGGCTACCAAGCCTGTGCTTGAGTTTTCTAGCGCCTGACCCTTTGCTTTTCTTCAGTGCCGCCTTTACTTGGTTTGCAATGTCTCCTGTTCGTAACACCTTTTTGCCGTTGTAAAGCAAATGGCCACCTTCGGCAATACTGTATGCATTTCTGTTTCTGTAGAAACGGACAAGTGCTGCCTTCTGCACTCTTGTGCGCCGTTTGACAGGCACAACAAAATTGCCCGTCATGCATCTCACAATAATGTCATATACGTCGTCATCCATAGGGCGAGTGCCATAACTTATTGAGTATCTTATGAGTGAAACCCATACCAATATACACAAAACCAGTAAGACGTAGAGCTTCATGGCTGTTTGACTGACCACTGAAAACTAAATTTTGTGGCATGCCTATGCCGATACGATACCCAGCATGCTAATATCAAAGGAAAACAAAACAAAAAGCCCTTTGCGAAATGAAAGCCATTGGTAGAGGATTCCGTGTCCTCAGAGACCTTTGAAATCAACATCCTAATACGCAGCAATACGGATGTCATTTATTTGAAATACAGAGCTATGTAAATTTCTTATACGAACTGCCGGTACCTGAAAACAATTTCCGAAGTCTGTGCTTGAAACACAATCACAATGACGGACAAAGTTAATAACAAATTAACCCTTAGCAAATTTAAAACATAGGCAATGAGAGTGTATGTGTGTGTGAGAGAGAGAGAGGTGGGGGGTGGCAGGGAGGGGAGAGAGGAGTGGGGACGGAGAGAGAGGAGAGAGGGTGGGGGAAGAAATTGGAAGCGGGGAGAAAAAGGGGATACATGTAGAGAAAGAAAAGTAGAGAGAGGGGAGGGAGAGAGGGGAGGAATCGAGTGGAAGATGGGGGTGGTGGAGAGGGGGTAGAGATAGAGGATTAGTGGGGGTAGAGAGAGAGAGAAGGGTGGGAGAGCGAAGGAGAGGAGAGAGATAAGGAGAGGGTGTGTGTGAGACAGACAGACGGACGGACGGACGGACGGCTAGACGGCTGGACGGACGGACGGACGGACGGACAGACAGACGGACAGACAGACAGACAGAGATGGGAGGGAGTGAAAGGGGGAAAGTGAGCGAGAGATACAGAACGAGAAAGAGAGAGGAGAGGGGAAGAGAGGGAAGGTGCATGGAGATATAGAGCGAGAGAGGGAGATTGAGAGCATTAGGATATTAATTTGAAATTCTATTAGTAGCGTAGCTTGTACCTTAGACCCCTCTTTCAGGGGAACCCGCTGGGGAACCTTGGAAGAAGGTTATCATTTGATGGTTCTCATCACGTGACTATATCATTGGGTAGCCATGGTAACCCGCCATCTTGTGGCGTCATCACCATGTTGCCACGTCCCCTCTCCTGCGCATGCACTCAAGACATAGGGTCTTATATTTAGATTGGGGAATTTCCCATTGATGTTACGATGAATATATTGAGTGGGGATGGTGGCCATTGGTGGGTGGCCATCTTGTTTTCCAAAGCTCGTCCAACAAGACGAGGTATGTTTACTTGTTTTTGCGGGAAAATCGCTATTTCCTATTTTCGTGATATCGAATGGCCGAAATCGACTCGACAATGGTCAGAAATCATCGGAATCATCGGGTAATGACCGGAACCTCCCGATGGGTATTGCGGACCCTCGGAGCGATGGATACATGGGGTGTGTAGAGGGGAGGTAACATTCCCCAATCTAAATATAACACCATATTTGCACATGCGCGCACGCACAGGAGACGTGGCGTGGCAACATGGTGATGACGTCACAGTATGACGAGTTACCATGGCTACCCAATGATATAGTCACGTGATGAGAGTCTTGCAAATGAGAACCTTCTTCCTGGGTCCTGGAAAGAGGGGCGAAAGGTACATGCTATACTACTTCTAATATAAATGTTACAGTGTTGTAAACAAGAGCCTCGCGCATGCGCAATAGGCGAGGTCCCCCACCGAGGTCCCCCGAATGTGGGACAAGTCATACATGTTATACTATCCCGTTGGAGTAATGAAGCCTCGGAGTATGAACCCTCGGGGTAATGACCCCTCGGAACAGTGAACCCTTGGAGTAATGGACCCTTGCTACAATGAACCATCGGAGTAATGAATCCTAGGAGCCATGAACCCTGGGAGCAATGGACCCTCGGAACAATGAACCTCACGGCGGTGACGATTATGGTTGGGCCCAAAGTGTGTATGTGTGTGTGTGTCCGCCCACACACGCACACACATACATCCGGCCCAACAATAATCGTCACCGCCCCCCCACCCCCCCCCCCCCCCCCCCCCACACACACACACACATACCCTGTCGGAGTAATGAAGCCTCGGAGTATGAACCCTCGAGGTAATGACCCCTCGGAGCAATGAACCCTCGGAGTAATGAACCCTCGGAGCAATGGACCCTCGGAGCTATGAACCCTCGGAGTAATGAACCCTCGGAGCAGTGAACCCTACCCTCGGAGCTATGAACCCTCGGGGCAATGAACCCTACCTTCAGACTGGTGGACCGTTGATGATACGTTATTGGTTGGTGTAACATTATCGGTTGTAAACGCCGACTCGAGTTATAACATTATGCGTTGATTTTTGCTACAAAACGCGTTGACTGAAGTTATAACATTATGCGGCGTTTGCAACATTATCGGTTGTTTACTACATTATGTTATAACATTATGCGTTGATGATACATTATTGGTTGGTGTAACATTATCGGTTGTAACAGGGCCTCTCTCGTTTGCCGTCCGGATGGACCGGAACGAGCTATGAACCGGACTAAAAGGCTTCCTCCGTTCTCCCTCCGATCCGCCGTCACTGGGTGTGCATTAGGTTAATTTATAGTGCTCGCATCACCCCAAAATTCCTTCTAGACCGCAACGGACGAACCCAGCTGCCGAACCATTCGGTGAATGGACGCTACACCGGGCGAGCTAGCGGACGTCAAAGGCCGTCGAACCTACTAGGGTCCTCTTAGGCAATTGGCGTATTTACATGAGCACTTTTCCGCTAGCCCTTCATTAATTGTGACGACGGAGGCACACTGTTGGAAGACATCACGGATACATCACCCTAATCTTGATCGTCTGAAATAGAAATTGATAAAGTAGAGTGACCCAGTGACCCTGCGGGGAAAGGACCGGAGTGTCCAAATCCCCAATAACATACCGTGACATACGCTTCCCATATTGTCATCGAAATCATACGATACAGAACAGGAGTTAATGCGAGTACACTGACCACATATAGAATGATAATAAAGTCAGAGGAAGACTTCCTCTTAAAACAATTGATCAATATCCTTTCAATGTGAAAAGAAAACAAGTCCTGGTACTCGCACTAACCCCTGGCAATCAAAATACATAATAATAATATGATCCATTAATATAGAAAAAATAATTGAAATCAAAATATTTTGAAAAAATATTTTTTCAGAACAGCCCAAGTTTCTGAAAAGTAACGTTGAGCCCCAATGGATCCCAAGCCTAAGTGTGGACAAAAATTTTAAAAATATTTTAAACAATTTATTCAACACTTACGAACAATAATAATGTATCTAGTTATGATTAAAATAACATCAAGATATTATTTTTTAGAAATCCCCCCCTCACACAGAGGGCTGTTGAAAATGTAAACAATGAGTGTAAAAACACTAAAATAAGACTCCAGGCACCCAGGCCCGAAATCAGTTACCAAAAATACACTATCTGATGCAAAACAGAGACTTCCAGGGAAGAAACTGCAGAACATCAGATGGTAGAGGCAGAACACAACGCCTAACCACCCGTAGGTGAAGACGTAAACATGGGGAAAGAACAGAATTCATTCTGTTATTCAGCTAAAACTCCCAAGAAAATTTAGTAATAATAATTACAAAAACTATGCCAAAAGCATGGGAGAATAGCAAGGGGGGACTTAAAGGACAGGGAGAGAGGAAAACACTTAAAAAACAGTGTAACTAAATAATCAGAATGACAACAAAATGGATGCTGCCTCGAAAATAGGTAACTTAACATAATTTCATTAAAAAATTTTAAGTTACAGCCCTGATAATATTCTGTCACACATTTTTTTCCTCTCCTCCTTCTCTATCCTCCTTAGAATCACCATTTCACTAATATTTATGTGTCTGGCATCATTTAAACTGAGATTTATAAGCACAAAGATCAGTCAGATGTTAACTGATGAAGGGCCAAACTTAGAATGATTAATGGCGCCAATTTCGGAACGTCCTTGACACTGCGCATGCGCAGTAGGGGCGAAGTGTGGAGGGCCTTTCAGGACATGTTTTCTTTGGTTTTAGATGCAAATTTTGGGGATTGGGGGGCAAAATTTGTGTTTGGCCCTATATTTTAAGAGTTAGCACCAGCTATGTCTGGGTCATTGGTACAGTATAAAAATATAACAGAATTCATTCTGTAACCAAGCTAATTCTCCCAAGAAATTTTAGTAGTAATCTTACTCAAAAATATGCCAAAAGCATGGGAGAATAGCAAGGGGGGACTTACAGGATAAGGAGAGAGGAAACACTGAATAAGCAGTGCAACTTCAAAGCAAGAATGACAACAACAGGCCCATGCCTCGAAAATAGGCAACTTAACATAATTTCATTACAAAATTTTAAGTTACAGCCCTGAATATTTTCTGTCACTCCTTTTTCCTCTCCTCCTTCTCTATCCTCCTTAGAATCACCATTTCTCCAATATTTATGCGTCTGGCATCATTTAAACTGAGATTTACAAGCACAAAGATCAGTGAGATGTTAACTGATGAAGGGCCAAACAAAGAATGATGATTGGCGCCAATTTCGGAACGTCCTTGACACTGCGCATGCGCAGTAGGAGCAAAGTATGGAGGTCCTTTAGGACATGATTTCTTTTGGTTTTAGATGCAAATTTTGGGGATTGGGGGGCAAAATTTGTGTTTGGCCCTAGATTTTTAAGAGTTAGCACCAGCTATGTCTGGGTCATTGGTACAGTATAAAAATATAATTTCACACTGTCGAGTGACATTTCTTATTAGTTGTTTGAGATATCACAAATTATTAACTTGAACGTAAATGCAGGTCAAAGTTAGATCAAATGTATTCACTGGAAAATAAATTACATTTGGTCATGACGTTTTCATCCAGCTGACCAATGGAAACTGAGTATTTGGACCCAAAACGTATAACTACATTAACAATGTAATTATTAACTATTCAATGAGACTATTGTCTATAGTTTGTCTACCTTTTCATTGGAGGTTGATTAAGTTATGCAGGTCATCAAACAATCACGTCATTAGAGTACACTTCTTCAGTGACCTGTTTTCTGCTTTCAAAGTTTTTTAGCGCAATAACAAAGCGCAGAAATTTCTTATTAGATCACAATATACAAGGGTATTTGGAGGGAAAAGTTCAATATCGCTTAAAAATATTTGACAGAACCGAATATTGGAACACCAAAGATTTATTATTACACCAATTTATTTTTTGCGGCACAAGTTGTTTGGTCGTAAGAACATGGAGACATCGGCTCCCATAATGTCACGCAGTTAGACCCATTAATTGTACCGTAATTTGAAAGCCACTCCAGCTAATGAATTTAGTTAAAACCACAGTTTTGTAGAATTTATTGCTTGGTTTTAGCATCTGACATTGCATAACCGACTAGTCGATTAATCATTGACTACTATATGGCGACTAGTTGATTAGTAAAAATACAAATGGTATTAATCGTTTCAACACTATTAATGATTAGTGTGACTAACTATCCATGATCTCATGAAACAGCTAGAAGCATCCTGCATTATATGAAATATGTCAATAATGTTTCAAAGGTTTTTCTTTCATTTTTCATGAATAGGAGTCTCCAACCCTTAACCCTTTACCCAATGCAGACTATTTCAAAATTTATTTTAAATGTTAAAAAATTTATAGTAATTTATATATTTTTTATACTTACCAATGACCCAGACATAGCTGGTGCTAACTCTTAAAATATAGGGCCAAACACAAATTTTGCCCCCCAATCCCCAAAATTTGCATCTAAAACTAAAGAAAACATGTCCTGAAAGGCCCTCCACACTTCGCCCCTACTGCGCATGCGCAGTGTCAAGGACGTTCCGAAATTGGCGCCATTTATCATTCTAATAACCAGTGCCTGGTAAGCGCTATGTACTCAGCGGGGAGGCAAGAGTTCCCAACTCCTGGGAGGGCCATCCCCGTCTGGGTCATTGGTAAGTATAAAAAATATATAAATTACTATAAATTTTTTAACATTTTTATACTGTACCAATGACCCAGACATAGCTGAATAGTAAAAAGGATGGAGGGCCAAGGACATAGAGCAAAATGGAATACGCTCAATAAAATAAAATAGAGTCATCCCCTGTAGGGAAAAGAAGTAATAGGCCTTACATGTATCTTTCTTATTTATGATAAATTAGAAAGATACAACACCTTCCAAAATTGAGCTTCATACATCCATGTACTCTATTAATATCCAATATAATCCTTATACTAATAATTTTTAAAGTAAGCCAATAATAAAGTAAGTCTAGAGAATAGAGACTCTTATACTCCTAAAAGTGTCTGAGAATTGCATAATCATGTCCGTTGACATATGCAATATTCAAAAGCTATACTTTAAAAACTAAGACTTGAATGAATTTTAAAAACTTAAACTTCTCACTAAACAACCATCCCAATAACAGCTCAGAATTACTAACTCCGGAGGAGGTATCCCCTTGTTTTCATAGTAAAACAGGTGACCCAAGGGAACACCCTCCCCCCCCCCCCCCCTTTTTCTTGCCCTGGGTCAAATAGCCCAGAGCGAAGAGGGCAGCCGAACGGAGACACTGCCGAAACAGACAGCCTACCTAGCTATAGTAGCAACTGTTAAGTGAATGACATTCTGAGCAGTAGATAATAGACCTAACAAAAGAGGCCTCCAGAAATTGACTCGATATTTCTAAGATAAAATTCATGAATGTGGATGGCTGAGCGCAATGAGCGGCCTTCAAAAATCTATAATAGCGACACTATAAATGTAAGCCCAAGAAGTAGAAGAACTCTTACTTCATGAGCCGAAATCTTAAGCACAACTGCTAAGTCAATGATATACCATAAGCAGTACCGATAGTTAATAGAATCCATTAACAATAAAATGGAGCGTAACGTCCTTCTACTAGACATCAAAGACAGAAGAAGCTTACGCCCTTGTAATAAACAGATATCTGTTTATAAATACATAAGCTGTACCCGGAAAGAGTAAAGGCCTATGCCCATACGAAGACGGAAGGACCTTAAAATAATAGGTTCCGGATAATAGGAGCCTAACTCTTATGCAACAATCCAACCTAAATAGTAACGGAAGTATTGATTCCGAAACTATGAAAGTGAAAATCATCCATCGATAGTGCATGAAACTCACTGACTCTACAGTAAAAGAGAAACCAACAGAATTACTGTCTAAAAGGTCAGAATTTGAAAACTACTGTTTCCAGAGGCTCAAATGATTACTTAGCTAAATAAGAACCGAAGTTAAAATCCGTATAGGAATTTAATCTAAAGATTCTAAGTCTATTTATCAAAAAGTTACTAACTGACTTAGATAAAGAGACAAAAGACTCAATTGTAAACTATCGTAGAGTGCATAGGTATGAGGTAACATAAACCTATAACCTAAATAATAACAGGCTGCAGTAGATCTTGTGAAACAAGTATACTAAAAAATAGCAATGAGTAGTATGGAGGGATCAACAATATGAACATAATGATCCCTACACCACGACGGAAGAGCCTCCACTTTAGTCGCATAGAATAGCGAAGAAGAGGATCTCCTATAGTAAGAAATCGCGTCCAAAGCTCGTCCAGTACAGTGCTTACAATGCAATACGGACCACACAACGGAATACATGAAGGTTGCGACCTTGCTGGTTGTGATAAAGATGACACGATTTACCCAGTGAAAAAAGATCCTCACATAGAGGAAGATTTCACGTTAAGACCCACAGTAGACAAGAGAGTAAATTACTCATGATCTCTGTGAAGATAGAGATGCTATCAACAGAAATGTATTGTGGTTGTTTATCTTAGCAATACCTGCTAAAACAACAGCGCCGGAGGATACGCGTATCCTATCATTCCGTCCTATAGATCAATAGAGCGTTAACACTATTAGCTCAGAGATCTGGACAAGCCAACACATACGTCTGCAATTGATTAGCAAGCTGTGTCATAAATAAATCATCATTGGGCGCTCCCATAGATAGCAAATCTGATTGAATACTTGTTTGTTGAGAGTCCATTCTGACAGCAACAAGCGACCCGTAAGAGAACGGGAGTCCGATAAAACAATCAGACGACCCGGAATATGACGGACCAAAACTGAACTTGGTGTACTATAACCAACAGACGGATTCTTTCCATTAAATTGAATAACGGAAACGAAAGAGTGCCTCCCTGGTTCCGGAGATACGCCACTACTGTCGAATTAAAGGACAGGAATTTGGGCATGCGTTTCTGAATAATGTTCATGCAATGACATAAAGCAAGCCTAAAAAACATTATTCCGCGGAAGTTAAACTGATAGCTAAAAGACTGCGGAACCCAAAGACCCTGGCACTTCGAATCCGTAGGGATCAGTATATATCCCAATCTGTTTGACTGGCAACCGTCATAACAGCCACACTCGGGTCCGGCAACTGCGGCGGCACTCTCTGAGTCCACCACCGAATGTTTGCCCCAGTCTGAATCTCTTGTAACACTAGATAGACAAGAGAACGTATAAATCGAGCAAATCATGGATTGCCGGAAAGTTGCCGTCGAAGAGAAGCTCCTCCGAGAACGAAGCGACTCTGAGAGAGTTCTTAACCTTACTATCCACGCGTGTGGATGTAGCTAGGGCTGCGTCACGTCTAACCAACTCCAATCAGCCACTGAAGGGCGGAGTTATACGTGAACAAACTACTGCCCTCAAAAGAAATTACATTGAGAATAATATCCCGTAAATCTTTTCTTGAAGACGTAATGATAACGCCTCAGTAAGGCGGATTACGTATAATAAAGCGTCTAAGTTAAGTCTACTATACATAATGTCGTTCCCAACATTGAAATTGGAAAAGACATAAACGGCGAAAAAGAATATATGCAGTCGTTAATCACACCGTCTAGACGCATATGAACTCTCGGTATGCCCTGCTCTGCCAAAATAAACTATTTGTAAAAATGATAAAATGGCAGAAATGAGCAACGCGGACAAGAAACTAAACTATCATGCTTAGTAGCAGGCTTGTATATATATATATATATAGCGTCGAAAAATAAAACACATGTTGTAATACAATATTGGACTGCGTCGGTAAGTCAGGGACAATGTCCCTGTACCGATCGAAAAATCCGAGTCCAATGACGCTATAAGTCTCTTATCCAAGATCGCAGCAATGAAGTCCGAAATAATAATCACTGGAAGAAATGCCAGAAGATATGAAAGGCATCTTCCGATACTACTAAAGGGAAAACTCGAAATCTTTCGAATCCCTTTCGCCATCCTGTCGGACCCTATAAAGCGTTCGGTCGTCCGTAGCTAATGCAACCGCGGACCGCACCGACCCAGCGCCGTCGGATAATTCCTGATTCGACCGAGAAACTGTCAATTGCTGGGATGCTGCGAAACAACTGTGCTAACTCGGATAGCACGTCCGTCACTGAGGCCTGAGGAGAAGCGGTCTTACGATGCATTGCCGCTGGAAGCTCCGTGATCGTTACCCCGTGCATACTTCCAATATGCGAGCGAACGGAGTGTATAGGCCTCGTGTCCCTTGGCTACCGGATGGCGCGACCTATTCGCCGTGGAATCACTGAATGCCGAAACTGATCGGATACTCGAGGTCACGTAGCCAATGTGCGGTCGTGTGCCCTGCTGTGAGGATGAGGAAGCATTAAAGACAGTCTCTCGGACTGTCAATATAACGGAGTGTCCCGAGCAACGGACATATGCTCCGAATGTAAAATATCTGAACCACAACAAGCGGTCCCCTATGTTGTTGGGCGAGAGAGGAACCTCTCTCGTTCACAGCCCGGACGGACCTGGACAAGCCAGGAACCGGACTAACAGGCTTCCTCCGATCTGTCCTCAATCTGCCGTCACTGGGTGAGTACTAAAGTAATTAAAGTGCTCGCATCACCCAAATCTCCTTCCTAGACCGCAACGGACGAACCCGGCAGCCGAACCATTCGATGAATGTACGCTACACCGGGTGAGCTAGCGAATGTCACTCCGTAAGCGATAGACATATTCCATGAGCACTTATTGCCGCTAACTCTTCATTAACTATGACGACAGAGGCACACTTTTGAAAGACATCTCCATAACTCTTCGAACAAGAAACCAGAAATGCTTGGATAGCAAGCATAAAATAATAATATATATAGCGTTGTTCAATAATTCGAAAGTTTGTGTGACATTATTGGACTATGTCGGAACTGAGGGACGATGTCCCTGAACCGAACCAAAAATTTCTAAGTCCACCGACGCTATCAGTTTCTTATCCGGCATCGCAGCATATGTTGTTCCGAAAGGGAAAGCTTGAAATCCTCCGAATCCCTTTCGGTATCCCGTCGGACCGGATGAAACTTTCGGACGTCCGTACCCGCTTCCGCGGAGCGTCCCGACCCAGCATCGTCGGATAAAATATATGCGACAGATTCAGTTGATGCTGGGATGCTGCGATAAACTGTGCTATTAAGGAAAGCACGTCCGTTCCCGAGGCCTGTGCAGTAGCGGACTTACGATGCACTGCCGCCGGAAGCTCCGTGTACGTTGACTCCCGCACCCTTCCTATGCGAACGTCCGGAGTCTGCAGGCCTCGAGTCCCTGGCTACCGACCCAGCGCCGTCGGATAATTCTCGATCCGACACCGTTTCTGTCGGCTGCTGGGATGCTGCGATAAGCTGTGCTATGTGCACAAGAATGTCCGGCGTCGAGACCTGCGGAGGCGCAGTCTATCGCTGCTTCGCCGAGGGCAGCTCCGCATCAGATGGCTCCCGCATACTTTTCCTATGCGAACGTCCGGAGTCCATCGGTCTCGAATCCCTGGCTGCCGGATGGTGTGACCTGGTCGCCGAAGAATCCTTGATCGGCGAAGCTGGTAATATATCGGCGGTCACGCAGCCAAGGTGCGGTCGTGTGCGCTGACGAGAAGAGGAAGCCTTAGCAGTCTCAGCGGACTGCCTATACAACGGAGCGTCCCGAGCGACGGACGTATGCTCCGCTAGCGACACATTTTGTACCACAACATCTGGGGCCAGATGTTGTTGAACGAGAGAGGGGCCTCTCTCGCTTGCCGTCCGGATGGACCGGAACGAGCTATGAACCGGACTAAAAGGCTTCCTCCGTTCTCCCTCCGATCCGCCGTCACTGGGTGTGCATTAAGTTAATTTTATAGTGCTCGCATCACCCCAAAATTCCTTCTAGACCGCAACGGACGAACCTGGCTGCCGAACCATTCGGTGAATGGACGCTACACCGGGCGAGCTAGCGGACGTCAAAGGCCGTCGAACCTACTAGGGTCCTCTTAGGCAACTGGCGTATTACATGAGCACTTTTCCGCTAGCCCTTCATTAATTGTGACGACGGAGGCACACTGTTGGAAGACATCACAGATACATCACCCTAATCTTGATCGTCTGAAATAGAAATTGATAAAGTAGAGTGACCCTGCGGGGAAAGGACCAGAGTGTCCAAATCCCCAACAACATACCGTGACATACGCTTCCCATATTGTCATCGAAATCATACGATACAGAACAGGAGTTAATGCGAGTACACTGACCACATATAGAATGATAATAAAGTCAGAGGAAGACTTCCTCTTAAAACAATTGATCAATATCCTTTCAATGTGAAAAGAAAACAAGTCCTGGTACTCGCACTAACCCCTGGCAATCAAAATACATAATAATAATATGATCCATTAATATAGAAAAAATAATTGAAATCAAAATATTTTGAAAAAATATTTTTTCAGAACAGCCCAAGTTTCTGAAAAGTAACGTTGAGCCCCAATGGATCCCAAGCCTAAGTGTGGACAAAAATTTTAAAAATATTTTAAACAATTTATTCAACACTTACGAACAATAATAATGTATCTAGTTATGATTAAAATAACATAAAGATATTATTTTTTAGAAATTCCCCCCTCACACAGAGGGCTGTTGTAAATGTAAACAATGAGTGTAAAAACACTAAAATAAGACTCCAGGCACCCAGGCCCGAAATCAGTTACCAAAAATACACCATCTGATGCAAAACAGAGACTTCCAGGGAAGAAACTGCAGAACATCAGATGGTAGATGCAGAACACAACGCCTAACCACCCGTAGGTGAAGACGTAAACATGGGGAAAGAACAGAATTCATTCTGTTATTCAGCTAAAACTCCCAAGAAATTTTAGTAATAATAATTACAGAAACTATGCCAAAAGCATGGGAGAATAGCAAGGGGGAACTTAAAGGACAGGGAGAGAGGAAAACACTTGAAAAAACAGTGTAACTAAATAATCAGAATGACAACAAAATGGCTGCTGCCTTGAAAATAGGTAACTTAACATAATTTCATTAAAAAATTTTAAGTTACAGCCCTGATAATATTCTGTCACACATTCTTTTCCTCTCCTCCTTCTCTATCCTCCTTAGAATCACCATTTCACTAATATTTATGTGTCTGGCATCATTTAAACTGAGATTTAAAAGCACAAAGATCAGTCAGATGTTAACTGATGAAGGGCCAAACTTAGAATGATAAATGGCGCCAATTTCGGAACGTCCTTGACACTGCGCATGCGCAGTAGGGGCGAAGTGTGGAGGGCCTTTCAGGACATGTTTTCTTTAGTTTTAGATGCAAATTTTGGGGATTGGGGGGCAAAATTTGTGTTTGGCCCTATATTTTAAGAGTTAGCACCAGCTATGTCTGGGTCATTGGTACAGTATAAAAATATCATTTTTTAAATTTAAAAAAAAAATTTCAACAAAACCCTATCATGTGACCCCTCTTCTGTAATGTCATGCAGTTAGACCTATTAATTGTATCGTAATTTGGAAGCCACTCCAGCTAATGAATTTAGTTAAAACCACAGCTTTGTAGAATTTATTGCTTGGTTTAGCATCTGACATTGCATAACCGACTAGTCGATTAATCGTCGACTACTATACAGCGATTAGTTGATTAGTAAAAATACAAATGGCATTAATCGTTTCTACACTATTAATGATTAGTGTGACTAACTATCCATGATCTCATGAAACAGCTTGAAGCATCCCGCATTATATGAAAAATGTCAATGTTTCAAAGGTTTTTCTTTCATTTTTCATGAGTAGGAGTCTTCAATCCTTAACCCTTTACCCAACGCAGACGATTTCAAAATTTATTATTTTAAATATTTTTTAAATTTTTTCAAAAACATTCAACAAAACCATATCATGTGACCCCTTTTTGGAATGAGCTCGTTCCAAAGAGGGGTCACATGATATGGTTTTGTGGAAATTTTTCGAAAAATATTTTTTCAGCTGCTGAATTTGCATATTACGTGGGCGGATGCGGTGATTCATTGGGTAAAGGGTTAACAGCCTAATTCTGATTTTGATTGCTTTTACTGCAACAAAACAGGTGCCCCAACATGCAATCTCTGGAGATATCTGCAAGTTACATTCTCAGTACCTTAGCAGTTATTTCATGGCAAGTCTTGGCTGCCAACATAAGCAGCCAAGACTTGCCTAGAAAACACTGCAAAGCCACAGGATGTAGACTGTCAAAGTACAGCAAAAATGAGTAGAATGAGGGTTAAACAAGAGGGAACAAATTAGAAATTAAGATTAAGGCAAAACAAAAATAGATTACATTAACTAGTTTCAGACAGCACATTTTCCTGTTAACTCTTATTAAGTGTGAGACATTTGGTAATTCTGACGTTTACCATTGTTTTGGTAAATATTGAGCTGTGAAACCAAGATTTCAGCCATTTCCATCATGACTTTCATTCATCAAGCTGATAAACTATTTTTGTAATATACCATTGAAAAGTGCAGAGAGAGGTCTTTCCCACAGTGCATTACAAAATAGTTCGCACAAACTTAACAGCATATCAATCCACTCATAAATTACTTCCAATATTTCTGATGAAATGTTTAACACTCACAGTACTGTTATAACTGTTGCACTATTGAGAGATCTCGATGGCACAGCCAAGCTAAAAGATACCTTAGAGAACATATCAAGATGTCCATGAAAAAGGAGATAAAATACTTTGTGTACATACCATCTTTGGTAATGTTAGCCCATTCTGGGGAAGGAAATTCATACATTCCATTTCTAATTCTCTTCTTCATACCCGGTGATATTTGTGCACCATGATTACTATAAAATGGAGGGTAACCGCATAATCTGAAATAACAAATATATCATTTTACACCATGATTACCTATTCTACTATATATAAAAAGCCTGTGACAAAGCTTGACACATCAACTGTGGAGAACACGTGTGTCTGTGATGAACAGGCCAGCAATGGGATTTCACTAGTTAAAATTTACACCAACAGTGGAAGTACATCCAAGTTGGCCTTTGGTGACCTTGACCTGAATGCAAACTTGTCTAAATTTATCACTCATCGCCTTGGCGAGAGTGAAGTGAAAGCAGCAATTATTTGTTACGTTTTTAAATGAGTTTACCTCATAAGATACCAAATATTAGCAAACATGCATTGTCACATGTTAATAAAGCTCCCATAACTCGAAATAGTATGTTATTATGTTATTAAAATGAAAAAGGCCATGTGATTTGCAGCTTTCTTTTTCCATTTCGTTTAGACGATAAAATTGACCCACCGGTGCTCATTTAAACAAAAACAGATTCGCACATGTGTATGTCTGCTGCTCTGTAAAATCGAGAAAAAATAACAGCGACTCTTAATAATCTGATGATCATGGTATAAATAAAATGTACCCAAAGTAGCTTGATTACTGCTTGCCTTTAACACCACTTCACCAATAATAACAAAAGCCTTTGTAATCAAGAATAAATGAGAAAGGATTAATTTTTCGCTCCTCTGTCTAAATATTTTGATAATCGTATTTTTATTTCATATCGGGTGCACATTCTTGAAAGAGAGCATATGTCAACCAAACTCAGTATATTTCAAACTTACAAATTCTGGTGAATGGTTTCCCTATTTAATCACTTGAAATAAACAGCAACTTGGTTACATGTAAGGAAATCGGACACATACATTAACACTATAAAAATTTCATAAATATTGAGAACTGGTTACTTTTTTATTTCACTGGTGTTTAAGATCACATATTTCTTCACAATAGCTCACCGTGACTGCAACAAGCAGATGAAGACAAGTTTAGTTAATTGTTTATACCTTTCAGAGGACTCCGAGACCAAGCATTGGTGACTGGGTTCTATTTTACCAGTAAAACAGAGCTTGTTTACAGCAGTAAACAAGAACAGCTTAACCCTTTCGCTGCTATAGGTCTGTACTGAATACGGACATAAAATTTGATTCCCTGTGCTATACGTTAGTACTGAGTACGGAGTTACCACACAGATAACATCAATATGCCGCACAGTGGTATTCTCAATACAACGCACTTGGTGACACATGTAAGAGGCCGACAATGCAACGTCAGATATTTTTTCGAGTAATTTCCGTCATTTCTACGGAAATACCTGAGTGAACCGCATGTGACATTTCCAATGAGAGTTACTTTTCCTGATGTTCTTGTAGTGCAAACATGTTGAAAAGATTGTACACAACCGAAGAAGTTGTTGCAGAATTGTATGCAGACAGTGATGGTGATGCTGGTGATTTAGATAGTTCAAGTGACTTTAGCGACTCCGATGAATCTGAGGGGAGTTCCGAAGCGACTGTTACAATCGAAAGTGAAGACGATGACGTTTCAATGGGTGACTGGAACTAAACATTGGACTCCAAACATGTTCAAATATGTTCTAGCAGATGAAAATTCCAAATTATTTACATTTCTGATTTTTTTCATTTTTTATATTTTTCCATTTTCCCCCATATATGGCTCAGCACAGGAAATTAAAAACTTTCACAGCAGCGAAGGGTTTAACTTGCCGTGGTCCCCATTGAGGCTGGTAACTAGTAACTCAAAATAACTTTAAGCATTAACCCTTAAACGACTAGATATTTATACATTTTTGCAACATGTACAACAGTCTACACTGAAGCCGTGTCTTGAAAAACCTTGGATGCCTGTCTAGTCTACCAAGACTTGTCTAGAAATAACTGTCAAAAGTAGTTGGAATTTAACTTGTAAATTTACATTGAATCATGAGGCACCCATCTATCTGATGCAATGAAATATTTATCAAAGTTGGAAATATGCCTCAAAGAATTACAGGCCTAAACAATTTTCAACAAAATTTGACAAAACCATTATCTGCAAATCTAGAGGCTTAACAGTGATTTCGGGGCATGGTGACGCTGTATACCAAGGTGTACTACATGTTGATGGTGCACTTGTCTTCAACCAATACTATCCCTGCTTGATCAGAGTTAGTACGTTAGGAGGTGCAACAGTTTCTAGGCACGTCCCATAAAACTGTTCGACATGAGGCGATCCTGACTGTCGATGTGCCATTAAAACCCCAATAAAATCCTCCTGAACCTGCCCCCCCCCCCCCCCCCCCCCCCCCCAGTGATATCTTGTCAGTATCCCCAAAGTGTTGTGAAATCATATTTATTACATTCCTGTTCTATGAAATCCCTATCTAATGCAACTCTAAACCATGCGGAAAATATATTTATATTTATTGTTGTTTAAGGTCACATACTTCTGCACAATGGCTAATCATGACCACAACATGGAGATAAAGTCAAGGTCAGTCAATCGTTTATACGCCATGTCGCCTATTTTAGAGGACTCGCACCCCAAGCATTAGTGACTGGGTCCTATTGTACCAGTGAAACAGAGAGTAAACAAGCACTGCTGCACTTCCCGGGGTTCCCACGGGGGCCATGCGGAAAATGAAAATCTGTTCCGCACATATGTGTTGAAGGGAAATTGTAGGCGTACTATTTTTAAACAGAAGCGAAATTCCACTGGAATTTTCTACAAATCGTGCACCGCAATTACAATTTGAATCACTAGCGATAGATGAACATAGTAACACGGGTTCCCCTCACAAACCTGGTTGGCGATAAAATGCATTCTTTTTGTTGCTAGATCGTCCTGAGTTCCAATGTGTTCTATGTGCCTAATGGCACATAGAACACATTGGAACTCGGGGACGAGTTGTCAAATGAATTGCTGAGTGTCCTTCTAATAATTGCTTTCATAGACGTGAAGGCATGTAATAAATGCACAGAATGACATATGCGTGTGAATAGGTTAAACAATATGGCACAAGAGCCAGTGCGAAAGGATAAAACGAAAGGCAGCAGGCCACGAGTTTTATCCTTCTACGATGGGACTCGTGCCATATCGATTAACCCATTCACATGCATGTGTCATTCTGTGCATTTATTGCCTGCATGTCACCGATCACATTTCAGTATATGCAGCCTTATAGGAAAGCAGTAACTATCTACCAAATATATTTCAATATTTATTATCACAATATAGACAACAGAGAATATTTCCCTAGAACTGACACATGCTAAGCAATAAGTTGAGACTGATATCGCCTCGCATTTTTGGCATTAAGGTGCTTCAACTCCTTGAATGCTGGTGGTGGATATTCCTGCCCTGGACAGGATTTTTCTTGCCACTAAAATAAGTGCAATTTGGGATCATTTAATCAAAGTTTTCCTCTGTAAATTAAATGTATTTTTCACCAATGATTTTTTGAGTTAAATTGTGATAAATTTTTCATCAAATCTAGTCATGGCTGCTTCATAGCAGATCTACCAAATGCAGGCACATAAAAACAAAAGGCCCCAAGAGGCCTGACACACTCATTGAACTGCAACTTGAAGAAGCCACTGTTTAAAAACAGCATTGCAACTGGAGATGTTTTTTTTTTAGCAAATGGGCAAATTCTGGCATAAATGAAATACTTATGACCCAGTTCTATACTACATGACAAATATGGTTCACATCTGCTCACTGAATCTAAAAATAGAAATATTGAGTGTAGCCCAAAATTTGGGACCCCAAATTTTGACTTACTGAGTTTCTTTGAAAAAAGTATGTTCCAAACAAGAAATCTAGGCATTATTGTAAGTGGCTTATAAAAAGAGGATTTTAAAAACATAATAGGCTTATGGAGCATTAACTCCACCCTAAGGGATATAGTAATTTGAAGGGAAAAATCAGAAGAGTAAATTCCACCAGACTGAAGATGGCAGCAGATTCATTTGAACAAAGGAGAAAAGGTTTACTGCAAAGATGGTCTGTGCCATAAATGAATGAATCTGGCCCAGTCATTTTAAAGAATAAGAAAGATTTCAAACTAGAGAAACAGAATTTTACTGCCACCAGTAAATTCACGTCCCTGTGAAAATGGTTAATTTGGAACCCACCTTGAAGCCTTGAGAGGGTTAAATTAAAGATATTCATAGAGGAATTAGAGAAGCGTTTTCCAAGAAACCAGAAAAAACATATGTGCACAGAATTTAAAGGGTTCAACATAAAATAAAATCTTTGGAAAACACACTGAAGTCATGAGAGTGTTAAATTAAAGATATTCATACAGTAATCTGATCAATTTTTTTCCAAGGAACCAGAAAAAACATAAATGCACAGCAACATGAAATAAAATCTTTGGAAAACACACTGAAGTCATGAGAGGATTAAATTAAAGATATTCATACAGTAATCAGATCAATTTTTTTTTTCCAAGGAACCAGTAAAAACATATGTGCACAACAATGAAAGGGTTTGATCAAATTTTCTGAACAATTTCCTGATTATAATAACAAATTAGAATGATGTGTCTGGCAGCAATTTGTTGCTTTAAGAACATGTTATTCCAGATGTCAATCAAGGTTCTCAGTGAATGAAATTTTTTCTCCAGGATAAACTACTGCAAAAATGCTGATTCATCATTTTTTTCAATACCCTCTATGGGGCACCCTGATTGAAACTGTGGCAAATGTTTTTAACGAATCTCTTCTACCGGTCCTAAGGATGCTTCATACCAAATAACAGTTCTCTGTTCTTTGTGGTTTGGGATATATGGGTTTTTGAATTTTTTCTGTTTTTAGCCCCTGGGGTTGCTGCAGGGATGTCAACATTTTTTTTTTGGGGGGGGGGGGGGGTCAATCAAATTAGGATCCACGTATATTACAGGCCAAATTTGGTTGAAATTGGCCCGCCAGTTCGTGAAACAGAAATTAAATGGATATGCCCCCACAGAGAGCCCAAATATTGACCTATCAACTTCCGTTGAACAAACTTTAATCTTCTACACCAAAGGATGTTCCATACCAAATTTCAAGGCATTCCCTCTGGTGGTTCATGAGAAGATTTTTAAAGGTTTTTAAGCTTTTGGGGAATAAACCAGAGCCTGAATATGGCAGCTGCTTCGTTTGAACAAAATAGAAAGGGTATACTCCATAGATGATCTGTGCAATGTATGTTTGAATTTGGCCTAGTGGTTGTGAAGAAGAAGTCAAGTTTGCAAAAGTTAAAGGATGACAGACGCCGGACAAAAGTGATGGCAATAGCTCCCACTGACTTGCAGTCAGGTGAACTAAAAATGAACTACTATTAACTGTCACTACTTACAATATATACATTATAACACCCAGTGACCACATATCACAAGATTTATCGTATTTTTCTGGTCCCAATACTTCAGGTGCTGAAACGATAAAAAACAAAACAATTAAGAATCTGTTGGGTTTAATAAAACACCATCAACAGAATATGTAATGCAATGATTTCATTTTAGACCTTAATGGTCGATAGTGTTGAAACGACTCTGGGATTATGGAGTCGGTTAGTTGACACACAAAAGTTGAGTCAAAGTCGACAAGTTGGCATCCCACTTCCTACCATCAAGATTTACAATAGCAATACCTCGCCAGATGAATATTTTACTCCATTTGCACACTTTACTGATGCCAGTTCATAGGTGACATACCAGTCCTGGTAATTCATCCTTGTTTCCTCGGTAAAAAAATTGTTGTGGAAAACTAGTGCTTCTACAGCAATTGCTGTGAAACTTGTTTGTGTAAAAATCATCAGGGGGCAGGGTATAGTCTCAATTGCCATGTATATGTAGTACGTGGTGAAGTGAAAACTTTCAAGTAACTTTAATATGTGAAAGTAGTTCAAGATACATGTGTATATAATCACAATCAATGTGCAGAATCTTTCACTCAATTAGATCATGCCAGTATCATGAACCATGTGAATGCTGAGAAAAAACCTTGGAAGTGAGCCGGCGACTTGCTCAATATGTATAGTATGGGCAAAAATGCGATGTAGCATAACCACACACTAAGTATCTCACTGCTTCTATGTTAATAACACCAGTACCTGACATCATTTTCTGGAAAGCTCTGTGCAAGCTTTCCAGAAACTGATGTCAGATTCTAGTGTCATCAACATAGAAGAAGCAGAACACATAGTTTCTAGTGGTTATGCTGCATCTTGAACTGTAAATTGTAAGATTAGCAATACAGCATAGAGCAACCCACATGGTTTGATTCCTTGTGAAACCTGGACGTTGAGCAATTTCTGCCACCACAAGGCTTTCTGAAGAAGCCATCCTCGGCAGTATTTTTGCTGTGGATATTTTGTTTCCTCAGATTTTTCCTCAGCATTGCTGATTGCTGAGGGTGAATTACCAGGGCTGACATACATAGGCATAATTTAGAGGTGAGCCGACGATCAGTATCAGCAAGTTGGTATCAACAAACAAGGTTTTCCAGTCTGTATCATTGCAGACACTTTTTCAGCAATTGTGCATCCGAAAAAATCTGTTGAAAAATCAGCAACCAGCCCGTGTTATTACTCCAGTGCAATGCAAATAAGCAAAGTGTCATGCTTCTGTTTTGATTAAACATTATTAGTTATCCTTGTGTCTTCCGGGGTGTATGGGCATTTACACTGGTCTGAGGACTCATACACCCTGAGGCGCAGCCGAAGGGTTATGAGACCCCAGACCGGTGTAAAGTCCCTACACCCCGGAAGACACAAGGATAAGTGATTTATTTCCAAATCCTTTTGTTGTGTCAACTCTACAGCCGATGTATCTTTCATAACAACACCTCATAAAAAATGGACATTAAATCAAACTCATTTAGACGATTTTCTTACTGAAATTAGTCACACAGAATTTCAGCAACCCCTCCCCACTCATACTCCCCCACTACCTAACCCCATCAATCGACCATAAAATCATAGAAAATTGACATTAAAAAGTTTAAATCTAGCTCATTGAGCCCAATGAGCTGATTTCCTTGCTAAAATTTAGTGGCAGAATTCCAGCACCCCCCCCCCCCCCCCCCCCAACACACACACACACAAACACACACTCCCTTCAGTCAATCCTAAAATTGTGAAAAAATGGACATTAAATCTAGCTCATTGAGCTGTTTTTCTTACTAAAATTTAGTGACACACAATCTCAGCACAAAAAACCAACACCCGACCCCACCCTCCTGAACACCTCACCAACCCCGTGCACCTTCAATGCACTTCGTGCCAGGATAAACCTATTCATTTTCTGATTACTTGACCAAATTACAGGCTGGTGACTAATGGAAATGAAATAATACATTTAAGACAGAAAGATTTATAATTAAAACTGAATATCACAGCTAATGCTGTATATAAGGTTTGGGACTGTTGTTTCACTTTCGAAATATAATTTCAACTTTGCCAATGGTGCAGTTAGTGAAGATAGCATCTTCATGGACCCTCGTTAGCTATGGTTAATGATGCTGAATCTATTGGTTTGTCATCAAAATTGTCAGCGAATAGAGTCTCTAGCATCGATACATCCAAAGTTTCAAGTTCCCCACTGTGGTCTTCTTGCAGAAAAGTGTCCTAATTTCTGGGAACTGTCACAAGCGCTGCTGAGTTGAAGGGTGTTCATTTGTTTCAGCCAGCAACAGGTTTTTGTTGTGTGCTAGAATTGTCAACAGTTTTATTAATTGTTGTGCCCATTGCAATTTTTTCCTTGGTTGAAACTCTGTGATAAACAGACAGAGTTAACTGACATGTGTCCAGTTAGACATCATTTGAGCCGGTGAGAAATTGCTTCTTGCCAAATTGTGGTACCTGTTGGGCGCAGGGAATGATTGGTAAAAACTTCTGACAGTTCACAGCATTTACTCAAACGTGTCATGAAGGAACTCAGGGAATCTTTTCCAACTGACTGTTTGGTGTACCAGGTGATATCAGTATCATTGAAAGAATCAAGGAGACGCTGCCATAATTTATTTTCCGGATTAAGTTTGGACATGTATTTTTCAAAGGAGTGCACTGGGCAAAATGGTGAGTTTTTTACTTCCGTCATGACACCACCATAATTTTCTTTGTCGGTCTCCATCTATTTTTAGAAAGTTCGTCTTGAGCCTTGCCGACGTATTTCAATTGCGTTGTGCAGTCAATTTTCACTTTAAACATTTCCTTGGTCATTTCACAAACATTTTCCACCCCTTTTCTACAGAAATACAATTGTATGTCAAGCTGGACTTTATTCTGTAATCCAACAGGTGTCTGGGGCGACAAACGAATATTGTTGTAAAGTTTTTTGATATCGGCATCAGGTATTACTGGATAGTGCACACAGTCACCTTTACCGGCTGATTTAAGTTCACATAGCGCAGTTTTAAAACACCCGTTTGAGGAATAGAAATCACTGTCTCGAAAAACATCAAAATGTTTGAGGTGGGGTGGAGCTCTTAAATACCTGTTTAAACCGTATCTAAAATTATCCAGGGAAGTTTTGTACATTTCAGCTTCTTTTTTTCTTGCATCCAGGTAAAAGTGTTCCAATGTATCATTCAATTTCACAGGTGTGTAGCTTTCAAAATCAACATCTTCTCCCTTTTCCAATAAGTTCTTAGTAAATTGGCACACTTTTTGTTGCACTTGGCAGTATTTATCGGTATAACTTTTGTTCTTTTTTCAAAAATTTTAGTTTCAGTATGACTTGCAAAGCATTTCTTGAAATTAATTTGAGCCATTTTTAATTAAGCAGGCTGCAGACACCAAAACAAAACGTATCACATGCATTCCAAAAAATAGCACAATAAATAAATAATCTCGGCATAATACATGTATACTTTTTATTTTCTTTAAAATGTTTGCGTAATAATTTACTTCAAAATATTCAATTAACCATATATTTATTTTTTCAAACAAAAAATCAGTTAATAAATAAATATTTATAATAATATAAATAAGCAAGACTTTTTCAGCCTTTTTACCAGTTATTGTGTATTCCTGTTTTTAACCACCTTGTAAAAAACTAGAGGCTCCACAGAGCCTGTAATCGATCACCTGGAACTATATATAAAAATGTGATTTCCCACAGGCTTTCCATGGTAACTATGAGCTACAATTGTGGCCATGTTTGCAACATTACATCAACATTACATGAGGATCATTGGTAGAAGGTGTCCCAGTCTTCAATCATGTGAAGCTTCAAAACATTTGAATCCATCAAACAGAATCATAGAATGTCTCTAGTGACCATATTTTCCAACCAATGGGAACAAAAAGAGGATCGTTTGTAGAGGGCCTCCTATAGACCATTCTTGCCAAGTTTTGGTTCATGTCAGCTTAGTAGTTCCAGAGAGAAGATGAAAACGTGATTTCCCATATGGTTTTTCTATAGTAACTATAAACTGCAATTGTGGCCATGTCTGCAACCCGATCAACATTAAATGAGGATCATTGGTAGAGGGGGTCCCAGTCATCACTTGTGTGAAGTATGAAAATATTTGGCCTACCAGTTTCAGAGGAGAAGATTTTTGAAAATCCACCAATCAGAATCAAGGAATGCCTCTGGCGGCCATGTTTTTCAACCCACGGGAACAAAATGAGGATCGTTTGTAGAGGACCTCCCATAGACCATCCCTGCCAAGTTTGGTTCACGTCGGCTCAGTAGTTCTGGAGGAGAAGATGAAAATGTGATTTCCCATAGGGTTTCTATAGTAACTATAAGCCGCAATTGTGGCCATGTTTGCATCCCGATCAGCATTAAATGAGGATCGTTGGTAGAGGGGATCCCAGTCATCTTTTGTGTGAAGTATCAAAACATTTGGTCTGGCAGTTTCAGAGGAGAAGATTTTTGAAAATCCACCAATCAGAATCAAAGAATGCCTCTGGCAGCCATGTTTTTCAACCCACGGGAACAAAATGAGGATCGTTTGTAGAGGACCTCCCATAGACTATCCCTGCCAGGTTTGTTTTCACGTCGCCTCGGTTTTTCCAGAGAAGAAGATGAAAATGTGATTTCCCATAGGGTTTCTATAGTAACTATAAGCCGCAATTGCAGCCATGTTTGTGACCCAATCAACACTAAATGAGGATTGTTGGTAGAGGGGGTCCCAGTCATCATTTATGTTAAGTTTCAAAACATTTGGCCTGGCAGTTTCAGAGGAGAAGATTTTTGAAAATCCACCAACCAGAATCAAAGAATGCCTCTGGAAGCCATGTTTTCATCCGACGGGAACAAAATGAGGATCGTTTGTAGAGGACCTCCCATAGACCATTCCTGTCAAGTTTGGTTCACACCATCTCAGCGGTTACAGAGAAGAAGATGAAAATGTGAAAAGTTTACAGACGATGACCGACGGATGGCAAGTGATGAGAAAAGCTCACATGGACTTTTTGGCCAGGTGAGCTAAAAAGCTACTGTGGATTGCAAGTTACACTGTACCTCTCGGTCAATCAAAAAGCAGAATTTTGTTTCATTTGGAAATGACATAACTTATTCTCTAATCTAAGTTTTCATACAGTGAGTTGATGTCAGAAGGTCGAGTGATAATCAGTATCAAAACAAAGTGCAGTAGAACCTGTCTTGAGATACCGCCCTTTGGGCCACACAAAAGTGGTCTCTCAAGACAGGTGGTCTCTCATAACAGGTTTTCTCAAGTCAGTGAATAACCAACCACAAAATTCAGAAATGGAGAAGAATGAATTTTTGTAATTACTTTTTATGAAGTTTTTGTAACAAATTGAAATGGACTGTTATAAAAATTATAAAAATAAATTAGTGTTGAAAATCTTCATTGAAGATTTTCAATACTAATTTATTTTTATAATTTTTATAACAGTCCATTTCAGTTTGTTACAAAAAGATTTTCAACACAAATTTATTTTTATTCCTATCTGTCACATTTCAGGTATGTATGAAATTGTTTATTCAGCAATAATCCTAATCTTTTCATAGGGGTCTTATAAAAACATCTCAGTCTTTAATGAGTTGGCGGTGTCGTCCCACCTAGCCAACCTTTTTAATTTCATTAGTAGCGTCTGGCCAACCTTTTAATGATCAGGAGTAGCGTCTAGCCAACCTTTTTTTTCACACTTGCTTAATCCTTGTTATAGTCTGTAGCATATAAATTGTCATTTTTTTTTTTTGCAAAATAAAAATCATTTTTGCAAATTAAAATATCAGAACACGAAATCATGGACGTTGCTATTGGAGGTGCGTTGATCGGAATTGTCCGGCTACAGTGGTGACAAAAGAAAGTATTCTTGTTAAGTTCGGTAATGGACATAATCATACTTCTGATATTGAGAGTATTGCTTCAAGTGCATTCTTGTCGAAAGTTAAGAAGCGATGTCGCGAAGAAGTCGGACCATTCCCGAGCATTTATGATGAAGAACTCGGAAGCTTGCGAAATACAGATTCACATGAAGTTCATGAAGTTATCAAAAAAATTCCCACATTTGAGAGCTGTAAGTCGTCTTTATACAGGAATCGATTAAAAGTTCTTCCAAAGTTGCCACGAGAGCAAAACCAAATTGAACTCGGTGATGAATGGACAAAAACTTTTGCTGGAGAACGGTTTCTATTGCGTGACATAGTAGATGAACAGAACCGACGAATCTTAGTTTTTAGCACTGACGACAATTTGCGACGATTGTGCAATTCTGACATTATTTTTGCAGATGGAACATTCTATTCGTGTCCCGAGTTGTTTTATCAGCTGTATTGTATTCATGGAATGGTTGACCGTAAAGTTTTCCCCTTGGTGTTCGCGCTTCTGCCAAATAAAACTCAATCAACTTACTCAATATTTTTCAACATTCTGAAGGATGAGATTCTTCAACGAAACTTAACGTTTGCACCAGATACATTCATGATAGACTTCGAGACGGCGGTGATGAACGTTTTGGAGTGCGTGTTTACTTCCGTGGTGGTTAAAGGTTGTTTTTTCCACTTTACACAGTGTATCTGGAGGAAGACTCAATCCATTGGTTTAGTGAGACATTACAATCAAGATGATGACGTCAAACTTCTTGTCCGGAGGGCTGCTGTTCTTCCACTCATTCCCGTCCAACATGTTGAAGATTTCTGGCTAAATGCTTTAGAATCAGCCGAGGACATTTCCGTGGATGTCACCGCATTTACTGACTATGTTACCGAACAATGGGTAGAGGGTGTTCCCATCAGCAAATGGAACCATCACAACAACGACGGCGCAAGAACAACCAACAATGCAGAAGGTTGGCACAGCAAAATAAAAAAAATGTGCAGAGCTGCTCACCCAAACATATACTCTTTCCTTGTGTTGCTAAAGAAATTGCAGGCAACCAACGAAGCAAAAATGATTCAACTTGAATCCGGAGGTCTCGCACCAAAAAGACGAAAGCGTTACAGAACGATAGACAATCATTTGAAAACACTGAAGAACAGACTCAATAGTGGCAATCTGGACGTTTTTGAATTTGGTGACGAAGCAAGTAAATTACTAAAATTGAAATAATGTGAAGGTACTTATAGATTTTATTATAAAGTTGAGATGTATTTTGATATGATGTTGTTTGATTATGTAGGTAAGACGATACAGACTATAGCCTAATCCTCTACTGCAAAAGTTGCGTTCAGCCAACCTAACACCTTTCTGTAATTCACACCTATTAACTGGTATTTTAGGAAGGTTGGCTGAGTGGGAATAAACCGAGTTAGCAATTGAAATCCAATTAAGAGCTTTTAATACTTTTAATTATGTTAGTATAACCACAATGGATTTTCCAATTCCAGAACAGGTAAACAGTTTTTGTCATAGTTTCAGTCTTCAAAGTGGCGGTCTCTCAAGACAGGTCTATTATGGCATAAAAATACAAGCTGGTACCAGGTCACAGTGGTCTCTCAAGACAGGTGGTCTCTCAATACAGGTGGTCTCCCATAGCAGGTCCATTATAGAGTAAAACCAATCTGTGCCTGGTAGATGTGGTCTCTCAAGACAGGTGGTCTCTCAAGACAGTGTTCTCTCAAGACAGGTTTTACTGTAACACAAATTATAGCTCAATACTGTAAACAAGACCCTGGTCACTCCATTAACTGGTAGAGTGCTGGAAGACCACTGTGACCTGGTATGTGATGCATTTAATATTCAATGAGGCTATTGTTTATAGTTTGTCTAGCTTTTCATTGGGGGTTAATTGAGTCATTCAGGTCATGGAACAATCGCATCATCAGAGTACACTTCTTCAGTCACTTGTTTTCTAAGTTTTTTAGCACAATAACAAAAAGCAGAAATTTCTTATTACACCACAATATACAAGGGAATTTCCAGGGAAAGTTCAATTTTTCTTTATTTCTATTCGATAAATACTTTTCCTTAATGACAATTCACAACTTTGAACACTGCTGCCATATGAAATTCCTTCAAGTAGTTATGCTATCTTTTATTAGAACACTCAACAGACTGAACCTAGTGCATCTTCGTGCCAAAATCTATCTTATTATGGGAACAAGTTGGTTAGCTTTCTGAAGTGAAAGAATGCATGCTGTACATTGGGCTCGTTTGAGGTTTCAGTGATTTAAACGTCCCCAGGAAAGCTCAAGGAGACAAATCTCCCGATTCTTACATTTCGTCTTTCCTTAAATCTGAGTAAAGGCTATCATAATTAATACATCTCTGACGCCGCTATTCCAACTGCCAGAGAGACGCGATTTTTGCATAGTATAAAATCATGAATCAGAATGTTGATAAATTTCTTTGTATCTCTCAGACCGCACCCTAAGAGTGAATGTTTCTGGTACTTATTCCAGTGATGTTCCTTTGATGTTCGGTGTACCCCAGGGGTCGGTTCTAGGGCCTCTGCTGTATGTTGTTTATGTTTTGTCCCTCGGCAATATCATTTGTAGGCACGGACTTAGTTTCCATTTCTATGTGGACGACATGCAGCTCTATATTCATTTCAAGGTTCAGCATTAGGAGCGGGCGGTTCACGCACTCGAAAGATGTGTGAATGATATAAAATCGTGGATGACGTCAAATTTCCTGAAATTGAATCCTGATAAAACGGAGGTTATCTATCTAGGTCTACCCCGTCAGCTTGCAAAAGTATCGCAAATACAACCCATGTTTGATGGTCATTCGATCTCCCTCGGATATTTCGTGGTTGAGCACCTGTCTGCTGACAGTCATGTCACACAAGTGTGTCTGATATCCTACTATGACCTACGAAATATTAGCAGGATACGCAGCGTTGTAGACGAAGAGATCGCAAAAAAGTTAATCCATGCATTTGTCACCAGCCACTTAGACTATTGTAATTCTCTACTGTATGGTTGTAAACAGTCCCTGCTGCAGAAACTCCAGCTTGTTCAAAACTGCGCAGCGAGAGTCATTTTAAGGAGGAGGAAATCATGTCATATCACACCCCTTCTTTACCACCTTCATTGGCTCCCTATTGAAGAACACATCACACTCAAAGTTCTTATCACCCTCTCTAAATGTCTTAATGGATTGGCACCATCATACCTCAGCAATCTAGTTCAGCGCCAAGTTCCTTCAAGATCTCTAAGATCCTCATCTGCGAATAAACTCTGCCATAACCCAGACGACCGAGTAACGGCAGGTGATCGGGCCTGTTCAGTTTCTGGGCCATTTCTCTGGAACACCCTGCCTGATCACCTGCAGCCACCACAAACTTACAAATCATTCAAAACTGGCCTTAAAATTCATCTTTTCAAAAAACTATACCCAGAACCAGTTCATTTTGAATTAATTTATTTTTTAACCCAAATTACAAGATTTCACAAAGCATATGTTTCTTTATTTTACTTGTAAAGCCTGAGAGCACTTATGTGGATTCATTGGCTCTAAACTGTATTTATTTATTATTATTTATTTATAATGACCAATAAATTTTTGGTTTGGTACTGATGACTTGAAACATTGATATTTTAGTTTTACACTGAGGGTCTGCACAGAAACCACATAAGTTTGGTTTTGATATTGGTATGCAGACTGCATGGGGATGCCCACAGCAGACCTGTGGAAAAGTGGCTTTCTCTGGTGACTGTACCTCACACTTTCCATACTTTAACCATCCCTTTTCAGGACATTCTGGGCCATTTTTCCCTGTCCCTTGAATACATACAAATAAGATAAATCTGGAAAAAAGACTCATCAATAATTGCGTGTTTCTCACTCTAATGACATACATGTATGTTTGTATGAACAGACCTGGTCATCCTTTCCTCAAAAGCTAGATGATCTTGGAAGAAAATATGGGCGAGTGTACCCACAATATTTAATCTACATTACACGCTTCCTAACTTGGCTGATGAAAAAGTCTTTTCTTTCCATAAATGTTACAAGTACAAGTAAATAATAGATGTTACAGTGGAGCCCACTTAATTGGATATCTCTTATTTGTATATCCCTGTTAATCAAATATAATTTTCTAACACAAAACCATTTACCATACCTTCAGTACAAATTTGATCTGTTAATTGCATATGGGCTGTAGAGTAAACTCTTGTTAATTGTATATAAATTTTTGTAATATGTCGAAAAAATTACTGTGACACGCACCAAATTCCCCTTATTTATCAACCTTTTTGGCCTCACTACATCCAATACAGGCATTTATACTATTATATCTTATTTGACAGAGCTCTGTGAGCTCTGTCAAACAAGATATAATAGAATAAATGCTCAGTTTACCTCCAGAACACAGGAAACTGACCAAATCCCTGTTAATTGTATACTCCTGTTAATTGAATAATTTCCACAGGCAAAATGGATATTCAATTAAGAGGATTCTACTGTATTTCCAAATGAAACAAAATACTGTGTTTGGATTGGCTGAGAGGTATAGTGTAAGTTGCAATCCACAGTAGCTTTTTTTTTACACTGTGGTTACCACGGTGTTAAAAAAGAATACACAATAGCAGGCTATATGGCTAAAAAAAAGTACTCTACTTTGTAAAACTACACGTGGACGGGAGTTTTTTTTTTTATTTTATTTTTTATTTTTGTACTTATTTCTTTGCCAGCAAAAGCTATATTCTTGGTTTGTTTTATGTTTTAGGCCTCATAACCTACAGAAAATATTATGTGTGGTGGTGTATTTCATCCCTTCAGTGCAAAAAGGCTTTGCAATGTTAAAGCATTGCAAGGCCTTGATGCACTCAAGGGAGAAATTTATCAATTGTATTAACTTGTGTAAAATATCAGACATAAACCATTTCATTTTTTTTTAAAGTTTGCATTGGTTATAAAAAGAGTTCTTGCGGCAGCAAAAAGGACCATGTGGGAGGGCCTGGGAAATAGATTTTTAACTTTTTAGGACTTAGTGCCTGTTTTTCCATACTTTTCACGACCTTTTCCAGACCGACATGAAGTTCCATACTTTTTAAAGAATTTCAGCTATGCGTACAAACCCTGGCTGGCATTCCAGAGAAGCAAAATTGATTCTCATGAATGAGAACAAATTTGAGGCCGGTTATATGTCGCAACTAGATCATGATCTTATTGAGAATAAACTACTTTTGCGACCACAATATTGTAAACATATTCTCATATGCATTTATAGGAAGAGATAAATAGAGAGTAATCGCTTGACTGGACTGGTTTCGTGAAATAATTCATGAGAGGTGAGGGACGTTGTACAAACAAGAGTGCGCGAATGCGCACGAGTGTTTTACAATATAGCCCCTCACCTCGAATGAATTATTTCACGTAACCAGTCCAGTTAAGCGATTACTCTGTTTATTACTTTTCATTATTAACGTTAATTATACTATTTAACCCTTTATCAAATGTAATGACCAAAACCGGCTAGTGCTATTCTAAAAAATCGCCAATTAATTTTCATTTTTTATCTCTAAAACATAGGTTATTGTGCCTTATTGGAACGAGTTCATCGAGCTCGTTCCAATGAGGGGTCATAACCTATGTTTTTGAGACAAAAAATGAAAATAAAAGTTATTCAAGAATTTTTTTTTGCAAGTGTCTGCTTTTCCTGTTAGGCAAAGGGTTAAAAAAAAACAAAAAAAAACAATGAAGTCCCCATTACAACCATGGCAAACGGTCTTCGTTTGCACGCATGGATATATGACCCAATTGTTGATTGCATAATTCACTTGTTAACTTATCGTTTATAATCAAACCTGGAATCCCAGTAAATCACACTTTGGAAAGTAATAAACAATAATACTGACCAACATAATATGGTGTGTAACATGGAGTCTGTAATGATTTGAATGAAACTTCTTTGGCAAATCCAAAATCTGTTAACTTTAAAATACCACCAGAATCTTTCGTTGTATATAGAAGATTTTCAGGCTGTAAAGCAAAATGAAAAAATCAGAGGATTTGTGGCAACTCATATTGGTGTTATTAGTATAGATTCAATTTTCTAAATGGAATCCCAATTCCAGTAATGCACAATGAAAATCTGACTGGATCCTCAGGATGGAAAGAATTTAAAATTTGCATAATCTGAAAATAGGACCTGCAAAAATGTTACTGCGCAAATCTTTTCACCCCGCATAATCTGGGTTTTTTTTAATTTCTAAATTCACTGACTACTGTTAAGTACACTCAAATAGTGTTACCTCAGTGTCTGTCTTAAAAGACTTATTGGACTTATCCCTGGGCCAGGGGCACAGTGGAGTTGTGGTAACCGGTTCTTGTCAGATCACCAAAGTTAAGCAATGTCAAGTCCAGTCAGTCCTTGGATGGTTGACCGTCTGAGCGATCGAGTCGGATTCCCGCATCATGCCCTTGGGCAAGGCACTTAACCCCGATTGTTCACATGGGGGCATGATGGCGCAGTGTACTGCACGTCGATGGTGCCCATGTCTTCAACAAATGTAACCCTGCCTGTGCTGCAGTGCAGAGTTATGATGTTGGGGAGCTGGCAGCTGCTCGTCGTTGCTCGGTGGTTCTCTCAGGGTACACCAGCTTCCTCCACCTGTAAAACTGTCACCAACATAATATGACCTTGGCTGTTGAAGTGTCATTAAACCCCAATAAATAAATACCCCTGTGCCACAAGCACAACGGCCCTTGGGACAAGACATCAGGGATCATTTTGGGTGTATATATTGTCCGAATATGGGGTCGCTTTCCCAATGGCATTTTGGCATGATTTTTCACAATTCAGACCAAAAATTTCCCAATCTCAGACCTCATTCAAAAAAAAATTTAATTCTTTTAACTCTTGAAGGTCTTATTTTGACTTTAATCATCTTTTACTGCAACATAACAGGTGCCTCAACAGGCAGTTTTTAGATACATTTGCAAGTTACGTCCCAAGAACCTCGTCAGTTGATCCTAAGCAAGTCTTGGCTGCCTATATAGGTAGCAAAGTCTTGCCTAGATGCAACTGCTAAGCCACAGAATGTAGACTGTCCATGTGTAGCAAATACAACAATTTAAAATTGAAATTACAAAGACAAATCATTATTTCATGTGACTGTTTGTTATAAAACTTACAGGTACTATACATGTGGTAGTTTCTGTATTAATGTTCACAGCTCAATACGAGGTAACATTTTTTATTCTTTGTGTGTTTCGTCTTCTGAACAAATTCCCATTTGGAGCCTTCATGACAGGAATTTTCCCAATTGAATGGACCACAGACCCTTTCCCAAAGAGGATAGAAGACCCCCTCAGGGTTCAACCCCACACCTACCAAGAAAAAAGATTCCATCCTTTTTCCAGACCCTCCTCAATTTTTTCCATATCCTTTGCAGCCATCGCAGTGTTGTTTTTTTAACCTCTAGGGTGACCAGATAAATCAAAAATATATCTTACAAAACACTTACATGTACATGGAATGTGTTGGAGTTTAACCTTACTGCCAGATCTCTTGAGCTTTACCACCAATCATCACAACTAATGTCATGAACCAAAACTATTAAAATTCTTTAGTAACAAGTCAATCAACATCTGTTGGCCGTGCAGCGTTTCGATTTTTTCTGTGTGTTTTTTTTAGCGTTTTTGATCCAAAATATTATGTTTTCTGGAGGCCTTATGTCTTGTTAATGCCATTTCCCCTGTATCTGAGACGTCAAAAGACTTGTCAGAGACAAGACATTTTGCCTCTGACTTTGTTTTGAATTTTGTCTTCCGGCTAATCCAGTGTGTGTATTTGGGATTTTCCAACCACGTTTCTGAAAACAAACATTTCCACATTTCCTTTCACGTTAATTTGTTGACAGTATTACACAATACCTCAACTTAGCAGATTAAACTTTGATGTTTGTTTGTTGTTTTTCTTGATGTTTACAACACAAATACGTTATCACTGGGTGCAGCCATTTTGATCATGGAAATATATGGATCAATTAATGGTTGTTAATGTTTGTGTCATACCGGTTATTTCCGTGTTGGGTTACAAAGGCCTAAATTTTACGAGTTTCAAAATTTGATTCAAAATGAAATAAAAACTAAAATAAAAAGAAATTTAGTATGAAATATGAATTTCCTGGACAGTGAAAGTGATTCTGAATATATTTAATTAAATTTCCATCTTTTTTCCATACCATTTATATGAATACGTCATTTTCCATACCTTTTCCAGGCCTGGAAAACGTTTTTAAAAATTCTATACTTTTTCCAGACTTCCAGACTTGCGTACGAACCCTGCCCCCTGGACATAGAAATGATAGTGTTCCATTTAACTGTGTTACTAAACTAAGGAAATATTTTTTCAAATACAATTAGATATGATAAATGCATCTGGCCTCACACTATTAATTCCACACACTGCTGGTGCTGGATATAAGACACCAAAAATTCCACAATAAGGCCTAAAATGAAAGTGTCAATGACACTGTAGCTCAACTGGTGTAAGACATGTACATGTATGGTATGTAACACAGCAATGATCCACATCTAGGTAATGACCTGATAACAAAGGCACATGTAAAGTATTGTAAAGGTCTGTACATAAATACTGACCGTTGCCTGTAACAAATGTACAGGTAAAGTATTGTAAAGGTGGGTGACAGTAAGATGCTAAACCAGAAAAGAAATCCCCATGGGGTTAATGTTATAATGGGGCTCCTTGTATGGTGCACCATAAGTCAAATGTTAGCAACTGTTTTGGCCTGTTTGATTCAAACCCTTCTAAGGTTGATTCATACTAATTAATAAATATTTGTCCAGTCCTCTTAAAATATAGGTATTTAAATTTTGTATCTTTAGCTCATAGGGTTCCCACAGGTGAGGAGGTTTTATTTTTCTCATTGGAAATAGAAAATCGGGTTGTGCTAATAATGTTTACCATCCCCAAACAACACCAAATATTAACACAGGAACTTGGCTTCAACACATTTGAATATATACATCATACAAAAATTTATTCAAATCAGAACTTTCATATAGAAATTCTGTACAAAAAACTGATTGCACCTAATTTTGGTACAAAATGGCCACTGGTGGCCATCTTGAATTTTGGACCGCACCCAAAAACACCCATTCTCGTCCCACGGTGATAACAAAGGTACCCAAGAAGTTTCATAAAGATTGGTTGATAAATACGGTCTGTAGCCAGAGACGTGGTGACGGACGAACAGATGTCCAGACAGACGACAGGCCATGACAAAACCTCAAATTTGACTACGTCAAAGTTGAGCTAAAAATAAACTCATCAACTCCTTCCAAAGGAAATGTCATTAATAAATATAGAAGTTCTGAACAAAAAAACAAAATAGCCAATGGTAGCCATCTTGGATTTTGGACCGAATCCAAAAACACTTGGTCTTGTCCCACGGTGACAACAAAGGTACCCAAGAAGTTCTGTGAAGATCAGTTCATAAATATGGCCTCTAGCCAGAGCTGCATTGAAATGTGCACTTACTGTGTATAAGTAGCACTGTATAAATCAAAGTTTGTCTAATTGGCAGCATAATGACTGCACAAGAAAAAAAAACATATTATTGGTGATGTACAGTACTGTGATCACAAAAGTGGTCTTTTAGTCGATCGGCTCTTGATCCGGCTTCGGTTCCGTCGCAATTGAGAATCGCGGTTTTGTCGATAAAACGCGGCAGAATGGAGAAAGAATCGAGACAAAATTTAGGTAGAATCGAGAGAAAATCGCAACAGAAACACCAATACATTGTGAGATGATTTGTTACATGTATTCCTTGATGGTGAAAACTTCAAAGTTTGGCGTGAACGGATCGTAGTACATTCTAAGATTCGTTTGATGTATTCGTATGTCGCAATTAAAAAAAACCAACAAAATCCAGTCGAGTTACAAACCTGAAGTTATTTTCCGACTCGCTCCCTTTTCAAATCGACAAAAGTAAAAATTTTGAAAGAAAAGTGTGCGGAGATGTAAATAGATGTGAACAAGTGAACACTATCATAAGAATTGACCTGGTCTGTGCGGGTAAATCCTCATCGCATCAAACTGAGAACGAAAAGTATTAAGCCTGCAGTCTTAACTCCACCCGTCTTTTATTTTATGGAAATACAGTCAATGTGGACCTTGCGAAATCCCTGGTAGCTAAGAGAGACAGAGTATTTCGAGGTCCATCAATGAATGTCATGAAGGATTCAGCAGGATAAGTCCTCCCCCAACAAAACGTCCTCCAATATAGTTTGGTGTAGCCAAACAGGCCAACTTTGCCCCGAGTTTCGATTAAAATGAAAATGAAATCATATAGGCTTACTTTTTTTTTGAATTCAGAAAGTGATGGCCCGATCCCTAGGCAGATTCAATTATTTTTTTAAAAAATGATTTCCTGAAAAAAAACATGTCTCTAGCCTCCTGACTGGAATGCGCTCGGTCAAATGAGAGCTCACGACCTGAGCTATAATTAAGTTGATGCAAAAAAAAAGGATTTTTTTTCAGTTAGACTTGGCTGAGCTTTTTACAGAACTATCTGTTTAACCTACCATTGGATGCAGCCAAAGGTTAACAAATAATTAAATGATTAAAACTACTTCCATTTTCAAAAATTGCCCCCCCCCCTCCCGTGCCACCGTCTGGGTGTCGATAGAAACATTACTCTCAATTGGTAAAATTATTATAAACAAATAAACAAAAAGGAAAAAGGCGGCCATATCCATCGGCGATATCCAAATTACTTCAAACAGAAGTTCTTCACCCAACATCAGAAATCAGTCAAAAGCCAATTTTACGGTTGGACTTCCTCTCACCACAAAGTCGGCTGTTTTGGGGTGAATCGATATTCTGATCGGACATGCATTTCTGAGTTAAATGGTTAAAGAAAAGCGCATTCAAATGAAAGTAAAACAGTGATCGTACATTTTGACTATTTATTCATGAATATCATATGAAAGAACACGCCAGAAAGTGTATTTTTTAAATACGAGGGCATTATTTTTTCACAACTTTAAAACAACACGTGTTTGAGGAGTCCGACATTTTATCGTTTGAATGTTTTTCGCTCCTTACAGTTCGCCCCGACGGGTTAAATTAAAGTAACATAACTTAGTATTTTGGTCTAGAGGCTTTGAAACGAATTTGTTGAAGTATGTCTCCAGTGTGCTGTAAGTTTTTTTTTTCACAGAACCTGAACACACTGTGTGAGTGGAAACTCCACTACATGAGTGTTTTTGTCGTAATCAACCAATTTATTTATTGGTGTTTAAGGTCACATATTTCTGCACAATGGCTAATCATGACCATGACAGTTTTACAGGTGGAGGAAGCCGGAGTACCCAGAGAGAACCACCGAGCATGGTTAGCATTGGTTGAAGACAGATGCACCATCGACGTGCAGTACGCCTCAGTACACAACGCCACCGTGCCCCCACGTGGGCAATGGGGGTGAAGTGTCTTGCCCAAGGATACAACGCGGTTGCCGCAGGTGGGATTTGAACCGAGGACCTCTCGGTCTGCAGCCTGCACCTCTACCTACTGAGCCACCGCGCCCCCCCCCCAATCATCCAGTACTTATCCCTCTTCTAATCCCAGCCATTCAGTGTTTACTGTAGGCAAATTATGGCAATTATGAATAATGAACATGCACAGTCGAGCACTGCATCAACAATGCTAATGTTGGTGGTTAATGTCACGGTCTTGGTCCAAATCCGAAGTCTTTTTCAGGCACGTAGCCTAGAGTCTACAATATCATGTGTAGAAGACCGGCGGAGGTGGGGAGGGGGGGGGGGGGTAACCAGTAAAATTCAGTGTTGTTGTTCCCCTACCAAAAAAACATTGACTCTATGCAAGACCCCCCCCCCCCCCTCCGTCCCATCCCCTGACTGTGCACCTGGTATATTTACATGTACATCCCCTGCAGTTAAATAAATAAAATTTCCGTCAGAGACTTCGCACTTTCAAAAACAGTGAAGTAGGACTGATCTACAATTCCATCGAAGCTCCACCAGCAGGAAGGCCACGCCCACCTCAGGGCTATGACCATCGGATATGCATGTGGCATATATCGAGCTGGCTATCCCCCCCCCACACACACCGTAAAAACAGGTTTAATCAGAACCACGGAATACAAAAAGCTCGTTTATGATGGGTGGGGTGGTGTCAATTTTTTTTTTCCAAGAAGCATAGGCACATGAGGCCGGGACGACTACAGCCCTCCGTTGCCAGAGAATCGACGTGGCGAGGGGGGGGGGGGGGGGGGGGGCAAGGGTAATGCATCACTCGGGAGGGAGGTGTATGTACGGTGGGGGGGGGGGGGGGGGGACTTAAAAGGATTGAATTGACCTGGATGAATAATTTGCTGTTCAATATCCATAACCAAACTGACTATGAGTTGACTTGATAACGAATTGGTACTTTCGCCATTAAAAACCGCCATGTACCCAAAAGTCCGAAAAATTGACGCTTCACGTGCTTCTTAAAATACAAATGCGTTCATGTGATGTCATTCATTTTGATAATTGAAGGGATAAAATGTTAAAAAATTTATAGTAATTTATATATTTTTTATACTTACCAATGACCCAGACTTAGCTGGTGCTAACTCCACAAAAACCAGGGCCAAACACAAATTTTGCCCCCCAATCCCCAAAATTTGCATCCAAAACAAAAAGAAATCATGTCCTAAAGGACCTCCATAGTACGACTCTACTGCGCATGCGCAGCGACGCAGTCGTCCCGAAATTGGCGCCAAATATCATTCTTACTGGTAGTGCCTGGTCAGCGCTATGTACTCAGCGGGGAGGCAAGAGTTCCCAACTCAGGGAGGGCCATCCCCGTCTGGGTCATTGGTAAGTATAAAAAATATATAAATTACTATAAATTTTTTAACATTTTTATACTGTACCAATGACCCAGACTTAGCTGAATAGTAAACAGGCTGGAGGGCCTAGGACATAGAGGAAAATCCAATAAGCTCAATTATAAAATAAAGAGGTAACCCCTTAAGGAGAAAAGGAGTATTAGGCTTTACATGTATCTTTCTTATTTAATATTTAAATTAGAAAGATACACTACCCTTAATAATTGAGCACAATAACATTCATGTTCTCTATTAACATCCAGTATAACCTTTATACTAATTATTTTTAAAGCAAGCCAATAAATAAAGTAGTCCAGAGAATTGAGACTCTTTATAATCATTTAAAAGTGTCCGAGTATTGTATATTAAAGCCCGTTTGACACTTGACATATACAAATGCTTCACACCGAGCTACACTTTAAAAATAAGACATGAATGAAATTAAACATTAATATTACACTTTAAAACCATCCCGGAAGCGACTCAGAAATACTGTCTTGGAGGAGGCATTCCCTTGCTTTTCACTATAAAGCAGGTGACCTAAGGGAACACCCGCCCCCCCCCCCCCCCCTTCCCCTTGCCCTGGGTCAAATAGCCCAGAGCGAAGAGGGCAGCCGGACGGAGTCACTGCCGGAACAGAAAGCCTGCATAACTATAGTTGCAACTGTTTAGTGGACGACATTCTGAGCAACAGATAACGGACCTAAACAATGCAGGTCTCCAGAAATGGACTCAATATTTCTGAGATAAAAATTAGTAAATGTGGATGGCTGAGACCAATAAGCAGCCTTCATTAAATCTGTAATAGCAACACTATTAGCATAAGCCCAGGAAGTAGAAAGAGCTCTTACTTCATGAGCAGAAATCTTAAGCACAGACTGCTGAGAAGAAGATAAATCTTCATACGCAGTACGGATAGTTAACTGAATCCATCTAGCAATAGAATGGACTGAAATGTCCTTTCTATTAGGCATCAAAGACAGAAAGAAACGTTTCCGTCCCTTTCTGATGAACTGAGATCTCTGTTTATAGATACGTAGTGCTCTAACAGGACAGAGTAAAGGCCTACGCCCGTCTGAAGACGGAAGAGCCTTAATAACAATAGGTTCCGGATATTTATTAGGAGCCTGATTCTTAGCTAAAAAACCGACATTAGTAGTGAAGGTGATAGTGTTCCCAACACTACGATAATGAGAATCATCCACCGATAGTGCATGAAGCTCACTGACTCTTCTGGCAGAAGAGAAAGCTAAGAGAAAAGCTGTCTTATAAGATAAGAATTTGAAATCTACTGTCCCAAGAGGTTCAAATGGCTTTTCCTTCAATTTAAGGAGAACCCAAGCTAAATTCCACTTAGGAATTAATCTAAGAGTTCTGGGTCTATTTATCGAAAAGTTTCTAACCAATTTCGATAAAGAGACATTAGATCCAATTTGTAAACTATCATGATGTGCATAGGTATCAGATAACATAGATCTATAACCCTTTATAGTAACAGGTTGCAGTTTGATTTCGTCAAACAAGTATACTAGAAAGTTAGCAATGTCTGGTATAGAGGGATCAAATATATCAACAGAATGATCCCTACACCAACGACGGAAAACCTTCCACTTAGCCGCATAGTTTAGCGAAGAGGAGGTCCTCCTACAGTTAGAAATCGCGTCCACTGCTCGTCCTGTAAAGTGCTTGCCATGCAAGAAGGACCGCACAACGGAAAAACGTGAAGGTTGAGACCTTGCGGGTTGTGATGTAGTTGGCGCGATTTCCCCTGCCAAAGAAGATCCTCTCGTGGAGGGAGCTTCCTCGGTAGGTCCCACAACAGACACCTGAGTAGATTTATCCACGGTCTCTGTGGCGACAGAGATGCTACCAACAGAATCTTGCATTGAGATTGTTTTATCTTTAGCAATACTTGTTGAATTAACGGCGCTGGAGGATACGCATATCCTATCATTCCGTCCCAAGGGATCGATAGAGCGTCTACTGCAAATGCTCTTGGATCCGGACACGGGGACACATACGTCTGCAACTGATTGTTGAGATGTGTCGCAAATAAGTCTATCATTGGCCGTTCCCATTGGTAGCAAATCTGATTGAATACTTGTTTGTTGAGAGTCCACTCCGACGGCAACAAGCGACCCTTTCGTGAAAGGGAGTCTGCTAGCACATTCAGACGACCCGGTATATGACGGACCGAAAGAAGAACGTGATGTTCCAACGCAAACAGAAGGATTCTTTCCGTTAGATTGAACAACGGAACTGAATGAGTGCCTCCCTGATTCCGTATATACGCCACTACTGTCGTATTGTCGGATAGGATTTGGACATGAGCATCGTGAATAATGTCCATCCAGTGACGTAACGCAAGCCAAATTGACATCATTTCCTTGATGTTTATGTGCTTGCACAGGAATTGCGGATCCCAAAGACCCTGGCATCTCGAATCCGTTGGGATTAATGATGCACCCCAACCTGTTTGACTGGCATCCGTCATAATGGTAAAACTCGGATCCGGCAACTGTAGCGGAACTCCTTGAGTTAACCACTGAATGTTTGCCCAAGTCTGAATCTCTTGTTTCACTTGATCTGACAAGAGAACGTCTACATCGAGCGAATGAATTTTCACACTCCAATTCTGAGTCAGGAAAATTTGAAGAGGCCGTGTGCGTAGCCGTCCCATCGGAATGAGATCCGCAGCGGCTCCGCACAGACCTATCAGTCTCATAAATTCTCTCGCCGTGACTTTGTCTGTATTCAGACAATAGCGAGCGTAACAACTGACTAATTTCGCTCTGGTTAACGGCAGACGAACGAGATTGTTGTGCGTCTCGAAGCTCATTCCCAGATGAGTGAATGACTTGGACGGCACCAGATCCGACTTCTCCTCGTTTACTATGAAACCGAGACGTCGGAGCAATAGAAGAAGATTCTGAACATCGTTCTGAAGCGTTAACTCGTTGCCGTACCTCTGAAGAATGTCGTCCAGGTAGGCCGACGTTACCGCAGACGAATGAGCTCGGAAGTAGATCATTACCGAGTTCATTACCCGAGTGAAAGCCCAGGGTGCTAGATTCAATCCGAAGCACATGGCCCGGAACTGATACACCACTCCTAGGACTGCGAAGCGTAGATACTTTCGGAATGTCGGATGTACCATGACGTGAAAGTACGCATCTTTGAGATCTATGCTCGTTGCATAATCGTTCACCCGAATACTCGCTCTGACCGATCGAATCGTCTCCATATAAAACTTCGGAGCGACGATCAGCTTGTTTATCCAGCTCAAATCTATGACTGGACGGAACGAGCCGTCTGGTTTCGGAACCAGAAACAGATGGCTGTAGAATCCCAGCGATTCCTGGTTTTCTACGACCTCTACCGCGTTCTTCATTAAAAGAGACTGCACCTCTGATAGCAGAGCGTCTCTTTTCTGAGGGTTTGACGGAAGATGAGTCCACTTTGGACTTCGAGTTAATGGAGGCTTTCGTTTGAAGGATATCTTTAGACCTTCCGAAGTCACTCCTCTCACCCACGGGTCGTCCGTAATCGACGCCCACTCTTGAGAAAAACTCGACAACCTTCCGCCAACCGGAACGCGATAGAGGTTTGAGCCATCACCTCCTGGATCTGCGAGGCCTGCGGTAGGAGAAACCACGTCTTCCACGACCCGCACCTCGCCTCGTCGACCTCGGGGCGTCCGACCGATTGTCCCGGCCTGAAGGACGTCCCGAACGAGAGTCGCTATCCTGACGGTCTCTCGAATAAGAGCTAGAGGACGCACCGGAACCTCTATAGGAACCTCTCTTGGGCGGATAAGACCCAGAAGTGCCCGCCTTATTCGTGTCTGCTGTATCCGACCTTTTAGGAGCGGATCTAAACAACAGAGAATCACTAGCTTTCTTTTTAATATTATCATAAATAGCGGAAAGCTTGCCGTCAAAGAGAAGATCTCCTGAGACCGAAGCGACTCTAAGAGAGTTCTTCACCTTAGAATCCACTAGTGTGGATGTAGACAGGGCTGCGTCACGTCTAACCAACTCCAGATTTGCCACTGAAAGGGCGGAGTTACACGTGGAATAAGCTACTGCCCTTGAAAGAAGTCTTAAGGAGGATTGTATATCCTGAAACTCTTCCCCTTGAAGACGCAGTGATAACGCCTTCGTAAGGTGATCTGCGTAAGATAAGGCATCTAAATTGGCTCTGTTAGACGCAATAGCTGTTTCCAACACTGCGGTTGGAATAGAAGCTGACGACGGTAATGATAGCTCTAAGTCTTCCGCCTCGTCGTCCATACACAGAGGAACTCTCGGTATACCCTGACCTGCCGTGTCGAATTTATTCCTTGCATTAATGAAGGCAGGTTGAGAGTATTTGCGGACAAGAAGCCTGCTTTCCCCGTCCTGGAAGCAAGTTTAAAAATAGCGTCGTTCAATAATTCAAATGTTCTTGCAACATTATTGGACTGCGACGGAAACTCGGGAGCGATGTCCCTGAACCGCTCGAAAAAAATCAGAGTCCAATGACGCTATAATTCTCCTGTCCGGAAGCGCAGCAGTCTGGCCCGACGGAACAACTTGAGGAAGAAAGTGCCGGATGAAGTCCACGGCAGCTTTGTGTTGTTCCGAAAGGGATAGCTCCAATTCATCCGTATCCCTTTCACCATCCGGTCGGACCTCCCGATGTTCCCGGTCGTCCGCCCCCGATGCTTCGGCGGAGCGTACCGACCCAGCGCCGTCGGATAATTCTCGATCCGACACCGTCTCTGTCGGCTGCTGGGATGTTGCGATAAGCTGTGCTATCTGCACTAGAATGTCCGACGTCGAGACCTGCGGAGGAGCGGTCTTTCGCTGCTTTGCCGAGGGCAGCTCCGCATCAGATGGCTCCCGCATACTTTTCCTATGCGAACGTCCGGAGTCCATCGGTCTCGAATCCATGGCTGCCGGATGGTGTGACCTGGTCGCCGAAGAATCCTTCATCGGCGAAGCTGGCAAAATATCGGAGGTCACGCAGCCAAGGTGCGGTCGTGTGCGCCGGCGAGAAGAGGAAGCCTTAACAGTCTCTGCGGACTGCTTATACAACGGAGCGTCCCGAGCGACGGACGTATGCTCCGCTAAAGACACATTTTGTACCACAACATCTGGTCCCAGATGTTGTTGTACGAGAGAGGGGCCTCTCTCGCTCGCGGCCCGGCTGGACCTGGACGAGCTAGGAACCGGACTAAAAGGCTTCCTCCGTTCTCGTTCACTATCCGCCGTCACTGGGTGTGCATCTATTATTTTTATAGTGCTCGCATCACCCAAAATTTCCTCTTGGACCGCATCGGACGAACCCAGCTGCCGAACCATTCGGTGAATGGACGCTACACCGGGCGAGCTAGCGGACGACATTTGTCTAATCTCCATGAGCACTTTTGCCGCTAGCTCTGTATTTATTTGTGACGACGGACGCACACTTGAAGAAGATAACATGGAAACATCACCCTGTTCTGGTTCCTCTGAAATAGAAACTGAGAGAGTAGAGTGACCTTGTGGAGAAAGAGCCGGCATCGCTCTTTCTCCAGAAACAACATATCGTGACACACGTTTCCAATGTTTCTCATCCCAATGTTCACATACAGGACAGGGATTAATGCGAGAACACTGACTACAATTAATGCAATAATCATGAAAGTCAGAGGAAGATTTCTTCCTATTACAATTTAAACAAGTTCCCTTCATTGTGAAAGAACAACAATAAGTCCTAGTTACTCGCAAAAACCCCTGACACAAAGATACATAATAACATGATCCATTAATAAATGAAAAAACAATTGCAAAACAAAATAATTTTGAAAAAATATTTTTTCAGAGAAGCCCAAGTTGCTGAAAAGTAACGTTGAGCCCCGATGGATCCGATGGCAAAGTGTGGTCAAAAATTTTAAAATTATATAAAATAATTAATGAGACACTTTCGGATAATATAAATGTATCTTATAATGAGATAAACTACCTCAAAGGCAAACAGCCCCCCTCAAAAAAGGCTGTTGCCAATGAAAACAAACAGTGTAAACACAGAAGAAAACATGACTCCAGGCACTGAAAAAAACTGGCCCGGAATCAGTCATCAATTACACTCTATCTGATGCAAAACAGAGACTCCCAGGGGAGAATCTGCAGAACATCAGATGGAAGATGCAGAACACAAACGTTATACACCCATGGGTGAAAACGTAACTATGGGGAAAATAACAGAAAACATTCTGTAACCAAGCAACTCTCCCAGGGAATTTTTAGAAATGAAACTTCTCAAAAATATGCCAAAAGCATGGGAGAATTGCAAGGGGGGACTTTAGAAGGTTAGGGGAGAGGAAACACTGAATAAGCAGTGCAACAATTAGCAAGAATGACAACAAGAGGCGTTTGCCTCGAAAATAGGCAACTTAACATAATTTCAACAAAAAATTTTAAGTACAGCCCTGATTATTTTTTGCCACTTCTTTTTTCCTCTCCTCCTTCTATCCTCCTTAGAATCACATTTTCTCCAAGAATTACGTGTCTGGCATCCTTTAAACTGAGATTTACAAGCACAAAGATCAGTGAGATGTTGACTGATGAAGGGCCAAACAGAGAATGATATTTGGCGCCAATTTCGGGACGACTGCGTCGCTGCGCATGCGCAGTAGAGTCGTACTATGGAGGTCCTTTAGGACATGATTTCTTTTTGTTTTGGATGCAAATTTTGGGGATTGGGGGGCAAAATTTGTGTTTGGCCCTGGTTTTTGTGGAGTTAGCACCAGCTAAGTCTGGGTCATTGGTACAGTATAAAAATATCGTTTTTTTGTATTTTTTAAGATCCCAACAAACTCTTGAATTTCTAGCGGAGAGAATAGTTGGTCACGACGATATTGTATTCACCCCAAACGACAGATTGTGGTGATATGCGTGAAACTGAAACGGAAAGTACAAATTAAGTTGAGATTGGAGGGGGCTGCCTACACAATGTCAGATCGGGGGGACAACAAAAAGAGAGGGAGTGGTGAAAGACATAGTGGGTGGAGCGGGGGTGTCTGCCTCAAGTCCATGTTTATCACGATTTTCAAATTCAGATGAATATGATTATGAATTTATGTTATGATTAATGTTGGGGTGTGGGCAATCGCGACATCTGGGAAGTGTTGAATTTGACCATTTTTTAGAATATATAACAACTCGATACATTGGTTAGGTCTACGTGTACATTAACATTGCAAACCGGTTACATTTGTGCACATGCAGTTCGGACTGTTCCCTCCGACAAAATCGTGGCGCTGTTGACGTTCGCGAAAAATGTCTGCGAAAATCCAATCGGCGGAATGGAGATTGTGTTTCGCTTTAGCTGCGCTTCTGTCGATAAGGTTTTTTTCTTGTCTGTCACCTCGATCGCGACCGCGTCGAGAACGCACCGCGATTTGGTGTCCGCTTTTGTGATCACAGTACTGTATTCCATGTTACTAAACATTCATTCAAATCAGTACCTTCATATAGAAGTTCTGTACAAAAAACTGATTCTGCCTAATTTTGGTACAAAATGGCCTCCGGCAGCCAGGGGGAGGAACCTATATTCAAACCTGACCTGTATTATAAATACAAATAACTTCAACAATTTTCATTGGTTAGACCTAGAGACATGCTCTGAAAAGAATTGAAATCTGTTAACTTTTGATTAAGTTATGGTATAAAGCAAGTTCAGACAGACGGATGGATGGACGGTCAGACTGGCAGATAGACGGATGGAGTGAGGTCTGTGCTGTATCCCTTCCTTGTGGGAGTAATCAATATTATTTGAAACCACTGTGTACAGCTCCAGTAGACCGTGCCCGAAATGAAACAAGAGGCCCCAAGGGGCCTGAAGGCGCTCACCTGACATGGTAGCCTAAATTTATATCAACCCAGAGAACTGATTTCAACAAGTTGCATCTGCTCCTCCTAAGAAAAGCTTATACCAAATATCCAAAGATTCTGACCAGTGAATCTTAAAAAAAAAAGATTTTTAAAGAATATTCCTCATATTGAACTAAGTTATAATTCGGGCTCCCACAGGGAGCCCATATATGAACCCAGGGACTTGGCTTTAACAAACTTGAATCTCACCCCCCTAAGGATGCTGCACACCAAATATCAAAACATTCCGACTGCTGGATCTGAAGGAGAAGATTTTTAAAGAAAAGTCCTCATTTTGAACTAAGTTACAATTCGAGCTCCCACAGTGAGTCCAAATATGGACCTACGGACATGGCTGAAGAAGAAGATTTTTAAAGATAAGTCCTCATTTTGAACTAAGTTACAATTCAAGCTCCCACAGTGAGTCCAAATATGGACCTAGGGACATGGCTTGAACAAACTTGAATCTCACCTCCTAAGGATGCTGCATACCAAATATCAAAACATTCCGACTGCTGGATCTGAAGAAGATTTTTAAAGAAAATTCCTCATTTTGAAATAAGTTATAATTCGGGCTACCACAGTGAGCCCAAATATGAACCCAGGGACTTGGCTTGAACAAACTTGAATCTCACCCCCCTAAGCATGGTGCATACCCAATATCAGAAGATTCTGCCTGCTGGATCTTGAGAAGAAGATTTTCAAAGAAATTTGCCTGAAATGCACTAAGTTCAAATTTGGGCTCCTATTCTGAGCCCAAATATAAACCCAAGGGGCCGATTTGAACAAATTTGAATCAGATCCACCCCATAATGTTGCATACCAAATATCAAAAGATTCTGCCTGCTGGATCTGGAGAAGAAGATTTTTCAAGAAATTTTCCTGAAATGCACTTAGTTCGAATTCGAGCTTCTATAGTGAGCCCAAATATGAATCTAGGAAGCCGATTTGAACAAACTTGAATCAGATCCACCCCACAATGTTGCGTACCAAATATCAAAATATTCTGCCTGCTGGATCTGGAGAAGAAGATTTTTTAATAAATTTGCCCGAAATGCACTAAGTCCGAATTCGGGCTTCTATATTAAGCCCAAATATGAATCCAGGGGGCCGATTTGAACAAACTTGAATCAGATCCACCCCGCAATGTTGCATACCAAATATCAAAAGATTCTGCCTGCTGGATCTGGAGAAGAAGATTTTTGAAGAAATTTGCCCGAAATGCACTAAGTTTGAATTCGAGCTTCTATAGTGAGCCCAAATATGAATCCAGGGGGGCCGATTTGAACAAACTTGAATCAGATCCACCCCGCAATGTTGTATACCAAATATCAAAAGACTCTGCCTGCTGGATCTGGAGAAGATGATTTTTTAAGAAATTTGCCTGAAATGCACTAAGTTCGAATTCGAGCTTCTATAGTAAGCCCAAATATGAATCTAGGGAGCCGATTTGAACAAACTTGAATCAGATCCACCCCACAATGTTGCATACCAAATATCAAAAGATTCTGCCTGCTGGATCTGGAGAAGAAGATTTTTTAAGAAATTTGCTTAAATGCACTAAGTTCGAAATCGGGCTCCTATTCTGAGCCCAAATATGAACCCAGGGGGCCAATTTGAACAAACTTGAATCAGATCCACCCTACAATGTTGCATACCAAATATCAAAAGATTCTGCCTGCTGGATCTGGAGAAGAAGATTTTTTATTGTTTTTCCCATTGCCTACAGTGTTAAAAAGTGCTGACTCAGCACTTTTTCAAAGTCCCGAAAATGTACCCTATGATAAAACCGATGGCAATTTTTTTTTACCAATCCTTTCTGTTGGGCCTAAGGAAGCTGCACACCAAATAAAAATTCTCAGTGCCGTGCAGTTTTGGAGATATGGGCGTTTTAAATTTTTTCTATTTTTAGCTCCTGCGGTTCCCACGGGGCTGCGGGAAAATTTTTTTTTGCATAAATCAAGTACTCATGACCCAATAAGCCCTCACATAAAATTTGGTTCAAATCAGCCTCTCGGTTTGGAAAATAGAAATTTTGGGCGGGGCAAAAAATTTTGCCCCTCCCATAACGACGCCAAGTATAGCCCCACAAACTTCTTTTGAACAAATCTGAGTCTACACCTCAAAAGGAAGCTGCACACCACATATCAAGTCTCTGCTACTGCTGGTTCATGAGAAGAAGATTTACAAAGATTTTGGTGCCCCTTGGGGGCGTGGCACCACCCAGGAGGAGGGGGCAACTTCATTTGAACAAATCTGAATTGGCATTAGGTAATAAACATTTAGCCAACATTTGAATAAAATTGGGCTAGTGGTTTAGGAGGAGAAGTGGATAATGTAAAGTTAACGCCGGACGGACGACGACGGACGACGGACAGAAAGTGATTAGTAAAGCTCCCTTTGAGCTTCGCTCAGGTGAGCTAAAAAAGAAATGACATTGTAACAGAGTGTTTGGAGAATGAAACTGATTGGCAAAAGGGGGGTGTGTGGTGTTTGTCTGGATTTTTAACCACAAACTTTTAAAGCAAAACTGTAAAAATGCATTTTTGATGAAAGAAAGAAAAAGTGCTTAATTGGCCCCCGGGTGGGGGGGTGGGGGGTGGGGGGGTTACGCATGTAGTGACTGTAAATAGTTCAAAATGCATATTGGAGGAAAGATAGAAAAAAAAATGCCTAATTGGCGGGCGCAGGGCAGGACGATGACTTCAACAATTTTCACTGGATGATTGTGGTCATCCAACTTGGCCTAGAGACATGTACTGAAAAGAACTGAAATCCGTTAACTTTTGTTTAAGTTATGGCATAAAGAAAGTTCGGACAGACAGATGGACTGACGAACGAACAGACGGACTGACGGATGGACTGACCGATAGACAGACGGAGCGAGCTCTGTGCTATATCCCTCCCTTGTGGGAAGGGATAATGAAAGTGTCAATGACACTGTAACTTAACATGTCTGTGTGTTGTGTTTAATGAAAAGGATAATGTTCAATGTTTATGAAAGGATTATGAAATAAGACAAGAATTGTGATAATTGGGAATATGTTAATTTCTTTTCCCTGTATGCTATATTTTTAATTAAAATAATATGAGGTGTACACAGTACTAAAGAGCTGAGGGTGGGTTAATATGACCTCACAGTTAATTTATGTGGCCCTCACAGTTAACGTATGTCAATGAAAGTTACCAAGTTGCAGTGAAATTATTTCAAAATGAGTCATACTATCAAGTTACATTGAAATCCCTTCATAAATATGGCCTGTAGACTGTGCTGAAAGTTTTTGGGCTTCAGGCCTATGTAGCCATGATGGTAGACCGATTGCAACTAAAAGGGAATGTCCTCATCTCGACATTATACGGAGTCATTCTACCAAGTTACAATGAAATTTCTTCACAAATACGACCTGTAGTCTGTACTAAAGTTTTTGGCTCGGGAAGCCATCATGGTTGAATGATCACAACCAAAAGTGGGTGTTGTCATCTGGGCATAATCTGGAGTGATCCTATGAAGTTACAATGAAACACCTTCATACATATGACCTGTAGACTGTGCTCAAGGTTTTCGGGCTTCGGGGTCCTGAAGCAATCACAGTTGACAGAACACAACCAAAAGGGGATGTCATCATCTAGGCATTATATGGAATCAACCTAACAAGTTACAATGAAATCCTTCCATAAATATGACCTATAGACTATGCTAAAGGTTTTGGGCCCGGGCAGCCATCAAGGCTAAGTGATCACGACCAAAAGGGGACGTTCTCATCTAGACATTATTTGGAGTCATCCTAAAAAGTTAAATTGGAATCCCTTCATAAATATGACCTCTAGACCGTGCTTAAGTTTTTCGGGCTTCGGGCCCCTGTGGCAATCACACTTGCCCAATTGCATCCAAAAGATGTTTTCATCTAGACATTATATGAAGTCAACCTACCAAGTTACAATGAAATCCCTTCATAAATATGACCTGTAGACTGTGCTATAGGTTTTCGGGCTTTGGGCTCAGGCAGCCATCATGGTTGAATGATCGCAACCAAAAGGGACATTCTCATCTGGGCATCATCTGGAGTGATCCTACGAAGTTACAATGAAATCCCTTCATAAATATGACCTGTAGACTGTGCACAAGGTTTTCGGGCTTTGGGCACCTGTAGCCGTCAACAGTTGACCAATCACGACCAAAAGGGGATGTTATCATCTAGGCATTATATGGAGTCAACCTGACAGGTTACAGTTGACCAATCGCGAACCAAAAGAGGTCGTTCTCATCTAGACATTATATGAAGTCAACCTACCAAGCTACAATGAAATCCCTCCATAAATACAACCTGTAGACTGTGCTAAAGGCTTTCAGGTTTTGGGCTCGAGCAGTGGTCATGGTTGACAGATTGCAACCAAATGAGGAAGTTCTCATCTAGACATCATACGGAGTCATCCTACCAAGTTACAAAGAAATTCCTCCATATTAAATATGACCTGCAGACTGTGCTAAAAGTTTTTGGGTTTCGGGCTTGGGCAGCCGTAACGGTTGACAGATCATGACCAAAAGGGGACGTTCTCATCTAGATATTATACAGAGGCAACCTACAAAGTTACTGAGAAATCCCTTCATAAGTACGACCTGTAGACTGTGCTAAAGGTTTTCGGGTTTCGGGCTCGGGCAGCCATCACAGTTGACCAATCCTGACCAAAAGGGGACGTTCTCCTCTAGACATGATCCCCAAATCTGCATATGAAATTTCGTAATGATCGGACAAGAACTACAGGGCGTTGCCTGTGCTATAGGAAAATGCGAACAGACTCACATACTAACAGACTTCTGCACGCGGGATGGCAATAGCTTATCTTGACTTTGTCAAGTTAGCTAAAAACTGAGCCAACGTAGAAGACTTACAGGAAAAAAGGAAAATCTTCTTCATCCCCATTTTAAGGTATCAATACTATGCACAATAAACAGCTGTGCCATGAGCGCATGATACGCCCGTTATTAATTACAAGAGGGAACCACACAATATGAGTATACATGTGTACTTGTCAGGTTACATATACTTGCCACCAAAAAATCATGAAAATTGCTCAAAGTCCAACATGTGGAAAATTGCCTATATTTTGATGAATAAAGTCCCATAACTCTGGAATGACAGCGTCACAAATCGAAAGGGAGATTCCTTCTATCAACATATACTTGCAACCAAAAAATCATGAAAATTGCTCTAAGCATTTTCAAGTTATTGTTCGACATGTGAAAAATAAAGTCCCATAACTCTGGAATGACTAATCGAACGGCGACACCAACAGAAAGGGAGCTTCCTTCCATCAACATAAACCATCTACCAAAAAATGGTGAAAATCTCTCGAAGCGTTCTCGAGTTATCGGACGACGTGTAAAAAATCAACAATTTTCTAAGTAATAAAGTCCCATAACTCTGGAATGAATAATCGAACGGCGACACTAAATGAAAGGGAGCTACCCCCCATCGATATACACCACCTACCCAAAAATCACGAAAATCTTTCAAAGCGTTCTCGAATTATCGTACGACGTGTAAAAAATCAACAATTTTCTAAGTAATAAAGTCCCATAACTCTGGAATGACTAATCGAACGGCGACATTAAACGAAAGGGAGCTTCCCTCCATCGATATACACCACTTACCCAAAAATCATGAAAATCTCTCAATGCATTCTCGAGTTATCGTATGACATGTAAAAAGTTTAAAAATTTATAGCAATTTATATATTTTTTATACTTACCAATGACCCCGACTTAGCTGGTGCTAACTCTAACAAAACCAGGGCCAAACACAAATTTTGCCCCCCAATCCCCAAAATTTGCATCCAAAACCAAAAGAAATCATGTCCTATAGGACCTCCATACTTCGCCCCTACTGCGCATGCGCAGTGTCAAGGACGTCCCGAAATTGGCGCCAATTATCATTCTTACTGGCAGTGCCTGGTCAGCGCTATGTACTCAGCAGGGAGGCAAGAGTTCCCAACTCCTGGGAGGGCCATCCCCGTCTGGGTCATTGGTAATTATAAAAAATATATAAATTACTATAAATTTTTTAACATTTTTATACTGTACCAATGACCCAGACTTAGCTGAATAGTAAAAAGGCTGGAGGGCCTAGGACATAGAGGAAAATCCAATAAGCTCAACTATACAATAAAGAGGTAACCCCTTAAGGAGAAAAGGAGTATTAGGCTTTACATGTATCTTTCTTATTTAATATTAAATTAGAAAGATACAATACCCTTTATAATTGAGCACAATAACATACATGTTCTCTATTAACATCCAGTATAACCCATATACTAATTATTTTTATAGTAAGCCAATAAATAAAGTAGTCCAGAGAATTGAGACTCTTTATAATCTTTTAAAAGTGTTCGAGTATTGTATATTAAAGCCCGTTTGACACTTGACATATACAAATGCTTCACACCGAGCTACACTTTAAAAATATGACATGAATGAATTTTAACATTAATATTACACTTCAAAACCATCCCGGAAGCGACTCAGAAATACTGACTTTGGAGGAGGCATTCCCTTGCTTTTCACTATAAAGCAGGTGACCTAAGGGAACACCCGCCGCCCCCCCCCCCCCCTTGCCCTGGGTCAAATAGCCCAGAGCGAAGAGGGCAGCCGGACGGAGTCACTGCCGGAACAGAAAGCCTGCATAACTATAGTTGCAACTGTTTAGTGGACGACATTCTGAGCAACAGATAACGGACCTAAACATGCAGGTCTCCAGAAATGGACTCAATATTTCTGAGATAAAAATTCGTGAATGTGGATGGCTGAGACCAATAAGCAGCCTTCATTAAGTCTGTAATAGCAATACTATTAGCATAAGCCCAAGAAGTAGCAAGAGCTCTTACTTCATGAGCGGAAATCTTAAGCACAGACTGCTGAGAAGAAGATAAACTCTCATAAGCAGTACGGATAGTTAATTGAATCCATCTAGCAATAGAATGGACTGAAATGTCCCTTCTATTAGGCATTAAAGACAGAAAGAAACGTTTCCGTCCCTTTCTGATAAACTGAGATCTCTGTTTATAGATATGTAACGCTCTAACAGGACAGAGTAAAGGCCTACGCCCGTCTGAAGACGGAAGAGCCTTAATAACAATAGGTTCCGGATATTTATTAGGAGCCTGATTCTTAGCTAAAAAACCCACATTAGTAGTGAAGGTGCTAGTGTTCCCAACACTACGATAGTGAGAATCATCCACCGACAGTGCATGAAGCTCACTGACTCTTCTAGCAGAAGAGAAAGCTAAGAGAAAAGCTGTCTTATAAGATAAGAATTTGAACTCTACTGTCCCAAGAGGTTCAAATGGCTTTTCCTTCAATTTAAGAAGAACCCAAGCTAAATTCCATTTAGGAATTAATCTAAGAGTTCTGGGTCTATTTATAGAGAAGTTTCTAACCAACTTAGATAAAGAGACATTAGATCCAATTTGTAAACTATCATGATGTGCATAGGTATCAGATAACATAGACCTATAACCCTTAATAGTAACAGGCTGCAGTTTGATTTTGTCAAACAAGTATACTAGAAAGTTAGCAATGTCTGGTATAGAGGGATCGAAAATATCTACAGAATGATCCCTACACCAACGACGAAAAACCTTCCACTTAGCCGCATAGTTTAGCGAAGAGGAGGTCCTCCTACAGTTTGAAATCGTGTCCACTGCTCGTCCTGTAAAGTGCTTGCCATGCAAGAAGGACCGCACAATGGAAAAACGTGAAGGTTGAGACCTTGCGGGTTGTGATGGAGTTGACGCGATTTCCCCTGCGAAAGAAGATCCTCCCGTGGAGGAAGCTTTCGCGGTAGGTCCCACAACAGACACCTGAGTAGATTTATCCACGGTCTCTGCGGCGACAGAGATGCTACCAACAGAATCTTGCATTGAGATTGTTTTATCTTTAGCAATACTTGCTGAATTAACGGCGCTGGAGGAAACGCATATCCTATCATTCCGTCCCAAGGGATCGACAGAGCGTCAACTGCAAATGCTCTTGGATCCGGACACGGAGACACATACGTCTGCAACTGATTGTTGAGATGTGTCGCAAATAAGTCTATCATTGGCCGTTCCCATTGGTAGCAAATCTGATTGAATACTTGTCTGTTGAGAGTCCACTCCGACGGCAACAAGTGACCCTTTCGTGAAAGGGAGTCTGCTAGCACATTCAGACGACCCGGTATATGACGGACCGAAAGAAGAACCTGATGTTCTAGCGCAAACAGAAGGATTCTTTCCGTTAGATTGAACGGAACTGAATGAGTGCCTCCCTGATTCCGTATATACGCCACTACAGTCGTATTGTCGGATAGGATTTGGACATGAGCATTGTGAATAATGTCCATCCAATGACGTAACGCAAGCCAAATTGACATCATTTCCTTGATGTTTATGTGCTTGCCCAGGAATTGCGGATCCCAAAGACCCTGGCATCTCGAATCCGTTGGGATCAATGATGCACCCCAACCTGTTTGACTGGCATCCGTCATAATGGTAAAACTCGGATCTGGCAACTGCAGTGGAACTCCTTGAGTTAACCACTGAATGTTTGCCCAAGTCTGAATCTCTTGTTTCACTTGATCTGACAAGAGAACGTCTACGTCGAGCGAATGAATTTTCACACTCCAATTCTGAGTCAAGAAAATTTGGAGAGGACGCGTGCGTAACCGCCCCATCGGAATGAGATCCGCAGCGGCTCCGCACAGACCTATCAGTCTCATAAATTCTCTCGCTGTGACTTTGTCTGCGTGCAGACAATAGCGAGCGTAACAACTGACTAATTTTGCTCTGGTTAACGGCAGATGAACGAGATTGTTGTGCGTCTCGAAGCTCATTCCCAGATGTGTGAATGACTTGGACGGCACTAGATCCGACTTCTCCTCGTTTACTATAAAACCGAGACGTCGGAGCAATAGAAGTAGATTCTGAACATTGTTCTGAAGCGTTAACTCGTTGCCGTACCTCTGAAGAATGTCGTCCAGGTAGGCCAACGTTACCGCAGACGAATGAGCTCGGAAATAGATCATTACCGAGTTCATTACCCGAGTGAAAGCCCAGGGTGCTAGATTCAGTCCGAAGCACATCGCCCGGAATTGATACACCACTCCTAGGACTGCGAAGCGTAGATACTTTCTGAATGTCGGATGTACCATGACGTGAAAGTACGCATCTTTGAGATCTATGCTTGTTGCATAATCGTTCACCCGAATACTCGCTCTGACCGACCGAATCGTCTCCATATAAAACTTCGGAGCGACAATCAGCTTGTTTATCCAGCTCAAATCTATGACTGGATGGAACGAGCCGTCTGGTTTCGGAACCAGAAACAGATGGCTGTAGAATCCCGGAGTGTCCTGGTTTTCTACGACCTCTACCGCGTTCTTCATTAAAAGAGACTGCACCTCTGATAATAGAGCGTCTCTTTTCTGCGGATTTGACGGAAGTTGAGTCCACTTTGGACTTTGAGTTAATGGAGGCTTTCGTTTGAAGGATATCTTCAGACCTTCCGAAGTCACTCCTCTCACCCAAGGGTCGTCCATAATCGACGCCCATTCTTGTGAAAAGCTCGACAACCTTCCGCCAACCGGTACGCGATAGAGGTTTAAGCCATCACCTCCTGGACCTGCGAGGCCTGCGGTAGGAGAAACCACGTCCTCCACGACCCGCACCTCGTCCCGTCGACCTCGGGGCGTCCGACCGGCTGTCCCGGCCCGAAGGACGTCCCGAACGAGAGTCGCTACCTTGACAGTCTCTCGAATAAGACCAAGAGGACGCACCAGAACCTCTATAGGAACCTCTCTTGGGCGCATTAGACCCAGAAGTGCCTGTCTTATTCTTGTCTGCCGTATCCGACTTCTTAGAAGCAGATTTGAACAACAGAGAATCCGAAGCTTTCTTTGTAATTTTATCATAAATAGCAGAAAGCTTGCCGTCAAAGAGAAGTTCTCCGGAGACCGAAGCGACTCTGAGAGAGTTCTTCAATTTAGTATCCTCGAGTGTGGATGTAGCTAGGGCTGCGTCACGTCTAACCAACTCCAGGTTTGCCACTGAAAGGGCGGAGTTACACGTGGAATAAGCTACTGCCCTTGAAAGAAGTCTTAAAGAGGATTGTATATCCTGAAATTCTTTCCCTTGAAGGCGCAGTGATAACGCCTTAGTAAGGTGATCTGCGTAAGATAAGGCATCTAAATTGGCTCTGTTAGACGAAATAGCTGTTTCCAACACCGCGGTTGGAATAGAAGCCGACGACGGTAATGATAGCTCTAAGTCTTCCGCCTCGTCGTCCATACGCAGAGGAACTCTCGGAATACCCTGTCCTGCTGTGTCGAATTTATTCCTTGCATTAATGAAAGGCAGGTTGAGAGTATTAGCGGACAAGAAACCTGCTTTCCCCGTTCTGGAAGCAAGTTTAAATATAGCGTCGTTCAATAATTCAAATGTTCTTGCAACATTATTGGACTGCGACGGAAACTCGGGAGCAATGTCCCTGAACCGCTCAAAAAATTCAGAGTCCAATGACGCTATAATCCTCTTGTCCGGAAGCGCAGCAGTCTGGCCCGACAGAACAACTTGAGGGAGAAAGTGCCGGATGAAGTCCACGGCAGCTTTATGTTGTTCCGAAAGGGATAGCTCCAAATCATCCGTATCCCTTTCACCATCCGGTCGGACCTCACGATGCTCCCGGTCGTCCGCCCCGGATGCTTCGGCGGAGCGTACCGACCCAGCGCCGTCGGATCATTCCCGATCCGACACCGTTTCTGTCGGCTGCTGGGATGCTGCGATAAGCTGTGCTATCTGCACAAGTATGTCCGGCGTCGAGAACTGCGGAGGCGCAGTCTTTCGCTGCTTCGCCGAGGGCAGCTCCGCATCAGATGGCTCCCGCATACTTTTCCTATGCGAACGTCCGGAGTCCATCGGTCTCGTGTCCCTGGCTGCCGGATGGTGTGACCTGGTCGCCGAAGAATCCCTGATCGGCGAGGCTGGTAAGATATCGGCGGTCACGCAGCCAAGGTGCGGTCGTGTGCGCTGACGAGAAGAAGAAGCCTGAGCAGTCTCCGCGGACTGCCTATACAACGGAGCGTCCCGAGCGACGGACGTATGCTCCGCTTGCGACACATTTTGTACCACAACATCTGGTCCCAGATGTTGTTGTACGAGAGAGGGGCCTCTCTCGCTCGCGGCCCGGCTGGACCTGGACGAGCTAGGAACCGGACTCAAAGGCTTCCTCCGATCTCGCCTACCATCCGCCGTCACTGGGTGTGCACATTGAATGTTTATAGTGCTCGCATCACCCAACATTTCCTCCTGGACCGCATCGGACGAACCCGGCTGCCGAACCATTCGGTGAATGGACGCTACACCGGGCGAGCTAGCGGACGACATTTGTTTAATCTCCATGAGCACTTTTGCCACTAGCTCTGTATTCATTTGTGACGACGGAAGCGCACTTGCAGAAGATAACATGGAAACATCACCCTGTTCTTGTTCCTCTGAAATAGAAACTGAGAAAGTAGAGTGACCTTGCGGAGAAAGAGCCGGCATAGACCTTTCTCCAGTAACAACATACCGTGACACACGTTTCCAATGTTTGTCATCCCAATATTGACATATAGAACAGGGATTAGTGCGAGAACACCGACTACAATTAATACAATGATCATGAAAGTCAGAGGAAGATTTCTTCCCATTACAATTTGAACAATATCCTTTCATTGTGAAAAGTCAACAACAAGTCCTAGTTACTCGAACAAACCCCTGACACAAAGATACATAATAACATGATCCATAAATAATGAAAAAACAATTGCAAAACAAAATAATTTTGAAAAAATATTTTTACCCTCTGCGCATGTGCAGACGCCAGGAAGTTACCGAATCTGGCGCCAATAAAATCATTCTTTGTAGAAAAAAGATTATAATAATTCAGCGGGGAGGTATGAGTGCCCAGTACTGCCCACTCATGGGAGGACTATTCCCGTCTGGGTCATTGGTAAGTATAAAAAATATATAAATTACTATAAATTTTTTCATATTTATATACTGTAACCAATGACCCAGACTTAGCTGAATTGTAAAAAGGCGGAGGGCCTAGAATTTCTGAAATAGAAGATCAACATAGATCAAATCCTTCAATCCATGATGAAGATGCATGATGAAGAAATTAGAATTTACATGAATGTCTCTTAATACCATAATAGAAGAGACATAACCTAATATGGATCCCAATTATGTAAATCCTAAATCTAAGCATAAAATCATGTTAATTAGGATTGTAACAAATAAACAATTTTAGAGACTAGTCTGGACTAGGCCCTAAAATTTATTATGGCATACTGAGAATGAGAGAAAATTTCCCATAAACCTACACCACACAATAATACTGCAGCTGATCGCTGAACATAGTACAGACAAGACAGCTTCCTCAATAGTTACATACCACCATAAGGCAGAGAAGTGGAAAAAATACCCCCCCCCCCCACCTTTTTTTGGAACATAACTTCAAAAGAAAGAGGGGAGAGCTCTGGAATCAATAAGCAGAACCCAGAAACAATATAAATAAATATCGATCAGGCACTCAAAAATTAACTCATGAATAATAAATGGTGCTTAACGCCACTTCACAAGCCAAGGCTATAGCGATGATTTTGGTAAATAACATTAGCTGCTATAAAATATACACTGCAGATGCAGTATACAGGTATGACGTAATCAGTGAGAAATCAATTACAACTTATACATACAAAAGCGGGATAAGATGAACAATCTCAGCAGAGAAAACACGCTTCAAGATCATTCACAGGAGGCCTCTGTAATATTAAATCCGGTAAAAACACTCTCCAACGTGTACTATTTGGTATCTACAACTATAAACACGTGAGAATATGCGATTTGAGAACCGGCAAAATAGAGACCAGGATCTAGAAATGGAGGTAGGTATGATAAACCGGCTCCAAAATCAGAAAATAAATACTGGAAACAAATGCAACAGAACTGCATGTGTGCGTATAATGGTGCCATCCAACACGACCCAGACGCAATGTATGTATGTGTTAAAAAATATATACGCGACAGCGTGAGTGTGTGGGTGTGGGGATTCAAACCTCCTCACCCACACTACTTAATCATTGCTGGTGCAGACAGCAATAATATAGTGACCATAAAGCTCTTTCACATCTGAATACTCCATAATGCCACTGAGAGCGGAGAATGACATGAGGAATAAAACTTCCCTTAAAGAAGAAAACCCTCTAATGGGGAAGCTTCTGGCGAATACTCAATAGCAGACCCCATAACCTCAATGAAATCAATAGAAACAAATGAATTGAAGGATACACATATCCTATCATTCATTCCCATGAAAACAGCTGAGCGTCAATGTATGTGCTCAAAGCCTTATACTAGCGACACAAATAATGGAAACTATTATTCCCATGCGCCGAAAACTTAACTATCCTGAAGAGATCCCACATAAGATCATATAATAGCCAAACAGTTAGAATAAGCACAAGATATAGCCAGCGCTTACTTATTCGCTAAAATGTTAAGCATTGACTGCTAATTGGAAGATAAAAATAACCCAAGCAGTACAAATAGCTGACTTATTTAACAATAGAATGAACATAAACGTCCCTTCTATGGAAAAATAATGACAACAGAAGCGTTACTTCTCTTCTGATAAACTCTGATGTGCATAGAGAGACCCTCGGACTCAGAATTGTAACGCAATATATGAACTCACGTCCGAAATAATTGAGAAAACCGTAATATATGCCCAAACTTGACCTTAAGTTAAAAGATTCTCTAAAACAAAACAGGTCAAGAGGGAAAAACGTCTACCACTCCAGTTAATAACTGGAGTAGACATGTGTGTAAGTGACCCATCGAAATAAAATTTCAAGCCGCTCCACACAACTCCATCCGGCGCAAAAACTATCGCTGTTAATGTGTCAGATACACAGATAAAAGCGAGCCAAACAGCTGGTTAATTCGCTCTGTGAAACAGATGAACCAGCCAAATGAATAGTGGGATACATGAATCCTATCATAAATCCCATGAGACATTATCTAGTTCACAAAACAAGTGATCTAAAGAACTGTACTCGCTACAATTGCCGAACGTTCGCTTATCGACGGAAAGATAATCATAAATATCCTAATTATCCACTTCCAGTCAAAATCGGCCAGACTGAGTTCTATAAGAGCCTCGAACCACCGGCTCAGGGGAGTCTGATCAGTAACTCAGTCTGATGAGAAACCCCTATCCAAGTGGCTGTATTGACAAACCTAAAGAATTATATATAGGATAGATACCTATACCTTCGCTATGAGCCGTATAAGCGAATTGAGTCTAGGACAAACTCTCCTACTCTTCTGTTGACTGTGGTCGATTAGACCCCAACTTAAAGAGTCGAGAATAGATGCTTTCTTGTAGTTTAATCCTACAATAATGAAAGCTTACCATCAAAGACTTGGGTATACCTATACCTTTACTATGAGTCCTTATAGACGATTTGAGTCTAGGACAACCTCTCGTACTCTATCTGCTGGTGATGGTACATTAGACCCCAGCTTAAAGAGACAAGAATTGATTTTTATCATAAAAACTCGAGTTGGAAAACTAAAGCGACCTATGGCAAGTTTTTCACCAAGTCAAATGCAAAGATGAAGACACAAGGCTTCGTTGCAACTCCCACTTAACATTAGTTATAAATAAATAAATACTAGGTCTGGAAAGAATTTTAAAAGGTACAAACAACCACAAAATTCCTTCCATATAGATGATGCGTCACAGTACTTAAAATTAAAGTACATAAGACCATGAGACTAAATTCGCTCTGACTAAGAAATTATCTTCTCAATTGTGTCCTAGCAAACAGCTAAATGATGAAGGTAAGGCTAAAACTAGGATCTTAGCCTGCTCAATCAACGCTGAGGAACTCTCTTAAAAGTATGTGAACCGTCACAAACGATTAAAAATACAGAGGAAGAAGATAAGAAACCGAATTACTTTTTCCCGCAGGAAGTTGAATATGGTGTCATCTACACAATCGAAGACCTGTGACACCAATGTAGACTTAAGCGGAAAGAGATCTTATTACCCTGCTCTTTACCCGGATGAAGTCAGCGACGAACTACGCTAGCGGTTTCTCATAATTGCTCGCAGCATTTTGAATCACTGGAACAAGTTCAAGGAACTGATAATGTATGGTATCTATATCATCCAAGAGTTGTACCGGAAGGAAAAGTTATCCTTTCCATCATACGTTCAAATCAGTTAGAATCACAGTCACCAGCATCTAAACAGGCAGGTGCCTGGACCAAATAAGCACTACGCAACAGCTCAAGATTTGAGACTGACGTTGAGTGCTTCTGCCTTAGCAGGAATATTGCGATTAGCTGCGCAACTGCGACAGCAAGTCAGTTACAGAGGCCTGAGGAGCAGTGGTCATGAATAGCCTCTTCGCCTGCTGCTCCTAGGACAGGGAGTCCAATATAGTTATTACCGCGGACGACCCAATGAATGAAGCCTCATCTCCTTGGCTACTAGATGGTGCAACTTTCTTCACAAAAGATGGACCTTTTGACGATGCAGACTGGAAATCCTGAGTCACTTAGCCAAGGAGCGGTCGGGAGTGCTTAGTAGATGCTAAAGAAGCAAAACTGTAGCTGTCCCGGCTAAGAATTGAACTAAGCGTACCGGACAATAGCTATGTACTTAAGCTCTGACTGACGCAAGTTCCTACCAACAACACCCAGCTCCAGATGTTGTTGAAAGAGAGAGAGGGGCTCCCTCTTGCTCGTGATCTGGAGAGACCTGGATGAGCATACCTCAGAACTTGCCGTCTTCTTCCTTCCATCAACACTAGGTGAGCATGGATTCGATCAACAGTGCTCGCTACACCCTTATTCTCTCTCGACTGCCACGGACATACCCGGCATCATATCACCCACATACGAGTGAGATCTGCCGGTTGAACTAGCTGTTTTTAGACAAGGGACGTAAGCCTCTTTTGAAACCTAGCCGTTGTCTTTTTTAAAATCATTGAGCACTTTTCCACTAGCTCTAAATACAATGCATATGCGACACATCTGGAGTCACGGTCCAAGTATCCAATCTTAACCGTTTCACTGGTGACAGGGAACTGACACCACTCATCAGGTTTTACAACATCTGTCCCCAGATGATGCTGTAAGAGAGAGAGGCCTCTCTCTTGCTCGCGGTCCTGGATGACCGTACCTCAGAACTTGTCAGTTTCCTCCTTCCGTTGTCGCTGGGTGAGCATAATTGCATATCATATTGTTCGCTCCACCCTATATGATCTCTCTTTTTCTAGCCCGGATCGTATACACCCGGCATCACAGTTCTCAGAGGCCAGAGTAACTACTTCACCATTCGAGCTAAATAGCGACAACGGACCTGAGCGGTCGTGTGTGCTTTTCGAACATAGAGGAAGCTATAGACTGGCCGGCCCCCGGCAGTCTATAGAAGGAGCGTCCCGTGGACGTAAGTTCCAACTGACACAAGTTCTACCAACAACCTCTGACCCCAGATGTTGTCATAAGAGAGAGAGAGGGGCGTCTCTCTTGCTCGCGATCACAGAAGACCTGGATGAGCATACCTCAGAACATGTCTGACCGACACAAGTTCCTACCACAAACCTCTGACTGCAGATGTTGTAATAAGAGAGAGGGGCCTCTCTCTTGCTCGCGATCATGGAAGACCTGGACGAGCATATCTCAGAACTTGTCTGACACAAGTTCCTACCAACAACCTCTGACCCCAGATGCTGTCATAAGAGAGAGAGAGAGGCCTCTCTCTTGCTCGCGATCACTTAGACCTGGACGAGCATACCTCAGAACTTGTCTACTTCCTCATTCCCGTGCTTCCTCCTTTCCGTCGTCGCCAGGTGAGCATGTTCGTATGTTAAAAGTGCTCGCTACACCCTTATTCCTCTTCTCGACCGCAACAGACATACGCGGCACGACGTCCCTCACATACGAGTTAGATCTGCTGGTCGAGCTAGCTGGCGACAAGGTTGTCAATCCTACTAAGGATCTAGGCACTTGTCTAATACCTGAGCACTTTTGCCGCTAGCTCTTCATTGATTTGCGACGACAGCACACTCCTTGGCAGTGTCACGAAGCCACATCATGTTCTTTTTCCTCCGCAAATAGATATTAATGAAAGTGTCAATGACACGGTAGCTCAACTTGTCAAGACATGCACATGTATAGTATGTGACACAGCAATGACAAACATCTAGGTAATGACCTGATAACAAAGGTACATATAAAGTTTTGTAACGGCCTGTACATAAATACTGACCGTAGCCTGTAACAAATGTATAGGTAAAGTATTGTAAAGGTAGGTGACAGTCAGATACTAAACTAGAAAAGAAATCTTTGGAGTCCCAGAGTCTGTCTGACTGAACCCAAAAATATTTGTTCTCATAGCACAGTGATAACAAAGGCACCCCAAAACACACTCATTCCTGTCCCAAGGTGAAAACAAAGGTACCCAAGAAGTTTCGTGAAGATCAGTTCATAAATACGAGCTGTATAGAAGTTGTGACAAAAAACTGATTGGATCTAATCTCGGTACAAAATGGCCACTGGCAGCCATCTTGAATTTTGGACCGCACTCAGAAACACTCGTTCTCGTCCCAAGGTGATAACAAAGGTACCCAAGAAGTTTCGTGAAGATCGGTTGATAAGTACGAGCCGTATTGACATGTGCACTTACAGTGTATCAGTAGCACTAAATAAATCAAAATTCATCTAATTTGCATAATTTCTGCATGAGAAAAAAACTCGTACTGTATGTGATGTATTCCATTTTACTAAACATTCATACAAAAATTTATTCAAATCAGAACTTTCATACAGAAGTTCTGTACAAAAGACTGATTGCACTAATTTTGGTACAAAATGGCTGCTGGTGGCCATGTTGAATTTCGGACCACACCCAAAAACACCTGTTCTCATCCCACGGTGATAACAAAGGTACCCAAGACGTTTCGTAAAGATCGGTTCATAAATACGGCCTCTAGCCCTGAGACGTATAGAAGTTGTGTACAAAAAACTGATTAGACCTAATTTCGGTACAAAATGGGCACTGGCAGCCATCCTGAATTTCGGACCGCACTCAGAAACACTCATTCTCGTCCCAAGGTGATAGCAGAGGTACCCAAGAAGTTTCGTGAAGATCGGTTGATAAATACAGCCTCTGGCCTGAGCCGTATTGACATGTGTACTTACTGTGTGTAAGTAGCACTGAAAAATTCAAAGTTCATCTAATTTGCATAATTTCTACACGAGAAAAAAACCCGTATTATATGTGATGTATCCCATGGTACTAAACATTCACACAAAAAAATTATTCAAATCAGAGCTTTCATGTGGAAGTTCTGCGCAAAAATCTGATTGCCCCTTATTTTGAACAAAATGACTGCCAGCGGCCATCTTGAATTTCGGACCGCACCCAAAAACACACGTTCTCGTCCCACGGTGATACCAAAGGTACCCACGAAGGTTCGTAAAGATCGGTTCATAAATGCGGCCTCTAGCCCGAGCCATATTGGCATTTGCACTGACAGTGCTGAAAGTAACACTAAATACATCAAAGTTAGTCTAATTTGCATAATTTATGTACGAGAAAAAACCCCGTATTATATGTGATGTATCCCATGGTACTAAACATTCATACAAAAAATTATTCAAATCAGCACTTTCATATGGAAGTTCTGTGCAAAAAACAGATTTCTGCATCGTTGGTACAAATTGGCGGCTGGCAGCCATCTTGAATTTCGGACCGGACCCAAAAACACTCGTTCTCGTCCCACGGTCATAACAAAGGTACCCAAGAGGTTTCGTAAAGATCGGTTCATAAATACGGCCTGTAGCCCGAGCCGTATTGAATTGTTGACGGACAGACAGCCAGATGGACGACTGGCCATGGCATAAGCTCAAATTTGGCTTCGCCAAAGTTGAGCTAAAAAACTATAGTGACCTTTTGACGAGAGGACCAGCCGAGTCCCCTCGCAGCGATAGGACCGATAGTGTCCACTCGCCTAACACAAACCATGACGCCTGTCATTCAGATTTTCAAATCTGATACATGGAGCAAAATTAGTGGTAGTACATCAAGTAAACTCATTACAACGACCAAGTAAATAAAGGAAAGGTTTCCCCTATTTGCCTTACTATTAGATTTATTTATTTATTTGTTGGTGTTTAACGTCACCTATTTCTGCACAATGGCTAATCATGACGACAGTTTTACGGGTGGAGAAAGCCGGAGTACCCAGAGAGAACCACTGAGCAACGGCGAGCAACTGTCGGTTCCCCAACATACTAACTCCACACAAGCAGGTTTAGCATTGGTTGAAGATAGGTGCACCATCGATGTGCAGTATGCCTGTGTGCACAGCATCACCATGCCCACACATGGGCAATGGGGCTGAAGTGTCTTGCACCATACTATTAGATAAAAATAATTACCTAAAAACTAATATATGTCATTGTATCACCACCAAATCTACATATAATATAAGATAATATTAAATATAATCAATGAAATAAATATATCCAATAGAAAAACTTAGAGTGATGTCACGCATGCAGCCTGACTGTCCCAGGAATGGCAATGCTTTGACGCAAAATAGTCAGAGCCATTTTTTGTTAACAGTTTACCTAACAAATCTGCCATATCTGCACTCGTGATATACAAAATTTGCTATTCAAATTTTATTTTTTCATTTCTCTACCTCCTGACCTATTATTTATTTATTTATTTATTTATTTATTTATTTATTTAGTGATGTTTAAGGTCACATATTTCTGCACAATGGCTAATCATGACCATGACAGTTTTACGGGTGGAGGAAGCCGGAGTACCCAGAGAGAACAAACGAGCAACTGCGAGCAACTGTCAGCTCCCCAACATACGAACTACACACAAGCAGGGTTAGCATTGGTTGAAGACAGGTGCACCATCAACGTGCAGTACGTCTTTGTATACAGCATCACCGTGCCCCCACATGGGCAATGGGGGTGAAGTGTTTGGCCCAAGGACACAATGCGGTTGCCGCAGGTAGGATTCGAACTGAGGACCTCTCGGCTTGCAGCTCCTGACCTATTAGTGGAACAAACTTGATGAGCTTGTTCCAATAAGGAGTAATAAGCCATGGTTAGAAGAAAATTTAAAATGAAAAAATCTGATGTTTCAGAAAAATAATTTGTACTGTTGGCTTCAACTTGTGTTAGGTAAAGAATTAAAGATGCAGTACATAAAGCAATGTTGGGCTATATGAGTCGATTTTCTTTTTTGCATGTAATAACTCCCAATCCTTCAAAATGCATTTTGGGAATAATTGCCTAAGTGACACGTTTGTTTATTTGTGTGTGTGTTTGTGTGTGTATGTGTGTTTGTGGGGTGGGGGAGGGGGGGGAGGAGGGAGTTGTGGAACCTATATTGAAACCTGACCTGTATTACTAGCTGGAAAATACACATATCAACTTTGGTTGAAATCAAATACTCCAAACTGGAGTTATCAGTCGGAAACCAATTGTTTACAGACAGATGGATGGACCGACAGATGGACGGACGAAAGTCATGACTGCCGCCCTGACTATAAACAGTCAGGCTAAAAATGCATTTTGTACCAAAGAAGAAATATTGCATGAATGGCCCTGGGTGAGGAGGAGGTGGGGTGAGGGGGGGAGTGAGGGGTGAGGGTGAGGGGTGAGGGAGAGTGGGGGTGTTAAGGGAGTCCATTTTTTTTTTTTCACATGTGGTCGGTCTAAATCCTTCAGAATGCATTTTGAGCAGAGAAAAAAAAATACCTAACTGACCCCCATGGGGGTGGGGGGTGGGGGGGGGGGGTGGTGTTTGTCCAGGTTTTTAACCACAAACTTTAACCAAAACTGTAAAAAAGCATTTTTGACGAAAGAAAAAAAAAGTTCCTAATCCCCCCAGGTGGGGTACGTAAGTAAGTTTAAAAAATAGGTTCAGCATGTAGTGACTGTAAATAGTTCAAAATGCATATTGGAGAAAAGAAGGAAAAAAAAGCCTTATTGGGTGGGGGTGAGGGGTGGGGGTAGGGGTGTTTGTCTGGGTTTACGTGAGTTTAAAAAAAGGTTCCACATGTAATGACTGTAAATAGTTTCAAAATGCATATTCAAGGAAAGATAAAAAAAAATGCCTAATTGGGGGGGGGGGGGGAGGGTGTAAATTTCTGTCTGGATTTTTAACCACAAACTTTAACCAAAACTGTTAAGAAGCATTTTTGACAAAAGGTAAAAAAGTTTCTGCATGTAGTGACTAAATAGTTCAAAATGCATATTGGAGGAAATAAAAAAAAAAAATGCCTAATTGGGGGGGGGGGGGGGGGGGGGGGTGGGGGAGGTGGTGTTTGTCTGGGTTTTTAACCAAAACTGTAAACAAGCATTTTTGACGAAAGAAAAAAAAAAGTGCCTAATTGGCCCCCGGCGGGGTGGGGTGGGGGGGGGGGGGGGGGTACATAAGTTTAAAAAGAAGGTTCTGCATGTAGTGACTGTAAATAATTCAAAATGCATATTGGAGAAAAGAAGAAAAAAAAAAGCCTAACTGGGAGGGGCGGGGGGGGGGGGGGGTGTTTGGGTTTTTAACCACAAACTTGGAGTCATCCTACCAAGCTACAATGAAATCCCTTCATAATTATGGCCTGTGGAATATTCTAAAGGTTTTTGGGCTTCTGGCCTCTGTTGCCATCACAGTTGCCCAAAAGGGGACGTTCTCATCTAAACATTATTTGAAGTCAACCCACCAAGTTACAATAAAATCCCTCCATAAATATGACCTGTAGGCTGTGCTAAAGGTTTTCGGGCTTTGGGCCCCTGTTGCGGTCACAGTTGCCCAAAAGGGGACGTTCTCATGTAGACATTATATGAGGTCAACCTATCAAGTTACAATGAAATCCATCCATAAATATGACGTGTAGACTGTGCTCAAGATTTTCGGGCTTCAGGCCCAGGCAGCCATCATGGTTGAATGATCGCAACCAGAAGGGGACATTCTCATCTGGGCATCATGTGGATTGATCCTACGAAGTTACAATGAAATCCCTTAAAAAAATATGACCTGTAGACTGTGCTGAATGTTTTCAGGCTTCGGGCACCTGTAGCCGTCACAGTTGCCCAATCACGTCCAAATGGGGACTTTCTCATGTAGACATTATATGAAGTCAACCTATCAAGTTACAATGAAATCCCTTCATAATAATATGACCTGCAGACTGTACTAAAGGTTTTCGGGTTTTGAGCTCGGGCAGTCGTGACGGTTGATAGATCACGCCCAAATGGCGACATTCTCATGTAGACATCATACGGAGTCAACCTATCAAGTTACAGTGAAATCCCTCCATAAATATGACCCGTAGAGTGTACTAAAGGTTTTTCGGTATTGGGCTCGGGCAGTCATGACGGTTGATAGATCACGCCTAAATGGGGAAATTCTCATGTAGACATGATACGGAGTCAACCTATCAAGTTACAATGAAATCCCTCCATAAATATGAACCATAGGGTGTGATAAAGGTTTTTGGGTTTTGGGCTCGGGCAGTCATGACGGTTGATAGATCACGACTAAATGGGGAAATTATTTATTTATTTATTGATGTTTAAGGTCACATATTTATGCACAATGGCTAATCATGACCGTGACAGTTTTACGGGTGGAGGAAGCCGGAGTACCCGGAGAGAACCACCAAGCAACGACGAGCAGCTGCCAGCTCCCCAACATCGTAACTCCGCACTGCAGCACCGGCAGGGTTAGATTGGTTGAAGACATGCACACCATCGACGTGCAGTACGCCTAAATACACGGCGTCATCGTGCCCCCACGAAATGGGGAAATTCTCATCTAGACATCATACAGAGTCATCATATCAAGTTACAATGAAATCCCTCCATATTAAACATGACCTGCAGATTGTGCTAAAAGTTTTTGGGTTTCGGGCTTGGGCAGCCATCACGGTTGACGGATCATGCCCAAATGGGGACGATCTCATCTAGGCATTATACAGAGGCATTCTGTGAAGTTGAAATGAAATCCCTTCATAAATACGACTTGTAGACTGTGCTAATGGTTTTGCGGGTTTTGGGCTCGGGCAGCCATACCGGTTGACCGATCACGACCAAAAGGGGACGGTTCTCATATAGACATGACCTAAAACCTGCACATGAAATTTTGTGACGATCAGACAAGAACTACTGGGTATAGCCTGTATTTGAAGGTTGAATAAAAAAAACTTAAACCACAAACTTTAACCAAAACTCCAAATGTCAACTAAACAGGGAGAAAAAACAAACAAACAAACAAAAAACCCACTTGAACCTTCAGTAAAAAACTTTAACCACAAACTTTAACCAAAACTCTAAAAGTTAACAGACGGACAGACGGACGGACGGACGGACAAAAGTCAATACTATAGCCCTCACTGTAAACAGTTGGGCTAAAAACTGTGTAAAATTAACTACCACACTATCAGAATATTTAATGTTACATACAACTGTTGTTCCTAACCAAAAATAGGAAACTACCTAGAGTAATGTAATGTAAACAAAACACCGGAATCAAGGCCCCAGGCAACACGGCCCGAAGTCAGTAACAGAAACAAGACTATCCGTTGTAAAGCAAGATCTTCCTCAGAAGAAAAAAACGATACATTGGATGTAAGATGCATGACCAAAATGCCCGAACACCCTAAGGATGAGGACGTAACCCTGGGGATGTACAGAATAATCTTCTGCATAAAACGTTAAACTCCCAATAAATTTTATAATATTTTTTTTATTAAAACAAGCCAAAAAGCTTGGGAGCTTAACTGGGGGGATCAAGGGAAGGCAGGAAAAGAATACTAAATAAACAGTGGATAGATCATAATCAATCAGTGATAACGTCAGGCTCATGTCCCGAAAATAGGGAACATGAACTAATTTTAAACAAGAGGCCCCACGGGGCCTGAAGCGCTCATCTTGTACAGAACACAATTTAAACAGAGTCCAAGATTGAGTCTACATTAAGCAAGCCATCTCCATAGGCTACACTGTCAATCCTTCAGTCCCTCAGGAGTGACAAAAATAATCTGGGCATCATGCCTTTTCTTCAGTTGATCATAAGTAAAATGTAGAGCTCCCCTATGAAGCCCCTTGATACAACCTATGTGGATTAATCTTAGTACCTCTGGAAGGTACTGAATACAAAATTTTTAATTCTTCAGCAAAATGGCCAATTCCGGCTCCCATAGAGAGCCCAAATATTAACCCAGGCTCTTGATTTGAACACAGTTAAATCTGACTTCCCTAGAGATGTTGTGTACCGAATATGAAAGCATTCTGACTGTTGGATCTGAAGAAGAGAAATTGTAAAGAAATTTCTCCGAATTGCACTAAGTTCAAATTTGGGCTACCATAGCGAGCCCAAATATTGACCTATGGATCCGATTTGAACAAACTTGAATCTGACCCCCCCTAGAGATGTTGTATACCAAATGTGAAAGCATTCTGACAAGTGAATCTGAAGAAGAAGATTTTTGAAGAAATTCCCTCATATTGTACTAAGTTAAATTTCATGTTCCCATATGGAGCCCAAATATTAACCTAGGCACTCGAATTGAACAACCTGGAATCTGACCCCCCTAGGGTGTTGTATACCAAATATAAAAGTATTCCCCGACTGGTGGATCTGAAGAAGAAGATTTTTAAAGAAATTTTCTCATATTGCACTAAGTAAACATTTGGGCTACCATAGTGAGCCCAAATATATACCTAGGGATCTGATTTGAACAAACTTGAATCTGACCCCCATAGAGATGTTGCATACCAAATATCAAAGCATTCTGACTGATGGATCTGAAGAAGAAGATTTTTTTAAATTACCCTCCATATTGAACAAAGATAAAATTTGGGCTTCCGTAGGAAGCCCAAATATGAACCTAGGGACTTGGTATGAACAATCTAGAATCTGACCCTCATAACAATGATGTATACCAAATATTAAAAGATTCTGACTGGTGGTTCTGAAGAAGAAGATTTTTAAAGAATATTCCCCATATTACCCTATGTTAAAACTTCGGGCTCCTGTAGAGAGCCCAAATATGAACCAATGAGCTTTATTTCAACAAACTTTTATCTGACCCCCCTATGAATGCTGTATACCAAATATCAAAAGATTCTGATGATTGGTTCTGGAGAAAAGATTTTTAAAAATTTTTGCAAATATGCTGACTCAGCATTTTTTCGATGCCCATTACAGAACACCCTAACATAACCGACGGCAATTTTTTTTTACCATTCAATTCTACTGGTCATAAGGATACTTCATACCAAATAAAAGCTCTCTGTTCCGTGGGGTTTGGGAAATATGGGCGTTTGAAAATATTTCTATTTTTAGCTCCCAGGGTTCCCATGGGGATGCAGGAATTTTTTTTTTTTGCATGGGTCATGTACTTATGACCCAATAATACCACAAACCAAATTTGGTTCATACCGGACCATCGGTTCAGAAAATAGAAATTATGGGCGGGGCCAAAAATCTTACCCCTCCTATTACAAAGCCAAATATTACTTCACGAACTTCGTTTGAACAAACTTGATTCTACACCTCATATGGAAGCTCCATAGCAAATATCAAGTCATTGTACCCACTGGTTCTTGAGAAGAAGATTTTAAAAATATTTGGGTGCATTTTCCCCCACTCCCTCCCTATGGGGCTGGGCATGCTGAGTTGAACAAAAATGAAATGCCCCTTTGGGACCATCACTCACACAAACTTTCACTTGAATTGGCCCAGTGGCTTTGGAGGAGAAGACCAAAACATGGTGTTGACGGACGACGGACGGGAAGCGATGAGATTAGCTCAGCTTGACTTTGTCAAGATGAGCTAAAAATATTATAAAATTACAGCCCTGAACGTTTCAAACCACCGTTTCTTCCTTCCTTCATCCAGTTCTGTCCTTGGATCCACCACTTTAACCATTGATTTATGTCTGGCATCATTATTAATTGAGATTTAAAAGCACAAATATCAGTTTGTTGTTATCTGACAAGGGCCAAACAAAGAATGATTTTATTGACGCCAGATTCGGTGACTTCCTGGCATCTGCGCATGCACAGAGGGTAAAATGTATGGAGGGCCAGTTAGGACTTTTAATTTTCGGTTTTGCATGCAAATTTTGGGGATTGGGGGGCAAAATTTGTGTTTGGCCCTAGATATTTTTGGGTTAGCACCAGCTAAGTCTGGGTCATTGGTTACAGTATAAAAGTATCCTACTTGTTTTTTACCTTCATGATTATGTTATGATCACGTTTTTGGCAAAATGAAAGTTCAGGATGGTAGTGACCTTGAACATGATTCTGTGGTATGTTTCTTGACCACACATGATTGTGTGCAAGGATGTGCATTTCATTTTCTGTCTCATGAGTTGGGTTTACAGTGTCTACATATGATTATGATGGCTACATTTCTTCTGTTTCTGAGTCGTGTGATTCATGGTTCGATTCAATATCCTCCAGATTCGATTTGAATGAAAATTTGACATTCGCAGAGTCTTGTTGAGGTACCAGGTCTCGACAATACAGTAAGCATAATTAGAAACATGTTATTACAGTTTATAGAAATTGAAATGCACTGCAGCCTTATGTATGATGGGGCCACATCCAAATCAACCTGGACCTATTCGCCGCTTTTTGCAATGCTGCCAATAGAAGATGCACAACTCTTGTATGCAATTCTGCCAACAGAAGAGGCACAACTCTATATTTCTAGTGATTGCCTATTTCTGTGTCGTTGATATTTTTATCATCGGAAGCAGGGGTCAGCCGAGTGGGCGACTGGGGTGAAGAAGTCGCCTTGTCATTCCTCAAGTCGCCTTGGCTTACATTGGGGGCGAAATTCAAGTCGCCCTCCAAAACTTTCTTGGGAGACATGGCAGTTTACTGTATTTTCTTATGTTTTATTTCCAAAAAAAAAACCGCTTCCGCATTCACAAAAAAAAAGTAAACACGGCTGCTGTTGAAATCCGTCATACGGCTATGAAAATAGCCTAAAGTAGCCCGATTTTATATTTCTGAAAAGAGTTGTTATGATGAAGTCGTTCGAACAATACGCCCCAACTGATAGCAACCAGCACAAAATGCTATTTAAAAACAAAAGTGCCAGCAAAAACAACGAATCGCACATGACACGCATCGTGTTAATTAGAATTTATTAAAGTTAACCACCGTTTCAAAACCCCAAAAAATGTGATAGAGACAGTTCATCCATAAAAATGTCGAAATTGCTTATGGTTATTCTGCTCCACTGAAAAATTGGTTGCACTGAAATTCACCCCGCAATTTGCATTGAAAGTTTTTCTTTGTTGGAAGGGGGTTAAATGCAATAAGGCTACGATAGAAATCACACATATTAGGATGGGTAAAAATGGCAGGCCTTATAGCACCAATCGCACGTGTCAATGTAAGATGGTTGGCAGAAATTGTCATTTTTTCTGAACAATGCATCATCACACAGCGCAGTAGGTAAGGGAGACAACTGAAATATTTTGTCATTTACCTTAGAAATAAATTAACTCAAATTGTTAATGACGCTAAATTTACAAAGGATATCGAAAACATTTTTAACTGCGCTTTTCAATTCAATTAGGACATTCAGAAACCATGAATGACCCAGCTTCTTATGTGAAGTTGAAATTTATTTTAAATACTTTCAATATTTTTTTTTAAAAGAGTATACCTTCTGTAACAGAGAACACTCTCACCATGGGTAATGCTAAATTTCAAATCCACTGCATTGAGACAAATACAAAATCAACTCCATGGTAACCCTAGTCATCACTGTTAGGGAAAGAGTTAGGGTATTCAGAAACCATGAACGACACAATATTTTGTAGGGAGGGGGAGGATTTTAACCTACATGACTTAGTTTTGTGTGTGTATGTATGTTTGTATAACATTTATTTCTTTTTTTTTCCACAGTTGTGTCCTCCATGTACATTTATTTTGTCGCAACGTCATATTCGTTTTGTGTTTTTTTCTGACTTCTCCCTCATGTCCACTGAATTCTCCCTCCTGTCCCCTGACTTCTCCCTAAAGTCTCTGGAGGGAGAAGTCACTTCTCCCTAAAATCAACTGCCAGGCTGACCCCTGATTGGAAGTCATCACATGTTGCCAACAGAAGGGGCATAACTCTACCTTTCCCTCCCACCAGTGCAGGCATACGACTTTCAGGATATGCCTATGGCATATCATGTTTGGATTTTTGTTTAACCAACAGGTTAATGAAACAAATTTACTTAACCTTCAGAATAGGTTAATGAACAACTAAATGGATAACATGTTAGTGGGTTAATCAAAATATGGAATTGTCAAGGCCTGAGGTACCACAAAGACTTCGGATTCAAACAAAAGAAGCAACAAATGATAAGACTTCTCTATAAAGGTGGATTTTAGTTTTAGTCAATATTTTTAATATACTAGTACTGAAATGGTTAACCGGATAATCGGTTTGAAACCAATTAGCTACCTAACCGATTAGAAAAACCATCAACCGGTTATCCGAAATATGGATAGTGATCGTCATTCCATGTTTAAAGCATAGTAAATCTGCTGCTTCTCCTTTGTGATAGATTACACCTTGAAGCTGCATTCTATATATTGAGAAATAATCAACTTTGGCGTTCAAGACTTCGTTAATGAGCGGCAGTTTCTGTGAGTAATGAGTAATGGCAGAAACTACTCTGTAGTGTGTTTACAAACAAACGTTGTCAAGTACTCGCCAAAGTTTGTTTGTATACACACTGCGGAATAGTTTGAGAATACTGCTTTCTAATTCCGGATCCTATAGTTTTAACTGCATATACGGTGAAATAATGGCCACAGATAACCGGATATTATCCGGTTATAGCTCTTGGTTAGTCGGTTACAAAAATGAGACAACCGTTTCAGCCCTATAATAAACATTTTCTGGAAGGGAAGCAAAATTAAATTACCTTCAAGTCTCTATGGGCAATATTCATGGAATGTAAGTGTTCTAAGGCCTGTGCAATATCATGTATTATTGATGCTGCCTCTAGAAATGAGAAAAAATAAAATAGAAGATCAACATATTATCGGGACCTGGATGTATCATATCTCATAAAATCCCTATCTATCAGGAACATTCGGACTTGGTAGTGTCAGTGAAGCAGAACCTTCATTCAGCCCAAATAACTCCCCTGACCTTGCAGTAAATATCATTCTCGGGTGTTTTAAACCATTTGGTTTAATACAAGAATTCTGATTTCAGTATTCTTCAACGCCTCACATAACATGAATAGCAGATGAGATTTGCAAAAAAAAATTGTTAACAAGTAACTATTTTCAGTTTTTGCCTCAGATAATGGCTTATGACCGTTCGTCATTGGAATGAGCTCAATGAACTAATTACAACGAACTCACTACATTGAGAGGTCATAAGTTATATGTTGGGGACAAAAATTGAAAACAAGAGGCCCCAGGAGGCCTGAGGGCTCTCACCTGACATGGTAGTCTAAATATCAAACCAGGGACTTGACTGGAATAAGCTGCACACGCCCCTCCTAAGAAAAGCATATACCAACTAGATGACATGATTGTGCCCACAAAATACACAGGATTTTCCTTCTATTTTCAGTTCCTGCACTTTTACGACCCAAAATTGAGATAAACGCATAAAAAAAAGATTTTTTTTTATTTTTGTTCGGAAATTTTCGAAGTCCCAAACGAAATATTTTCAGCTGAAACTTTTTTTTTCTTCTTGACCAAAACGCATAAAAACCGAAAAACTAATTTCCGGATTTCGGTCCCACCTGGACCCCAAATTTTCAGTGTAAAAAAAAAAAATTTTTTGTCTTTTTTTTTTTTATTAGGGTTTAACGACACATTAACAGCCAGGGTCATATCATGTCAGTGACAGTTTTACGGGTGGAGGAAGCCGGAGTACCTGGAGAGAACCACCGAGCAATGACGAGCAGCTGCCAGCTCTCCAACATCATAACTCTGAACTCTGCACCGCAACACAGGTAGAGTTAGATTGGTTGAAGACATGCGCACCTTCGACGTGCAGTACGCCTTAGAACACAGCGTTATCATGCCCCCATGTAGGCAATCGGGGTTAAGTGCCTTGACCAAGGACACAATTCGGGAACGCAAATCAGTCGCTGAAATGGTCACCCGTCCAACTACTAACCGCGCTCGACGTTGCTGAACTTCGGTGATCTGACGAGAACAGGTTACCGCGACGCCACCGCGCCCCATTTTCTGTCTTAAAATTGACTGAAACGCATAAAAAACAAACATAAAAAACAAAAAACAAAAATTCTGGATTTTGGTCCAAAATTCTTACGTCCGGAACTGAACCCAAAATTTTCAGCCTAAATATGAAGCCAGGGAATTGGCTTGAACAAACTTGAATCTCACCCCCTTAAAAGGATGCTGCATACCAAATATCAAAAGATTCTTATTGGTTGATCTGAAGAAGATTTTTAAAGAATATTCCTCATACTGCACTAATTTAAACATTTGGGCTCCCATCGAGAGCCCATATATGGACCCAGGGAATTGATTTCAATAAACATGTGAAACAATCTTCCAAAGATGTTATATGTGAAATTTGAAAGCTTTTGGAACAGTGGTTTGAGAGAAAAGTAGTCTTACATGTTTCCCATTACCCACAGTGTTAAAAAATGCTGACTCAGCACTTTTTCAAAAGTCCCCAAAAAGTACCCCATGATAAAACCGATAGCAATTTTTTTTTACCATTCCATTCTGTTGGTCCTAAGGAAGCTTCACACCAAATAAGAATTCTCAGTGCCGTGTAGTTTTGGAGATATGGGCGTTTTAATTTTTTTCTACTTTTAGCTCCTGCGGTTCCCATGGGGCGACGGGAAAAAGAATTTGGGCATAAATTAAGTACTTATGACCCAATAAGCCCTCATATCAAATCTGCCTCTCGGTTTGGAAAATAGAAATAGAAATTTTGGGAGTGGCAAAAATTCTTGCCCCTCATATAATAACGGCAAATACAGCCCCACAAACTTCTCTTGAACAAATCTGAGTCTACACCTCAAAAGGAAGCTGCACACATTAGCTAATATCAAGCCTCTGCTACTGCTGGTTCATGAGAAGAAGATTTTTTAAGTAGTGTTGTGCGGTTTTATTTTTCTTGTTTCGGTTCGGTTTTTTAAAAAAAACTCGGTTTATAGGTCGCTTTTCGGTTTTTTATAGTAAGGCATCTGCAGTTTCCAACAGAAACTATGTAGTGTCAATATAATGCCCATACTGTCATATTTTCGATGATGATTTAATTGGCAGTGACTAGCATTTGTGCTAAGTGTATAAATGGCAGGCATTATCAAAACAAAAAAAATATAAAAGAAAATAAAATGTAACAGTGTTCGCAGAATATCACCACTCACCAATTCTAGGCACATGTCCCCCCCCCCCCCCCCCCCCACCCTCCCCCACCTCTGGTCTTTAAGTTCCGGCATAAGAGAGTCTATGATGAATTGATATTAACACATGGGTGTGAAAAGAGCTAATTCACAATTTCCCAGGGCTCTGTTCAGTGTTCATTCCTGGGTGAGGCCCTGGGTAGCCTAGCAAAGTGACCCTACCAGGCATCGCAAATAATAACAAGCTTTGCCAAGTGGGTCACCTAGACACCCATCCTACCATCCTAACATATTTGACAATGAACTGATGTATGGACTCTTTTCAATACCCCCCCCCCCCCCCCCCCGCCTGCTCCCCCCCCCCCCCCCCCACACACAGTGGTGACTAGTGCCACCATCCGCCCTAGTAAAATAATCAGCAATCATTTCATGTCAGCCTGGAATGGGAAAGTCATATTGTTTGTAGCTAGGTGGGCTACAAAACGAACCACTTTACCAAATACCTATTGTCTTTCCTCCCCCCCCCCTCCCCCCCCCCCCCCCCACCTCGCTCATGCAATGGTTTTAGCTCAACGGAATTGATTTCACAAATTCACTGGTGTACTGTTATATATTGTAACTTTTTTTGCGTTTGCCTCTTACCATTCCAATTTATACCGCTGATTTGTTCCTTTGATTTGGCACCCGTACAGTTGTGTGGGAATGCAACCGTGGCACGTTGACAGTGATATTACAGAACGCAGCTTTTTCCCATGGATATGGACAATTCGGTCTTGGGACGTTTCGGCCTCGGGACGTTTCGGTTCAAGACGTTTTGGCCTTCATATATTGAACTAAATAGAATAAGAACTTGCGGTTTCGTCTTTTTAGTGTTCCGAAGTCTTCAGGACAAATCGTCTCGGGTCGGAACATCCCAAGACTGAATTGCAGTAAAACCTCTTCCCAGATAAGCACATCAAGGGAAGCAAAACCGAAACCGACTTATAAAACCGGTTAACCGTACAACACTATTTTTAAGATTTAGGCACACTTATTGGGCGTGGCCTTACCAAGGTGCGAGGTAACTTGATTTGAACAAAATCAAATTGCGATGTCATAACAAACTATTATCTCAAATATCAATTAAATTGGTTCAGTGGTTTGGGAGGAGAAGACGCAAACACCATGTTCATGGACGACGACGGACGGTGAGTGATCACTATAGAGCACTCCTAACTGAAAGTCAGGTGAGCTAAAAAATAAATCTGAATAGTAGTGATGTGGACTGGACTGTCCTGGACCGGTCCAGGGTCCATCCCTGGACTACAGTCCAGTCCAGACTGGGTGCCACTGGACCAGTTTGCACTCCCAGTCCAGTATTTTCCAGTCCAGTCCACCATTTTAGGTTGAGTCAACTATTGTGAATTTATCGAGTATATATGCCAACATACAATTAGCAATAATGTATTAATGGGTTCAAATGGTTAATAGTCGAATATTTGATGCCATGAAAACATCATATATAGAGGTCACTATCCCCCTGCTGAACGTGTCAGCGATTCAGTTGAATGCGGTTTTGTGGGTGGCCTCATGAATTTGAAGTCGCCGACTTATTGCTGCATGCTTTGATGTTGCCCACTTCTGACTTCTCATCACTCGCGACATTGTTCCAGTGCCAGAAGTCTGCCAAAACAGATATCGGGGTGAATGCATGTTTCACACAAGCCTTTTCAAAGATCAAAGAGTAGAAATGATGATTGAAAGATTTTTTATCTGTCATTCAAATCATAAGCACCTGATTAGTACACGGTTCCAGAGAACAGTTGTATATTTAATTCATCAAACATTGTTTTTGCACTCTATGCAAGCAGTCAATTTCATTTTTTAATATGTTGGTTAACAACTTTGAGAAAATGGGCAATTCATTAACATATGACCAGTCCAGGCATGGGTACCGGACCAGAATGACTTGGACTGTACCGGACTGGACTGCCATGACAGTGGACCGGTCAGGTCCGCATCACTACTGAATGGCTATTTTGTGAAAAAAGTGGAAGCCACCAAATGGTATATTTCTTAACTGAAAACCCTGTTAAATGAATATAATTTCCAAACACAAAACAATTTACAATACACTCAGAACAAATTTGACTTGTTTATTGCACAAAGGTTATAGAGTAAAATCCTGTTAATCAAAGAAAAAATATTGTAATATATTGAGAATTTCCTTGACGATCATCTAATTCCCATTGTTTATATAGCTATCCGGCCACAGTACATCCAATACAAGCATTTAATCTATTTTATTATATTTCTACAGCTTTTTCCTTTGTAAATAAAAACCATATCCATCTCCCACGACCTCGAAAGTGTTATTCAACTCCCACGGCGATATCCTACTCCCAGTCATGACAGACTATTTTACTATCAATGACGTCAGCATGTTAGATTATTCCCCTTATGGCAAGTTACGCTGTTGAGAGTTTACGTCTGCTTTGTATACATACCGAGTGGTTCAGAAATGGCTGCATTTGCATCGAATGTGAAACTTCTAGATACGATAGATGACGAGTTTCTTTTGGAATATTTCAATCTTATTCCACTGGGAGAGATGATGTTATTGGAGCAACCGGTAGTGACATTATTTCTTCAACCGAGGGCGCGTCAGTGGAATTTGGTCGATTCGAAATGATGGACGATAGTGAACTGACTGATTTCATTGTTCAAAATCAAAACAAAAATACGATGAAAAAAACTCTTTTGGATATCCAATTGTTCCAGCAATTTCTTAAAGCAAAGTACAGTTACAAGGGGAGAAATAGCAGACATTGACACCAGTGATTTGTGCGATTACATTTCTCACTTTCTCGTATCAGTACGGCGCATGGATGGCAGGGAGTACGAACCTTCCACACTTAGAGCTTTGTATTCAAGTATCAGTCGTCACTTGAAAAATGCCAATTACTGCAAATGTATTATTTCAGACTCAAAATTTGCAAAGGCCAGAAAAGCCCTTAAAATAAAGCAGAAGCAGTTGAAATCGTTGGGCAAGGGCAATAAACCAAATGCTGCCGAAGAAATAACTGATACTGAAATTGATATGCCGTATGAGAAGAAAGTTTGGGGGTCGTACTCACCGAAATCTATATTGAACTCATTGTGGCTAACATTTACTATGCATTGTGGTATGCGTGGAGGGAAGGCAGTATGATCTGGTATGGGGAGACGTTAGCGTTGGTCAAGACGAAACAGGGCAAAAATATCTAGTAGTGGACGAGACACACACAAAAACCCGCAATGGCAAAAATCCTCAAAATACGCGAATGATAAAACCTAAAGCATATGAAACTTCAGTGCCGGAAAGAAATCCAGTACGTATTTATGAATTGTACAGGGAGAAACGTCCATCGGGAATGTGAGAGCCAGGCTCTCCATTTTACATTTCAATTATGGCTGAAACGCAGAAGCAAATCGATGAAAATTCTTATTTTGAGAAGGGACAAAAATGGTTCAAAAAGTAACGCCTGGGCATAAACCAAATCTACAAGTTCATGTCTAATATGAAAACTAACAGTGGGTTGCCTTCTGAAAAGCGATTGACAAATCATAGTTCTCGTAAGCATCTTATTCAGAAATTGGGTGACGCAGATGTACCTCCAAACCACATTGTCCAAATATCGGGACATAAAAATATCAACAGTATAAACAACTACTCAAGAATACTCACCAGGAAAGAAACATCTCATCTATTCTCTCAAATGAATGAACTTCGCGCGAATCGAATTTACAGATTCAGCCACAAATTCCGATAACAACTGTATCAAGTTTATCAACGACGTCAACTACAAGCCATTCCCAAAGTACAACTGCACAATCTTCTATGAATGCCATAACTACCAACCAACTATCGAACACCTCAAATTCTATGATCCAACAACATCTTGGGAATATATTCAGAATGAGCACAATAAACAATCTGACCATAAACATTGTGATCAACCATTGCAGTTGTTCCGCCTTGAAATCCAGCGATAACACCCAATCCACTTCCGACAAATATTCTTCTTGACATGCCAACTGACAGCGAACAAAAACTATGTACACACAAAGTTAAATGAAGTTGAACATGACCACTCATTCATGGTGACTGATTGAATTATTTCTTTAAAATGTGTTGATTTCCTTCATAAGTTCACATCTCACATCACTTGAACTTCCATTTGAAAATGAGCGTCATTGCATTCCTTTCTGCTGACGTCATATTATCAGTTCATTCATTCATGTTTTTGTGTTCATGCGCCGAATTTTCTAACTGTCAAAACAAATTGAGAGACCTTGGGAAACTGCTCTTGGATGACGCACGAGGGGTATTTGTGTTGCAGATATTATCAGGGAAATATAATAAACACAACAGTTCACTGCTTGGAGTAACATACAATGTTTATTTTCTTGTGGGATGCGGGGATTATTTTCACTCGGCTAGCGCTTCATGAAAATAACCTTCCGCATCCCACTCGAGAATAAACATTGTACTCCAAGCAGTGAACTATTGTCTATATATCTTGTTTGACAGAGCTCCATGGGATCTGTCAAACAAGGTGTAATAGAATAAATGCAGAGTGTATGTCCAGAATACAGAAAAGTGACCCAGTTTCCTGTTAATTGAATACTCTGGTTAACTGAATAATTTTTACTGGCAAAGTGGCTATTCAACAGACAGAGTTCCACAGTTGTGCTGACCAGTAATTGCCATTACATTTGCAAAAGGGATAACAAGCCTTGAAACACTACAAAGTCACAAGTGTTCAAAAAACATTATGTTCCAACATGACTAAAATCCTTGACCTCTGATTGGAAGAGAGCTCACTTAGTTTTTATCTATGCTTACGGTTCCAGTACAGGCTTGGCAATTTCAGGAGAGCGATTTTTTAGCTCTCCTTAATGCCCTCCTGAAAGAATTAAGGAGAGCAAAAAATTGCCCTCCTAAATATTTTGGTCTGGGATGATTGAGATTACATGTATTATACTCACATTAAATTTTTGTTGTAAAGCAAAAATGTAATTTAACTTCGAAGTCACATAACATCACGTAATTTCATTTTGAAAGTGGTTTAGTGGTAAAAGGTAATGGCTGCAACCATACCCAAACACAGTTGCAATCATTTGAAGCAAAATGGGTCACAGAAATATTTTTTTTTCTGTCAGTTTCAAGTTCAACAACTGACATCACAGTTTGAGAGGTAATTATTCAAGGAATATTGACACTATAATGTACTACCATTACTACTATCCTGTCACTTGAAGCACTTGCACCAGGCTGTGACTGTTGATTCAAGCAGACCTGTTGTCCAAGAAAGTCATACGCCTACCACTACCACCTTCAACCCCCCTTAGGGGGTTGAAGGTGGTAGTGGTAGGCATATGACTTTCTTGGACAACAGGTCTGGGTACACACACAGGTCTTGTCAAGTGTGTGTTCGGTTGTTGAGTGAGACATCTAGATGTCTAAGAGATTTCGCTTTACCTTAGTAAAGTTAATAAAATCACTATGTAGTCTGTTGGTTTCAGTTTCAATGAGTTCGTTCAACTGGATACTTAAAATGCTGTGTAAAGCTAATTGCTCTCCTAAGCTGATTGAGGAGAGCGATTTTTTGCCCTCCTGCATTTTTCAGAATGCCAGGCCTGCCAGTAACATATGTGAATGGTCGACATCATCCTGCAAAATATTTGAAATGAGATTGCCCATTTTGCAATTATTTAATCAATGAAGTGACATGCAAACCGCTCTATTTTTATAGATTTTTCACACATGCAGCAGACGATGTTCAGAATGAAGCATCTGTTGTTTAAATTACAAATCAATTTATGATTTGAACTAAGATGGAGTGACCCCTACATTTATCTGATTTATTAATTATATTTGTCCAAACAAGCTATATATATTAGCTGAAAATTCCAAATTTACAGTAATTTGTATATTTTTATACTTACCAATAGCCCAGACTAGCTGGTGCTTAACTCAAAGTGATTAAGGGACAAACACAAATTTTGAACCCCCCCAATCCCCCAAATTTGCTTGCAAAACTGAAAATTAAAAGTCCTATCTGGCCCTCCATACATTAACTCTCCACGCATGCGCAGATGTCAGGAAGTGACCGGAATTGGCGCCAAAATCATTCTTTGTAAAAGAGAGTACTACATAAAAATTCAGCGGGGAGGTATGAGTGCCCACTCATGGGAGGGCCATCTCCGTCTGGGCCATTGGTAAGTATAAAAATATACAAATTACTGTAAATTTATAATATTTTTACACTGTAAACCAATGATCCAGACTAGATGAATCGTAAAAAGGCGGAGGGCCTAGGACTTCAGTTAGTAGATCAACATGGTTCCAATCTTGTAATCCAAGGTGAAAGGAAAATAAAATTATTAGGAATTACATGTAATAATAATAATAATATACACATTTATATAGCGCCAAAATTATAGTTCAGAAGATATAGAACCATATTCTAAGGCGCTGTACATGTTACTGAGCTCATGCAAATATACAATCAGAATATATACAGTATCTTACAGTCCAGAACATCACTTATAGACTTTTTGAAACAGGTATGTTTTGAGATCTTTCTTGAAAAGGTTGACATTTGACAGTCTTTTTTGGTGTTCTGGTAAATTATTCCACAAGTGTGGGCCAGCAAATGAGAATGACCTATCTCCAAATGTCTTACACCTATGTTTTGGAACATGTAGCAGCATTTTACCATCGGACCTCAGGTTGTATTGACACACATTCTTGGTATTAAGGAGTTCTTCTAAGTAGGCTGGTGACGTGTTGTTTTGTGTCTTAAAAACTAATAATAAAGTTTTGAAAATTATTCTGTACTTCACTGGCAGCCAGTGCATATCCCTCAAAACAGGAGTGATGTGTTGAGATCGTGATATTCTACATACCACTCGGGCTGATGCATTTAGTACCATCTGCAGGCGAGAGTACTGATATTGTGGAAGGTTGAACAGTAAGGCATTACAATAATCCAAATGTGAAGTTACAAAGGCATGAACTAGGGTTTTTGTTGAGTCTTTGGTGAGGAACTGTCTTATCTGTTTAACTTTGTATAGCCCTCTGAAAGCCTTATTGCACATATTTGTAACATGTCTGTCCATTGACATGGTAGAGTCAAAGAAGGCACCAAGATTAAGTACACTGTTACTTGCACCGATGGCGGAATCTCCTACCTTCACTGAATTATGTCAACTTTAGTGAGTTGTTGTCATGACCCAATTATTAGGAATTCAGTCTTATCATCATTTATCATTAATTTATTTGAAACCATCCATGTGCGAATGTCCGAAATATATGATTCAATAGTTTCTAGAGCTTTAGTTTGATCCTTAATTGATGGTCGAAAAGAGAAATACAGTAATAGAGAAGACATACAGTACTGTGATCACAAAAGCGGACACCAAATCGCGGCGCGTTCTCGACGCGGTCGCGATCGAGGTGACAGACAAGAAAAAAACCTTATCGACAGAAGCGCGGCTAAAGCAAAACACAATCTCCATTCCGCCGATTGGATTTTCGCGGAGATTTTTCACGAACGTCAACAGCGCCGCGATTTTGTCGGAGGGAACAGTCCGAACTGCATGTGCACAAATGTAACCGGTTTGCAATGTTAATGTATACGTAGACCTAACCAATGTATCGAGTTGTTATATATTCTAAAAAAGGGTCAAATTCAACACTTCCCAGATGTCACGATTGCCCACACACCAACATTAATCATAACATAAATTCATAATCGTATTTATCTGAATTTGAAAATCGTGATAAACATGGACTTGAGGCAGACACCTCCGCTCCACCCACTATGTCTTTCACCACTCCCTCTCTTTTTGTTGTCCCCCCGATCTGACATTGTGTAGGCAGCACCCTCCAATCTCAACTTAATTTGTACTTTCCGTTTCAGTTTCACGCATGTCACCACAATCTGTCGTTTGGGGTGAATACAATATCGTCGTGTCCAACTATTTTCTCCGCTAGAAATTCAAGAGTTTTGTTGGTTGATGGGATCTTAAAAAATAAAAAAAAACGATATTTTATCCCTTCAATTATCAAAATGACTGACATCACATGAACACATTTGTATTTTAAGAAGCATGTGAAGCGTCAATTTTTCGGACTTTTGGGTACATGGCGGTTTTTAATGGCGAAAGTACCAATTTGTTATCAAGTCAACTCGTAGTCAGTTTGGTTATGGATATGGAACAACAAAATATTCATCCAGGTCAATTCAATCCTTTTAAGCCCCCCCCCCCCCTCCGTACATACACCTCCCTCCCAAGTGATGCATTACCCTTGCCCCCCTCCCCCCCCCCCCGCCACGTCGATTCTCTGGCAACGGAGGGCTGTAGTCGTCCCAGCCTCATGTGCCTATGCTTCTTGAAAAAAATAATTGACACCACCCCACCCTCATAAACGAGCTTTTTGTATTCCGTGGTTCTGATGATTAAACATGTTTTTACGGTGTGTGTGCGTGTGGGGGGGGGGGATAGCCAGCTCGATATATGCCACATGCATATCCGATGGTCATAGCCCTGAGGTGGGCGTGGCCTTCCCGCTGGTGGAGCTTCGATGGAATTGTAGATCAGTCCTACTTCACTGTTTTTGAAAGTGCGAAGTCTCTGACGGAACTTTTATTTATTTAACTGCAGGGGATGTACATGTAAATATACCAGGTGCACAGTCAGGGGATGGGACGGGGAGAGGGGGGGGGGGTCTTGCATAGAGTCAATGTTTTTTTTGGTGGGGGAACAACAACACTGAATTTTACTGGTTACCCCCCCCCCCCTCCGCCGTCTTCTACACATGATATTGTACACTCTAGGCTACGTGCCTGAAAAAGACTTCGGATTTGGACTAGGACCGTGACGTTAACCACCAACATTAGCATTGTTGATGCAGTGCTCGACTGTGCATGTTCATTATTCATAATTGCCATAATTTGCCAACAGTACACACTGAATGGCTGGGATTAGAAGAGGGATAAGTACTGGATGATTGGGGGGCGCGGTGGCTCAGTAGGTAGAGGTGCAGGCTGCAGGCCGAGAGGTCCTCGGTTCAAATCCCACCTGCGGCAACCGCGTTGTGTCCTTCGGCAAAACACTTCACCCCCATTGCCCACGTGGGGGCACGGTGGCGTTGTGTACTGAGGCATACTGCACGTCGATGGTGCATCTGTCTTCAACCAATGCTAACCCTGCTTGTGTGGAGCTGACAGTTGCTCGCCGTTGCTCGGTGGTTCTCTCTGGGTACTCCGGCTTCCTCCACCCGTAAAACTGTCATGGTCATGATTAGCCATTGTGCAGAAATATGTGACCTTAAACACCAATAAATAAATTGGTTGATTACGACAAAAACACTCATGTAGTGGAGTTTCCACTCACACAGTGTGTTCAGGTTCTGTGAAAAAAAACTTACAGCACACTGGAGACATACTTCAACAAATTCGTTTCAAAGCCTCTAGACCAAAATACTAAATTATGTTACTTTAATTTAACCTGTCGGAGCGAACTGTAAGGAGCAAAAAACATTCAAACTATAAAATGTCAGACTCCTCAAACACGTGTTGTTTGAAAGTTGTGAAAAAATAATGCCCTCGTATTTAAAAAATACACTTTCTGGCGTGTTCTTTCATATGATATTCATGAATAAATAGTAAAAATGTACGATCACTGTTTTTCTTTCATTTGAATGCGCTTTTCTTTAACCATTTAAATAACTCGGAAATGCATGTCCGATCAGAATATCGATTCACCCCAAAACAGCCGACTTTGTGGTGAGAGAAAGTCCAACCGTAAAATTGGCTTTTGACTGATTTCTGATGTTGGGTGAAGAAATTCTGTTTGAAGTAATTTGGATATCGCCGATGGATATGGCCGCCTTTTTCCTTTTTATTTGTTTATTTGTTTATAATAATTTTACCAATTGAGAGTAATGTTTCTATCGACACGCAGACGGTGGCACAGGGGGGGCAATTTTTGAAAATGGAAGTAGTTTTAATCATTTAATTATTTGTTAACCTTTGGCTGCATCCAATGGTAGGTTAAACAAATAGTTCTGTAAAAAGCTCAGCCAAGTCTAACTGAAAAAAATCCTCTTTTTTTTGTATCAACTTAATTATAGCTCAGGTCGTGAGCTCTCATTTGACCGAGCGCATTCCAGTCAGGAGGCTAGAGACATGTTTTTTTTCAGGAAGTCATTTTTTAAAAAAAAATAATTGAATCTGCCTAGGGATCGGGCCATCACTTTCTGAATTCAAAAAAAAAGTAAGCCTATATGATTTCATTTTCATTTTAATCGAAACTCGGGGCAAAGTTGGCCTGTTTGGCTACACCAAACTATATTGGAGGACGTTTTGTTGGGGGAGGACTTATCCTGCTGAATCCTTCGTGACATTCATTGATGGACCTCGAAATACTCTGTTTCTCTTAGCTACCAGGGATTTCGCAAGGTCCATATTGGCTGTATTTCCATAAAATAAAAGACGGGTGGAGTTAAGACTGCAGGCTTAATACTTTTCGTTCTCAGTTTGATGCGATGAGGATTTACCCGCACAGACCAGGTCAATTCTTATGATAGTGTTCACTTGTTCACATCTCTTTACATCTCCGCACACTTTTCTTTCAAAATTTTTACTTTTGTCGATTTGAAAAGGGAGCGAGTCGGAAAATATCTTCAGGTTTGTAACTCGACTGGATTTTGTTGTTTTTTTTTTAATTGCGACATACGAATACATCGAACGAATCTTAGAATGTACGATCCGTTCACGCCGAACTTTGAAGTTTTCACCATCAAGGAATACATGTAACAAATCATCTCACAATGTATTGGTGTTTCCGTTGCGATTTTCTCTCGATTCTACCTAAAGTTTGTCTCGATTCTTTCTCCATTCTGCCGCGTTTTATCGACAAAACCGCGTTTCTCAATCGCGACGGAACCGAAGCCGGATCGAGAGCCGATCGACTAAAAGACCACTTTTGTGATCACAGTACTGTATCATACAAAATAAGAACAGTTCAAGTAATTCCGTATACTTACCATGAAGACTATACTAATTGGATGTAACGAGTTCCCAGTTTTTAAGGTTAGCCTGGAGTAATCCCCAAAAGTTAAAAAATTTATAGTAATTTATATATTTTTTATACTTACCAATGACCCAGACTTAGCTGGTGCTAACTCCACAAAAACCAGGGCCAAACACAAATTTTGCCCCCCAATCCCCAAAATTTGCATCCAAAACAAAAAGAAATCATGTCCTAAAGGACCTCCATAGTACGACTCTACTGCGCATGCGCAGTGACGCAGTCGTCCCGAAATTGGCGCCAAATATCATTCTTACTGGCAGTGCCTGGTCAGCGCTATGTACTCAGCGGGGAGGCAAGAGTTCCCAACTCAGGGAGGGCCATCCCCGTCTGGGTCATTGGTAAGTATAAAAAATATATAAATTACTATAAATTTTTTAACATTTTTATACTGTACCAATGACCCAGACTTAGCTGAATAGTAAACAGGCTGGAGGGCCTAGGACATAGAGGAAAATCCAATAAGCTCAATTATAAAATAAAGAGGTAACCCCTTAAGGAGAAAAGGAGTATTAGGCTTTACATGTATCTTTCTTATTTAATATTTAAATTAGAAAGATACACTACCCTTAATAATTGAGCACAATAACATTCATGTTCTCTATTAATATCCAGTATAACCTTTATACTAATTATTTTTAAAACAAGCCAATAAATAAAGTAGTCCAGAGAATTGAGACTCTTTATAATCATTTAAAAGTGTCCGAGTATTGTATATTAAAGCCCGTTTGACACTTGACATATACAAATGCTTCACACCGAGCTACACTTTAAAAATAAGACATGAATGAAATTAAACATTAATATTACACTTTAAAACCATCCCGGAAGCGACTCAGAAATACTGTCTTGGAGGAGGCATTCCCTTGCTTTTCACTATAAAGCAGGTGACCTAAGGGAACACCCGCCCCCCCCCCTTCCCCTTGCCCTGGGTCAAATAGCCCAGAGCGAAGAGGGCAGCCGGACGGAGTCACTGCCGGAACAGAAAGCCTGCATAACTATAGTTGCAACTGTTTAGTGGACGACATTCTGAGCAACAGATAACGGACCTAAACAATGCAGGTCTCCAGAAATGGACTCAATATTTCTGAGATAAAAATTAGTAAATGTGGATGGCTGAGACCAATAAGCAGCCTTCATTAAATCTGTAATAGCAACACTATTAGCATAAGCCCAGGAAGTAGAAAGAGCTCTTACTTCATGAGCAGAAATCTTAAGCACAGACTGCTGAGAAGAAGATAAATCTTCATACGCAGTACGGATAGTTAACTGAATCCATCTAGCAATAGAATGGACTGAAATGTCCTTTCTATTAGGCATCAAAGACAGAAAGAAACGTTTCCGTCCCTTTCTGATGAACTGAGATCTCTGTTTATAGATACGTAGTGCTCTAACAGGACAGAGTAAAGGCCTACGCCCATCTGAAGACGGAAGAGCCTTAATAACAATAGGTTCCGGATATTTATTAGGAGCCTGATTCTTAGCTAAAAAACCGACGTTAGTAGTGAAGGTGATAGTGTTCCCAACACTACGATAATGAGAATCATCCACCGATAGTGCATGAAGCTCACTGACTCTTCTGGCAGAAGAGAAAGCTAAGAGAAAAGCTGTCTTATAAGATAAGAATTTGAAATCTACTGTCCCAAGAGGTTCAAATGGCTTTTCCTTCAATTTAAGGAGAACCCAAGCTAAATTCCACTTAGGAATTAATCTAAGAGTTCTGGGTCTATTTATCGAAAAGTTTCTAACCAATTTCGATAAAGAGACATTAGATCCAATTTGTAAACTATCATGATGTGCATAGGTATCAGATAACATAGATCTATAACCCTTTATAGTAACCGGTTGCAGTTTGATTTCGTCAAACAAGTATACTAGAAAGTTAGCAATGTCTGGTATAGAGGGATCAAATATATCAACAGAATGATCCCTACACCAACGACGGAAAACCTTCCACTTAGCCGCATAGTTTAGCGAAGAGGAGGTCCTCCTACAGTTAGAAATCGCGTCCACTGCTCGTCCTGTAAAGTGCTTGCCATGCAAGAAGGACCGCACAACGGAAAAACGTGAAGGTTGGGACCTTGCGGGTTGTGATGCAGTTGGCGCGATTTCCCCTGCCAAAGAAGATCCTCTCGTGGAGGGAGCTTCCGCGGTAGGTCCCACAACAGACACCTGAGTAGATTTATCCACGGTCTCTGTGGCGACAGAGATGCTACCAACAGAATCTTGCATTGAGATTGTTTTATCTTTAGCAATACTTGTTGAATTAACGGCGCTGGAGGATACGCATATCCTATCATTCCGTCCCAAGGGATCGATAGAGCGTCTACAGCAAATGCTCTTGGATCCGGACACGGGGACACATACGTCTGCAACTGATTGTTGAGATGTGTCGCAAATAAGTCTATCATTGGCCGTTCCCATTGGTAGCAAATCTGATTGAATACTTGTTTGTTGAGAGTCCACTCCGACGGCAACAAGCGACCCTTTCGAGAAAGGGAGTCTGCTAGCACATTCAGACGACCCGGTATGTGACGGACCGAAAGAAGAACGTGATGTTCCAACGCAAACAGAAGGATTCTTTCCGTTAGATTGAACAACGGAACTGAATGAGTGCCTCCCTGATTCCGTATATACGCCACTACTGTCGTATTGTCGGATAGGATTTGGACATGAGCATCGTGAATAATGTCCATCCAGTGACGTAACGCAAGCCAAATTGACATCATTTCCTTGATGTTTATGTGCTTGCACAGGAATTGCGGATCCCAAAGACCCTGGCATCTCGAATCCGTTGGGATTAATGATGCACCCCAACCTGTTTGACTGGCATCCGTCATAATGGTAAAACTCGGATCCGGCAACTGCAGCGGAACTCCTTGAGTTAACCACTGAATGTTTGCCCAAGTCTGAATCTCTTGTTTCACTTGATCTGACAAGAGAACGTCTACATCGAGCGAATGAATTTTCACACTCCAATTCTGAGTCAAGAAAATTTGAAGAGGCCGTGTGCGTAGCCGTCCCATCGGAATGAGATCCGCAGCGGCTCCGCACAGACCTATCAGTCTCATAAATTCTCTCGCTGTGACTTTGTCTGTATTTAGACAATAGCGAGCGTAACAACTGACTAATTTCGCTCTGGTTAACGGCAGACGAACGAGATTGTTGTGCGTCTCGAAGCTCATTCCCAGATGAGTGAATGACTTGGACGGCACCAGATCCGACTTCTCCTCGTTTACTATGAAACCGAGACGTCGGAGCAATAGAAGAAGATTCTGAACATCGTTCTGAAGCGTTAACTCGTTGCCGTACCTCTGAAGAATGTCGTCCAGGTAGGCCGACGTTACCGCAGACGAATGAGCTCGGAAGTAAATCATTACCGAGTTCATTACTCGAGTGAAAGCCCAGGGTGCTAGATTCAATCCGAAGCACATGGCCCGGAACTGATACACCACTCCTAGGACTGCGAAGCGTAGATACTTTCGGAATGTCGGATGTACCATGACGTGAAAGTACGCATCTTTGAGATCTATGCTTGTTGCATAATCGTTCACCCGAATACTCGCTCTGACCGATCGAATCGTCTCCATATAAAACTTCGGAGCGATGATCAGCTTGTTTATCCAGCTCAAATCTATGACTGGACGGAACGAGCCGTCTGGTTTCGGAACCAGAAACAGATGGCTGTAGAATCCCAGCGATTCCTGGTTTTCTACGACCTCTACCGCGTTCTTCATTAAAAGAGACTGCACCTCTGATAGCAGAGCGTCTCTTTTCTGAGGGTTTGACGGAAGATGAGTCCACTTTGGACTTCGAGTTAATGGAGGCTTTCGTTTGAAGGATATCTTTAGACCTTCCGAAGTCACTCCTCTCACCCAAGGGTCGTCCGTAATCGACGCCCACTCTTGAGAAAAACTCGACAACCTTCCGCCAACCGGAACGCGATAGAGGTTTGAGCCATCACCTCCTGGATCTGCGAGGCCTGCGGTAGGAGAAACCACGTCTTCCACGACCCGCACCTCGCCTCGTCGACCTCGGGGCGTCCGACCGATTGTCCCGGCCTGAAGGACGTCCCGAACGAGAGTCGCTATCCTGACGGTCTCTCGAATAAGAGCTAGAGGACGCACCGGAACCTCTATAGGAACCTCTCTTGGGCGGATAAGACCCAGAAGTGCCCGCCTTATTCGTGTCTGCTGAATCCGACCTTTTAGGAGCGGATCTAAACAACAGAGAATCACTAGCTTTCTTTTTAATATTATCATAAATAGCGGAAAGCTTGCCGTCAAAGAGAAGATCTCCTGAGACCGAAGCGACTCTAAGAGAGTTCTTCACCTTAGAATCCACTAGTGTGGATGTAGACAGGGCTGCGTCACGTCTAACCAACTCCAGATTAGCCACTGAAAGGGCGGAGTTACACGTGGAATAAGCTACTGCCCTTGAAAGAAGTCTTAAGGAGGATTGTATATCCTGAAACTCTTCCCCTTGAAGACGCAGTGATAACGCCTTCGTAAGGTGATCTGCGTAAGATAAGGCATCTAAATTGGCTCTGTTAGACGCAATAGCTGTTTCCAACACTGCGGTTGGAATAGAAGCTGACGACGGTAATGATAGCTCTAAGTCTTCCGCCTCGTCGTCCATACGCAGAGGAACTCCCGGTATACCCTGACCTGCCGTGTCGAATTTATTCCTTGCATTAATGAAAGGCAGGTTGAGAGTATTTGCGGACAAGAAGCCTGCTTTCCCTGTCCTGGAAGCAAGTTTAAAAATAGCGTCGTTCAATAATTCAAATGTTCTTGCAACATTATTGGACTGCGACGGAAACTCGGGAGCGATGTCCCTGAACCGCTCGAAAAAATCAGAGTCCAATGACGCTATAATTCTCCTGTCCGGAAGCGCAGCAGTCTGGCCCGACGGAACAACTTGAGGAAGAAAGTGCCGGATGAAGTCTACGGCAGCTTTGTGTTGTTCCGAAAGGGATAGCTCCAATTCATCCGTATCCCTTTCACCATCCGGTCGGACCTCCCGATGTTCCCGGTCGTCCGCCCCCGATGCTTCGGCGGAGCGTACCGACCCAGCGCCGTCGGATAATTCTCGATCCGACACCGTCTCTGTCGGCTGCTGGGATGCTGCGATAAGCTGTGCTATCTGCACTAGAATGTCCGACGTCGAAACCTGCGGAGGAGCGGTCTTTCGCTGCTTTGCCGAGGGCAGCTCCGCATCAGATGGCTCCCGCATACTTTTCCTATGCGAACGTCCGGAGTCCATCGGTCTCGAGTCCCTGGCTGCCGGATGGTGTGACCTGGTCGCCGAATAATCCTTCCTCGGCGAAGCTGGCAAGATATCGGAGGTCACGCAGCCAAGGTGCGGTCGTGTGCGCCGGCGAGAAGAGGAAGCCTTAACAGTCTCTGCGGACTGCTTATACAACGGAGCGTCCCGAGCGACGGACGTATGCTCCGCTAAAGACACATTTTGTACCACAACATCTGGTCCCAGATGTTGTTGTACGAGAGAGGGGCCTCTCTCGCTCGCGGCCCGGCTGGACCTGGACGAGCTAGGAACCGGACTAAAAGGCTTCCTCCGTTCTCGTTCACTATCCGCCGTCACTGGGTGTGCATCTATTATTTTTATAGTGCTCGCATCACCCAAAATTTCCTCTTGGACCGCATCGGACGAACCCGGCTGCCGAACCATTCGGTGAATGGACGCTACACCGGGCGAGCTAGCGGACGACATTTGTCTAATCTCCATGAGCACTTTTGCCGCTAGCTCTGTATTTAATTGTGACGACGGACGCACACTTGAAGAAGATAACATGGAAACATCACCCTGTTCTGGTTCCTCTGAAATAGAAACTGAGAGAGTAGAGTGACCTTGTGGAGAAAGAGCCGGCATCGCTCTTTCTCCAGAAACAACATATCGTGACACACGTTTCCAATGTTTCTCATCCCAATGTTCACATACAGGACAGGGATTAATGCGAGAACACTGACTACAATTTATGCAATAATCATGAAAGTCAGAGGAAGATTTCTTCCTATTACAATTTGAACAAGTTCCTTTCATTGTGAAGGAACAACAATAAGTCCTAGTTACTCGCAAAAACCCCTGACACAAAGATACATAATAACATGATCCATTAATAAATGAAAAAACAATTGCAAAACAAAATAATTTTGAAAAAATATTTTTTCAGAGAAGCCCAAGTTGCTGAAAAGTAACGTTGAGCCCCGATGGATCCGATGGCAAAGTGTGGTCAAAAATTTTAAAATTATATAAAATAATTAATGAGACACTTTCGGATAATATAAATGTATCTTATAATGAGATAAACTACCTCAAAGGCAAACAGCCCCCCTCAAAAAAGGCTGTTGCCAATGAAAACAAACAGTGTAAACACAGAAGAAAACATGACTCCAGGCACTGAAAAAACTGGCCCGGAATCAGTCCTCAATTACACTCTATCTGATGCAAAACAGAGACTCCCAGGGGAGAATCTGCAGAACATCAGATGGAAGATGCAGAACACAAACGTTATACACCCATGGGTGAAAACGTAACTATGGGGAAAATAACAGAAAACATTCTGTAACCAAGCAACTCTCCCAGGGAAATTTTAGAAATGAAACTTCTCAAAAATATGCCAAAAGCATGGGAGAATTGCAAGGGGGGACTTTAGAAGGTTAGGGGAGAGGAAACACTGAATAAGCAGTGCAACAATTAGCAAGAATGACAACAAGAGGCGTTTGCCTCGAAAATAGGCAACTTAACATAATTTTAACAAAAAATTTTAAGTACAGCCCTGATTATTTTTTGCCACTTCTTTTTTCCTCTCCTCCTTCTATCCTCCTTAGAATCACATTTTCTCCAAGAATTACGTGTCTGGCATCCTTTAAACTGAGATTTACAAGCACAAAGATCAGTGAGATGTTGACTGATGAAGGGCCAAACAGAGAATGTTATTTGGCGCCAATTTCGGGACGACTGCGTCACTGCGCATGCGCAGTAGAGTCGTACTATGGAGGTCCTTTAGGACATGATTTCTTTTTGTTTTGGATGCAAATTTTGGGGATTGGGGGGCAAAATTTGTGTTTGGCCCTGGTTTTTGTGGAGTTAGCACCAGCTAAGTCTGGGTCATTGGTACAGTATAAAAATATTAGAATGGCGTATTTGAGAATGGGAGAATATCCCCCACAAACATACGCCATACACAATAAAACTCCAGCAGTATGCAGGATATAATTACGGACAAAACAGCTTCCTTCATAGTTACATATCTATCAAGCCAGAGGAGAGGTAAAAAAATCCCCCCCCCCCTTTTCTTTTGAAGGAATCTTCAAAAAGAACGAGGGGAGCACTCTGGAATCAGTAAAAGCGGTACCAAAAACAATATAAATATTTGTCGAACAGGCACTCGGGTATTAATTTATTATTAATAAATGGTGCTTAACGCCACTTCAGAAGTTAAGGCTGTAGCCTGCTATATAACAGACACCGCAGACAGCGTACGCAGATATGTCGAAAACCGGTGATATAATATATAACATACACATGTCCAATCGAACCACAATGAATGATCTCTGGAGAGTAAACACACTTCCGAGGTAACCCACAGGTGACCCCATTCAGGTGTACAATAAATTCCAGTAACAACACTCCCAGACTTGTACTATCCGATAGCTATGACACTATAAGCGTGGGAATATACGAGATCAGTACGGACATTAATAGAAACCTGGATCTAGAAATGGAAGTAGGTATGATTAACAGGCTCCGACACGGACCGCCCCCAAAATAATTAATAATTTCAAAGGTCCATAATATACAATAAAGCGTCAGCCTATTAATTATTATGCAAGTGAGCATTAAAATCCCGCATGTAATCATCTGAATACCAGTTAACTGGTTATGCAGCCTCCAAGGTACCCAAAGACTAGCAATTTAATTATGATGAAATATGCGCTCGTATATGACATATAGACGAATAATCACAGGAAACCAATCCAACTAAAAAGTCGATATGCCCATGAGGACGCCATAGAACACGATCCAGCTGCCCATCGAAAAGTGAAGAAATACATGTATGTATTTAAACTTATACGAGGCTTGCGGGAAGAAAACTACGTCTTGCCTGGTAATCGCCTCTAAACACATTGGCGGTGTGTGTGTGTGTGTGTGTGTGTGTGGGGGGGGGGGGGGGGGGATTCAAAGTAATATTGAACCCTCCTCAGCCACATTACTTAACCATTCTTGTGTTAGTCATCAAATAATATAGGAACTGCAATGGTTACTTCACATCTAACATACTCCATTATGCCACTATGGGTGGAGAAGGACGTGAAGAACAAAACTTCCCAAGATAAAGAAGGTCCTCATGTGGAGGAAGCTTCCGGGGAACGTCCCATAACAGACACTTGAGAAGACTGATCCAAGGTAACGTTTCTGTGATGACAGAGGTGCTACTAGTAGGATTCACAACGAGACTGTTTGGTCTTAAACGTAATCTACTGAATCAAATGAATTGGAGGATACATGTATCCTATCATCCATCCCCATGAGATCGGCAAAGCGTCAACAGCATGCGCTCAATGGTCTGGGCATGGCAACACAAACAACGGTAACTGATTGTTCCAGTGCGTTGCAAACAGATCTATCATGTGGCGATCCCTCTGGTAGCAAAACTGTCCAAATACTCGCTTGTTGAGCGTCCATTCCAATTGCAACAGGCGACCTTTCCTAGAGAGCGAGTCTGCTAGTAAGTTCAGAAGACTTGGTATATGACGGATAAAAAGATGAACATGATTCATGACGTATTAGGAAAATCTTCGTTAGTTGGCATAACGAAATAACGAAATGAATGGGTGCCGCCCTGGTTCCTGATGTACGCTACTGACGGGTTGTCCGACCAAATTGAACATGGACGTCCGTAATTATGTGAATTTGGTAGCACTAACTAATTAACATCATCTCGTTGATGTTTATATGTCTCTCCTGGAACCGAGAGTCCCAAAGACCCTGACACCTCAAGACTGTGGGACTTAGTGTCGCGCCCCAACCCGTCAGACTCACATCCGTCATAATCGTGAAAACCGGATCCGGCAGTTGCAATCCTAACTCTTGCAATAATGAGCACTGCAGCTAGATCTATATGCTCCATGGAGTGTGACGATGGTAGCACACTTGGATGGGTGTCAGAATATCATCACCATGTTCATGTTCCTCTGAAATAGAAACTGACAGAATGAATTAAAACCTGGTAAGAGGCTCTGATCCTCAGAACCTCAACGCCAACAACTTACTGCGACACCCGACTCCAACATCAGTCATCCCAGTGCTACACAAGAATGACAAGAGTCTGCAGGAGTGTATCAACTAAAGTCGATATCAGTCCTCCAAACTCCACAAGAATATATATGTATAACTGAGATACATGAATAATAACAATCATAATTAAATTCAAAATATTTTTTGTAAACAAAAAATTTTTTTGAAAAACGCCCAAGTTCCCAAAGGGAACATGAAGAGCCCAAGGGCATCCCGATAGAACCTAGAACCTAAGTGTGGACAAAATCCAAAATTTTATGAGCTACACTATCGGAATAATAATCCATGTATTCTACAGTATATTACAGTAATAGAATATAAGAAACTATCTAACTATGAGAACACTGATAATGGAAACAATGTCAATGTAAATAAGACACCAGGCACACAAAAAGGTCCAAAATCAGAACCAACTGAAATGCTATCAAATGCAAAGCTAGATCTTCATACGAAGAAAAAACGATACATTGGATAGAAGATGCAAGACTAAACAGCCTAACACCGCTAGGGTGAGGAAGTAACCCTGGGGAAGAAACAGAATAATATTCTGTAATAAATGTCAAATTCCCAAGAAATTTAATAAAACATTTCACTAAAAAACAGCCAAAAAGCTTAAGAGTTTAACAGGAAGGGTTCATGGAAGGACAGGGAAGGAATACTTAACACACAGTGGAATAATCATTTTTAAATATTATGACGTCAGGCATATGTCCCGAAATTGGGAAACATAAAATAATTTTATAATTATTATAAAGTTACAGCCCTGAACGTCCAAAACCACAGTTGAACACTTCCATCATCCAATAACAGCCATGTATCCACCAATTCTTGCATTGATTTGTGTCTGGCATCCTCAAAAAAGGAGATTTTAAAGCACGGATGTCATTTCATTGTTGATGACTTTTAGGACCAAACAAAGAATGATCTTGGCACCAATTCCAGTCACTTCCTGACATCTGCGCATGTGCAGAGAGTAAATGTATGGAGGGCCAGATAGGACTTTTAATTTTTGGTTTTGCAAGCAAATTTTGGGGATTGGCGGGGTTCAAAATTTGTGTTTGGCCCTTTATAACTTTGAGTTAAGCACCAGCTAGTCTGGGCCACTGGTTTACAGTGTAAAAATATAGAATGTTTTCATTTCTGGAATTCACGTTAAAAAAACTTCCACAATCCAGTGTAAGTAATTAAGTCAGTTCCTTGAATCCTGCACTCTAGGTAACATGTAATTAACTAACCCTGAGCATTTTTACAGCCTTAGTCAGTGTATATTGTCATGCACTGTGTGATATAGCAGTTACCAATTTGTTATAACGAAAAAGGTGTATTTATATTATTTATTTATTGGTGTTTAAGGTCACATACTTATGCATAATGGCTGATCATGACCGTTGCAGTTTTTTGGGTGGAGGAAGCCGGATTACTCGGAGAGAACCACCGAGCAATGACAAACAGCTGCCAGCTCCCCAACATCATAACTCCGCACTGCAGCACTGGCAGGGTTAGATTGGTTGAAGATATGCACACCATCGACGTGCAGTGTGCCTTAGTACACGGCGTCATCGTGCCCCCATGTGGACAATCAGGGTTATTAAGGGCCTTGACCAAGGACACAACATGGGAGACTGAATCGATCGCTCAAATGGTAACCCATCCGAGGACTAACCGAGCACGACGTTGCTTAACTTCGGTGATCTGACAAGAACTGGGTATTGTAACGCCACCACGCCCCACCAAAAAGGTGAAACTAACCCTGTGCATTGCACAGGATTACTCACACTTTCTGGTTATAAACAAATTTCATTATTAACTCCTAGCACTCTGGTAGAATTTCAAAATTCCCATCATTGACTCCATATTCTCCACATAGAATGAAACATGTAATAAATTATATCTTGTTTGACAGAGCTCAATGAGCTCTGTCAAACAGGATATAATTTATTAAATTCTCAGTTACACTGTGGAAAAAATTTGCTGCTGAAAACTTTGGAATTTTGACATCAGAGAGCAGAGGGTTAACTCAGTACCTAACCCTGTGCACAGTACAGCCTCAGTGTAAATCTCATCTCTATCAACTCTTTACCCAATGTAATGGCCAAAAGCAGCCAGTATTATTCTCAAAAAGCATTCAAACTTAGCTTATGATCACTCATGGAATGGCTTGTGGAAAGTTTTCTTTTTTTTAGTAAATTCCAAAAATGAAAGTATATTCTATTTTCAGTGAATGGCTTGTTTCCAGTGAATGTCGTCATGGGGTACATAAGAGTTTTATTTACTAAACTTATTGTTAAAAGCAGCCTTATTCATTTCATGATGTGGGTTTAGGGTTATGGTTAGGGTCTTACTGGAACATATATGTTATCATGATGAATTGACTGTAACACTGTCGAAGGTTTGCGGCTTGGAGTATATGTTCGACCTCAATGGCCTGCGTCTCATACAAAAACTCCCACGCCACAAACCTCAGACCATGTTGCCGTCAATTCATCACAATAACTTATAATGTTTGAAAGATTACCAATCTGTACAAGCAATGTTAACTGTTTAGATCAAATAAGCATGTTGGTATACTTGTGTACAAGGTTTATACGACCCAGGACAAAAAAATTCAAGGACATCTCAAGGGCAAAGAAGCTTTTATCAAGCAGCAGTTTTCTGACAGGATTGTCATTTCTCAAAAATCTCACCTTCATCTAAAATCTATTTCTTGCACAATTGGCTGTGTGCTAGATTCTGTTTGGTGGTTAAAATTTATTCAATATTTATTTTATTATAAATGCTTGGAGAGTGCCTGCAGCTTAACTTGAATGTATGTTGTGTTTGATTAAAAAGAAAATGTTCAATGTTTATGAAATGATTATGAAATAATACAAGAATTATGATAACTGAGAATATGTTCATTTGTGTACCCTACATGCCATGTTTTCAACAAGAATAATTTGAGGTGTAGACTGTACTAAAGAATTGAGGTCAGGGTTGATGTTGCCCTCACAGTTAACGTTTGTCAACCAAAGTTATCAAGCTACAGTAAAATCATTCCAAAATGTGTCATCCTACCACGTTAAAAAGAAATCCCTTCATAAATAGGACTCGTAGATTTTGCTGAAGGAATCTAGGTCATGTGACGGCCCGGCGGACAAGGTTGACAAATTGCACCCAAAATAGGAGTTCAGATATCATACAGTGTTATCCTACCAATTTACAATGAGATCCCTTCATAAAAACCTGTACGCAGTGCTAATAAAGTAATCTAGGTCACATGCCCAAGCGGTGGTAACGGCTGACGATCGTGACCAAAACAGGACAGTCTCATCTTGACATATCGACTTATCCTACCAGGTTACAGTGAAAACGCTTCATAAATATGAACTGTAGACTGTGATAAACAAATCTATGTGCCTGTGCATCTGTCATGGTTGACCGATCATCTAGACATTATACCAAGTCATCCTACAAATTTATAATGAAATCCCTTCATAGATGCAACCTGTAGCCTGTGCTAAAGGAATCTAGGTAATGTGCCCCTGAGGCAGTCATGGCTGACTGAACCCAGCCAAGACAGGAAGTTCTCATCTGGGCATTTCGAAGTCATCCTACCAAGTTACAATGACATCCCTTCATAAATACGACCTGTAGACTGTGTTGAAGGCTTTGGGCCTGAGTAGCCATCATGGTTGACCGATCCCAACCAAAATGGGACCTTCTCATCTAGACATGACCTCGAACCTGCATATGAAATTTTGTGATGATTGTACAAGAACTACAGGGTGTAGCCTGAGCTAAAGAAAATGTGAGCAGACTCACTGACTTCCGCACGTGTGATGGCAATAGCTTATCTTGACTTTTGTCAAATTAAGCTAAAATCACTGTCATTCAACTATTATCTCACAAAAATTCAGCTTTATTCAAAATCAACCAGTGCAATACAATAAGATGGCCAATCACCCAACACCTTACTCCAACAAGGACAAGAACACTCAACGAAATACTTGGGCACAGCTAGTTTACTATTCCCTTCAAGATATTATCAACAAAAATCTTTATAATAAATTTGAATAAAAAATCTAGAAGGGTTTTCTTTGAAAAACAATGTTACAACATGGTAGTGTGATCACAATAAAATTCTAAGTCCAAAAGGAAAATAACTATGCAAGAAATACTGTGGTACATCTGGTTCACAAAAAGGCTATTATCTTAAATATGGAAAAAAAAAAATTTGAATGATTTTCTTTTGAAATGTGATTAGAAATGTGAATGTGATGACAAGAATTTCCAAGTTCAACAAGCAAAACTAGAATGGTGTCATTTTGTGAGCACAGCACATTTATTAGGTGTATCCCCATATTTTCAGTATGCCATCATGGTCACAAATCAATTCCCATTCTCTGACAACAAAAGTGGCACTACTGGTGCCACACAGGGCTGCATCAAAAATCCCAAACCTTTATGCAAATCTAGAGACCCTACCTGAAGATATGAACACACGTTCAACGTTTCGAATTAAAACCCCTTGGAGCCTTTTGCGATAAACCGATTCTCTAACAACAAAAGTGACACCATACGGGACCGAATCAAAAATACCAAACCTTTATGCAATCTAGAGATGCTACAGGAACATATGAACATACTTTCAATGCTTTGAATTAAACCCTTTCACCAGAAACTGATTCTCTAATGACAAAAGTGGTGATACGGGTGTCACATGGGATCAAATCAAAAATCCCAAACCTTTATGCATAGAGACCCTACCGGAGCATATGAACACACTTTCAGTATTTTGAATTAAAACCCCTAGGAGCCTTTTGCTGGAAACCGATTCTCTAATGACAAAATTGGTGCTACGGGTGCCACTGGGGCCCCATCAAAAACCTGAAACCTTTAAGCACATCTAGAAACCCTATCAGAACATATGAACACACTTTCAGCATTTCAAAATATAGAACCTTAGTGAGCACGCTCACATACCCCACGTGCCCCGATATTTCAAGCTCTAATCATTTTTTTAAAATGAACATAGATTCTAGAAATACTGCAGAAAACAGTGTTCTGTAGATTCAACGGTACTGAAAGAATTCAAGCAGAGAAAAAGCCCGGAAAACTGTAATTTTGATGAACTTTTCAAAGTCTATGGGCCCGTAATTTTGGTAAAAATCAGTGGAGCGGAACAAAACCCAAACTTTTTCTGTAGCCCACCATGTTAGACTAACATATCAAAAATCAGCTCAATATCTGGAAGCATGTAGGAAAAAAGTCCGGAAAACTGTAATTTTGATGAACTTTTCAAAGTTCAAGGGCCGTAATTTCGGTAAAAATCAGTGGAGCAGAACAAAATGCAAACTTGATCTGTAGGCCACCATGTCAGACTAACATACCAAACATCAGCTCATTATCTGGAAGCGTGTAGAAAAAAAGTCCGGAAAGTTAGAAAATTTATAGTAATTTATATATTTTTTATACTTACCAATGACCCAGACATAGCTGGTGCTAACTCTTAAAATATAGGGCCAAACACAAATTTTGCCCCCCAATCCCCAAAATTTGCATCTAAAACTAAAGAAAACATGTCCTGAAAGGCCCTCCACACTTCGCCCCTACTGCGCATGCGCAGTGTCAAGGACGTTCCGAAATTGGCGCCATTAATCATTCTAATAACCAGTGCCTGGTAAGCGCTATGTACTCAGCGGGGAGGCAAGAGTTCCCAACTCCTGGGAGGGCCATCCCCGTCTGGGTCATTGGTAAGTATAAAAAATATATAAATTACTATAAATTTTTTAACATTTTTATACTGTACCAATGACCCAGACATAGCTGAATAGTAAAAAGGCTGGAGGGCCAAGGACATAGAGCAAAATGGAATACGCTCAATAAAATAAAATAGAGTCATCCCCTGTAGGGAAAAAGAAGTAATAGGCCTTACATGTATCTTTCTTATTTATGATAAATTAGAAAGATACAACACCTTCCAAAATTGAGCTTCATACATCCATGTACTCTATTAATATCCAATATAATCCTTATACTAATAATTTTTAAAGTAAGCCAATAAATAAAGTAAGTCTAGAGAATAGAGAATCTTATACTCCTAAAAGTGTCTGAGGATTGCATAATCATGTCCGTTGACATATGCAATATTCAAAAGCTATACTTTAAAAACTAAGACTTGAATGAATTTTAAAAACCTAAACTTCTCACTAAACAACCATCCCAATAACAGCTCAGAATTACTAACTCCGGAGGAGGTATCCCCTTGTTTTCATAGTAAAACAGGTGACCCAAGGGAACACCCTCCCCCCCCCTTTTTCTTGCCCTGGGTCAAATAGCCCAGAGCGAAGAGGGCAGCCGAACGGAGACACTGCCGAAACAGACAGCCTACCTAGCTATAGTAGCAACTGTTAAGTGAATGACATTCTGAGCAGTAGATAATAGACCTAACAATAGAGGCCTCCAGAAATGGACTCGATATTTCTGAGATAAAATTCATGAATGTGGATGGCTGAGCGCAATGAGCAGCCTTCAAAAATCTATAATAGCGACACTATTAATGTAAGCCCAAGAAGTAGAAGAACTCTTACTTCATGAGCCGAAATCTTAAGCACAACTGCTAAGTCAATGATATACCATAAGCAGTACCGATAGTTAATAGAATCCATTAACAATAAAATGGAGCGTAACGTCCTTCTACTAGACATCAAAGACAGAAGAAGCTTACGCCCATAGTAATAAACAGATATCTGTTTATAAATACATAAACTGTACCCGGAAAGAGTAAAGGCCTATGCCCATACGAAGACGGAAGGACCTTAAAATAATAGGTTCCGGATAATAGGAGCCTAACTCTTATGCAACAATCCAACCTAAATAGTAACGGAAGTATTGATTCCGAAACTACGAAAGTGAAAATCATCCATCGATAGTGCATGAAACTCACTGACTCTACAGTAAAAGAGAAACCAACAGAATTACTGTCTAAAAGGTCAGAATTTGAAAACTACTGTTTCCAGAGGCTCAAATGATTACTTAGCTAAATAAGAACCGAAGTTAAAATCCGTATAGGAATTTAATCTAAAGATTCTAAGTCTATTTATCAAAAAGTTACTAACTGACTTAGATAAAGAGACAAAAGACTCAATTGTAAACTACAGTAGAGTGCATAGGTATGAGGTAACATAAACCTATAACCTAAATAATAACAGGCTGCAGTAGATCTTGTGAAACAAGTATACTAAAAAATAGCAATGAGTAGTATGGAGGGATCAACAATATGAACATAATGATCCCTACACCATGACGGAAGAGCCTCCACTTTAGCCGCATAGAATAGCGAAGAAGAGGATCTCCTATAGTAAGAAATCGCGTCCAAAGCTCGTCCAGTACAGTGCTTACAATGCAATACGGACCACACAACGGAATACATGAAGGTTGCGACCTTGCTGGTTGTGATAAAGATGACACGATTTACCCAGTGAAAAAGATCCTCACATAGAGGAAGATTTCACGTTAAGACCCACAGTAGACAAGAGAGTAAATTACTCATGATCTCTGTGAAGATAGAGATGCTATCAACAGAAATGTATTGTGGTTGTTTATCTTAGCAATACCTGCTAAAACAACAGCGCCGGAGGATACGCGTATCCTATCATTCCGTCCTATAGATCAATAGAGCGTTAACAATATTAGCTCAGAGATCTGGACAAGCCAACACATACGTCTGCAATTGATTAGCAAGCTGTGTCATAAATAAATCATCATTGGGCGCTCCCATAGATAGCAAATCTGGTTGAATACTTGTTTGTTGAGAGTCCATTCTGACAGCAACAAGCGACCCGTAAGAGAACGGGAGTCCGATAAAACAATCAGACGACCCGGAATATGACGGACCAAAACTGAACTTGGTGTACTATAACCAACAGACGGATTCTTTCCATTAAATTGAATAACGGAAACGAAAGAGTGCCTCCCTGGTTCCGGACATACGCCACTACTGTCGAATTAAAGGACAGGAATTTGGGCATGCGTTTCTGAATAATGTTCATGCAATGACATAAAGCAAGCCTAAAAAACATTATTCCGCGGAAGAAAACTGATTGCTAAAAGACTGCGGAACCCAAAGACCCTGGCACTTCGAATCCGTAGGGATCAGTATTATATCCCAATCTGTTTGACTGGCAACCGTCATAACAGCCACACTCGGGTCCGGCAACTGCGGCGGCACTCTCTGAGTCAACCACCGAATGTTTGCCCCAGTCTGAATCTCTTGTAACAGTAGATAGACAAGAGAATGTGTAAATCGAGCAATTCATGGATTGCCGAAAAGTTGCCGTCGAAGAGAAGCTCCTCCGAGAACGAAGCGACTCTGAGAGAGTTCTTAACCTTACTATCCACGCGTGTGGATGTAGCTAGGGATGCGTCACGTCTAACTAACTCCAATCAGCCACTGAAGGGCGGAGTTATACGTGAACAAACTACTGCCCTCAAAAGAAATTACATTGAGAATAATATCCCGTAAATCTTTTCTTGAAGACGTAATGATAACGCCTCAGTAAGGCGGATTACGTATAATAAAGCGTCTAAGTTAAGTCTACTATACATAATGTCGTTCCCAACATTGAAATTGGAAAAGACATAAACGACGAAAAAGAATATATGCAGTCTTTAATCACACCGTCTAGACGCATATGAACTCTCGGTATGCCCTGCTCTGCCAAAATAAACTATATGTATAAATGATAAAATGGCAGAAATGAGCAACGCGGACAAGAAACTAAACTATCATGCTTAGTAGCAGGCTTGTATATATATATATATAGCGTCGAAAAATAAAACACATGTTGTAATGACAATATTGGACTGCGTCGGTAAGTCAGGGACAATGTCCCTGAACCGATCGAAAAATCCGAGTCCAATGACGCTATAAGTCTCTTATCCAAGATCGCAGCAATGAAGTCCGAAATAATAATCACTGGAAGATAATGCCAGAAGATATGAAAGGCATCTTCCGATACTACTAAAGGGAAAACTCGAAATCTTTCGAATCCCTTACGCCATCCTGTCGGACCCTATAAAGCGTTCGGTCGTCCGTACCTGATGCAACCGCGGACCGCACCGACCCAGCGCCGTCGGATAATTCCTGATTCGACCGAGAAACTGTCAATTGCTGGGATGCTGCGAAACAACTGTGCTAACTCGGATAGCACGTCCGTCACTGAGGCCTGAGGAGAAGCGGTCTTACGATGCATTGCCGCTGGAAGCTCCGTGATCGTTACCCCGTGCATACAACCAATATGCGAGCGAACGGAGTGTATAGGCCTCGTGTCCCTTGGCTACCAGATGGCGCGACCTATTCGCCGTGGAATCACTGAATGCCGAAACTGATCGGATACTCAAGGTCACGTAGCCAATGTGCGGTCGTGTGCCCTGCTGTGAGGATGAGGAAGCATTAAAGACAGTCTCTCGGACTGTCAATATAACGGAGCATCCCGACCAACGGACATATGCTCCGAATGTAAAATATCTGAACCACAACATGCAGTCCCCTATGTTGTTGGGCGAGAGAGGGACCTCTCTCGCTCACAGCCCGGACGGACCTGGACAAGCCAGGAACCGGACTAACAGGCTTCCTCCAATCTGTCCTCAATCTGCCGTCACTGGGTGAGTACTAAAGTAATTAAAATGCTCGCATCACCCAAATCTCCTTCCTAGACCGCAACGGACGAACCCGGCAGCCGAACCATTCGATGAATGTACGCTACACCGGGTGAGCTAGCGAATGTCACTCCGTAGGCGATAGACATATTCCATGAGCACTTATTGCCGCTAACTCTTCATTAACTATGACGACAGAGGCACACTTTTGAAAGACATCTCCATAACTCTTCGAACAAGAAACCAGAAATGCTTGGTTAGCAAGCATAAAATAATAATATATATAGCGTCGTTCAATAATTCGAAAGTTTGTGTGACATTATTGGACTATGTCGGAACTGAGGGACGATGTCCCTGAACCGAACCAAAAATTTCTAAGTCCACCGACGCTATCAGTTTCTTATCCGGCATCGCAGCATTCTGGTCCGACGAAAGAAGCTGTAGAAGACCAAGTCAGATGACATACACAACAGCATATGTTGTTCCGAAAGGGAAAGCTCGAAATCCTCCGAATCCCTTTCGGTATCCCGTCGGACCGGATGAAACTTTCGGACGTCCGTACCCGCTTCCGCGGAGCGTCCCGACCCAGCATCGTCCGATAAAATATATGCGACAGATTCAGTTGATGCTGGGATGCTGCGATAAACTGTGCTATTAAGGAAAGCACGTCCGTTCCCGAGGCCTGTGCAGTAGCGGTCTTACGATGCATTGCCGCCAGAAGCTCCGTGTACGTTGACTCCCGCACACTTCCTATGCGAACGTCCGGAGTCTGCAGGCCTCGTGTCCCTGGCTACCGGATGGTGTGACCTGGTCGCCGAAGAATCCTTGATCGGCGAAGCTGGTAATATATCGGCGGTCACGCAGCCAAGGTGCGGTCGTGTGCGCTGACGAGAAGAGGAAGCCTTAGCAGTCTCCGCGGACTGCCTATACAACGGAGCGTCCCGAGCGACGGACGTATGCTCCGCTAGCGACACATTTTGTACCACAACATCTGGGGCCAGATGTTGTTGAACGAGAGAGGGGCCGCTCTCGCTTGCCGTCCGGATGGACCGGAACGAGCTATGAACCGGACTAAAAGGCTTCCTGCGTTCTCCCTCCGATCCGCCGTCACTGGGTGTGCATTAGGTTAATTTATAGTGCTCGCATCACCCCAAAATTCCTTCTAGACCGCAACGGACGAACCCGGCTGCCGAACCATTCGGTGAATGGACGCTACACCGGGCGAGCTAGCGGACGTCAAAGGCCGTCGAACCTACTAGGGTCCTCTTAGGCAATTGGCGTATTTACATGAGCACTTTTCCGCTAGCCCTTCATTAATTGTGACGACGGAGGCACACTGTTGGAAGACATCACAGATACATCACCCTAATCTTGATCGTCTGAAATAGAAATTGATAAAGTAGAGTGACCCTGCGGGGAAAGGACCGGAGTGTCCAAATCCCCAATAACATACCGTGACATACGCTTCCCATATTGTCATCGAAATCATACGATACAGAACAGGAGTTAATGCGAGTACACTGACCACATATAGAATGATAATAAGTCAGAGGAAGACTTCCTCTTCAAACAATTGATCAATATCCTTTCAATGTGAAAAGAAAACAAGTCCTGGTACTCGCACTAACCCCTGGCAATCAAAATACATAATAATAATATGATCCATTAATATAGAAAAAATAATTGAAATCAAAATATTTTGAAAAAATATTTTTTCAGAACAGCCCAAGTTTCTGAAAAGTAACGTTGAGCCCCAATGGATCCCAAGCCTAAGTGTGGACAAAAATTTTAAAAATATTTTAAACAATTTATTCAACACTTACGAACAATAATAATGTATCTAGTTATGATTAAAATAACATCAAGATATTATTTTTTAGAAATCCCCCCCTCACACAGAGGGCTGTTGTAAATGTAAACAATGAGTGTAAAAACACTAAAATAAGACTCCAGGCACCCAGGCCCGAAATCAGTTACCAAAAATACACCATCTGATGCAAAACAGAGACTTCCAGGGAAGAAACTGCAGAACATCAGATGGTAGATGCAGAACACAATGCCTAACCACCCGTAGGTGAAGACGTAAACATGGGGAAAGAACAGAATTCATTCTGTTATTCAGCTAAAACTCCCAAGAAAATTTAGTAATAATAATTACAAAAACTATGCCAAAAGCATGGGAGAATAGCAAGGGGGAACTTAAAGGACAGGGAGAGAGGAAAACACTTAAAAAACAGTGTAACTAAATAATCAGAATGACAACAAAATGGCTGCTGCCTTGAAAATAGGTAACTTAACACAATTTCATTAAAAAATTTTAAGTTACAGCCCTGATAATATTCTGTCACACATTCTTTTCCTCTCCTCCTTCTCTATCCTCCTTAGAATCACCATTTCACTAATATTTATGTGTCTGGCATCATTTAAACTGAGATTTATAAGCACAAAGATCAGTCAGATGTTAACTGATGAAGGGCCAAACTTAGAATGATTAATGGCGCCAATTTCGGAACGTCCTTGACACTGCGCATGCGCAGTAGGGGCGAAGTGTGGAGGGCCTTTCAGGACATGTTTTCTTTAGTTTTAGATGCAAATTTTGGGGATTGGGGGGCAAAATTTGTGTTTGGCCCTATATTTTAAGATTTAGCACCAGCTATGTCTGGGTCATTGGTACAGTATAAAAATACTGTAATTTTAATGCATTTTTCAGAGTCCAAGCGTTGTAATTTAGGTAAAAATCAGTGGAGCAGAACAAAATGCAAACTTGTTCTGTAGGCCACCATGTTAGACTAACATACCAAAATTCAGCTCAATATCTGGAAGGGTGTAGGAAAAAAGTCTGCAAAACTGTAATTTTGATGAACATTTCAAAGTTCAAGGGCAGTAATTTCGGTAAAAATCAGTGGAGCGGAACAAAATGCAAACTTGATCTGTAGGCCACCATGTTAGACTAACATACCCCAAAACAGCTCAATATCTGGAAGCGTGTAGAAAAAAAGTCCGGAAAACTGTAATTTTGATGAATTTGATGAACTTTTCAAAGTTCAAGGGCCGTAATTTCGGTAAAAATCAGTGGAGCGGAACAAAATGCAAACTTGATCTGTAGGCCACCATGTTAGACTAAGATACAAACAAGCCAAGACCAATACCGGGTCTGGACCTGCATCGCTGCATGCAATTGAATCGGCTAACAGGAAGTGGCTGCATGGCAGATCTGAAAATTGCATACACGATACAACTGATCATTATCAGGCTCCAGATGAAATATACAATCAATCCCTTGCATAGAAGGTGAGAAAAGTTTGTCGAAAAATTTCAATGTTCAGTGGGTACAGTAAAATTTCAAAGTATCGGCAAACAGGAAGTGGCTGCATGGCAGATCTGAAAATTGCTTGCACGATACAACTCATCATTATGAAGCAGCAGACCAAATATAAAATCAATCCCTTGCATAGAAGCCGAGAAAACCTTGACGGAAAATTTCATTGTTCAGTGGGTACAGTAAAATTTCAAAGTATCGGCAAACAGGAAGTGGCTGCACGGCAGATCTGAAAATTGCTTACACGATACAACTCATCATTATGAAGCAGCAGACCAAATGTAAAATCAATCCCTTGCATTGAAGCCGAGAAAACCTTGACGGAAAATTTCAATGTTCAGTGGGTACAGTAAAATTTCAAAGTATCAGCAAACAGGAAGTGGCTGCATGGCAGATCTGAAAATTGCTTACACGATACAACTCATCATTATGAAGCAGCAGACCAAATATAAAATCAATCCCTTGCATAGAAGCCGAGAAAACCTTGACGGAAAATTTCATTGTTCAGTGGGTACAGTAAAATTTCAAAGTATCGGCAAACAGGAAGTGGCTGCACGGCAGATCTGAAAATTGCTTACACGATACAACTCATCATTATGAAGCAGCAGACCAAATGTAAAATCAATCCCTTGCATAGAAGCCGAGAAAACCTTGATGGAAAATTTCAATGTTCAGTGGGTACAGTAAAATTTCAAAGTATCGGCAAACAGGAAGTGGCTGCATGGCAGATCTGAAAATTGCTTACACAATACAACTCATCATTATGAAGCAGCAGACCAAATATAAAATCATTCCCTTTCATAGAAGCCAAGAAAACTTTGACGGAAAAAGTGTTTCGGACGGACTGACGGAGTCGAGCGGTTACTAGACCTGCTCTGCCGCTGGCGACGCAGGTAAAAATCAGCTCAATATCTGGAAGCGTGTAGAAAAAATGAAAGTGTCAATGACACTGTAGCTCAACTTGTCAAGACAAAGACATGTACATGTATAGTATGTGACACAGCAATGACAAATATCTAGGTAATGACCTGATAACAAAGGTACATATAAAGTATTGTAACGGTCTGTACATGAATACTGACCGTTGCCTGTAACAAATGTATAGGTAAAGTATTGTAAAGGTGGGTGACAGTCAGATGCTGAACTAGAAAAAATCTTTGAGTCCCAGAGTGGGTCTGACTGAACCCCAAAATATTTGTTCTCATAGCACAGTGATAACAAAGGCACCCCAAAACACACTCGTTCCTGTCCCAAGGTGAAAACAAAAGTACTCAAGAAGTTTTGTGAAGATCAGTTCATAAATACGAGCTGTATAGAACTTGTGACAAAAAACTGATTGGACCTAATTTCGGTACAAAATGGCCACTGGCAGCCATCTTGCATTTTGGACCGTACCCAGAAACACTCATTCTCATCCCAAGGAGATAACAAAGGTACCCAAGAAGTTTTGTGAAGATCGGTTCATAAATACAGCCTCTACCCTGAGCCGTATTGACATGTGTGCTTACATTGTGTAAGTAGCACTGAATAAATCAAAGTTCATCTAATTTGCATAATTTCGGCACGAAAAAAAAACCCTTACAATATGTGATGTATTCCATGTTACTAAACATTCATACAAAAATTTATTCAAATCAGAACTTTCATACAGAAGTTCTATACAAAAGACTGATTGCACTAATTTTGGTACAAAATGGCTGCTGGTGGCCATCTTGAATTTCGGACCACACCCAAAAACACTCGCTCTCATCCCACGGTGATAACAAAGGTACCCAAGAAGTTTCGTAAAGATTGGTTCATAAATATGGCCTCTAGTCTGAGCTGTATAGAAGATGTGTACAAAAAACTGATTAGACCTAATTTCGGTACAAAATGGCCACTGGCAGCCATCTTGAATTTTAGACCGCACCCAGAAACACTCGTTCTCGTCCCAAGGTGATAACAAAGATACCCAAGACATTTCGTGAAGATCAGTTCATAAATACAGACTCTAGTCTGAGCCGTATTGACATGTGTACTTACTGTGTGTAAGTCGCACTGAAAAAATCAAAGTTCATCTAATTTGCATAATTTCTGCACGAGAAAAAAACCCGTATTATATGTGATGCATCCCATGGTACTAAACATTCACACAAAATAATTATTCAAATCAGGGCTTTCATATGGAAGTTCTGTGCAAAAATCTGAATGCACCTAATTTTGTACAAAATGGCTGCCATCGGCCATCTTGAATTTCGGACCGGACCCAAAAACACTCGTTCTCGTCCCACGGTGATACCAAAGGTACCCAAGAAGTTTCGTAAAGATTGGTTCATAAATACGGCCTCTAGCCCGAGCCGTATTGGCATTTGCACTTACAGTGCTGAAAGTAACCCCAAAAAACATCAAAATTAGTCTAATTTGCACAATTTACGTACGAGAAAAAAACCCGTATTATATGTGATGTATCCCATGGTACTAAACATTCATACAAAAAATTATTCAAATCAGAGCTTTCATATGGAAGTTCTGTACAAAAAACAGATTTCTGCATCGTCGGTACAAAATGGCGGCTGGCAGCCATCTTGAATTTCGGACCGCACCCAAAAACACTCGTTCTCGTCCCACGGTCATAACAAAGGTACCCAAGAAGTTTCGTAAAGATCGGTTCATAAATACGGCCTCTAGCCCGAGCCATAGCAGCTTGGCACTTACAGCTCTGAAAGTAACACTAAATAAATCAAAGTCAGTCTAATTTGCATAATTTACGCACGAGAAAAAAACCTGTATTATATGTGATGTATCCCATGGTACTAAACATTTATACAAAACTTTATTCAAATCAGAACTTTCATACAGAAGTTCTGTACAAAAAACTGATTTTTGCATCATCGGTACAAAATGGCCACTGGCAGCCATCTTGAATTTCGGACCACACCTAAAAACACTCGTTCCCGTCCCAGGGTCATAACAAAGGTACACAAGAAGTTTCGTAAAGATCGGTTCATAAATACGACCTCTAGCCCGAGCCATAGCCAATTGTTGACGTACGGACAGACGGACGACGGGCCATGACAATAGCTCAAATTTGACTTCGTCAAAGTTGAGCTAATAATGCACAGTTGTTGTTCGTGGTGATAACATATTCGGAATGCAACACACGTTTTTTTTTTTCACTTCTGATCACTTCATTGATTACTTTGGTCAAATTCGTTTGTATCTTTGCAATATTGTATCTTCTGAAAATTTGAATGCATGAAGGTTTTTAATCACAGATTTAAGTAATTCTGTGTTAATTCTGATGCCCAATACTGTGCACACAACATTTTTTTAACATGCTCTTTCACATATACCATATTTAATTTACGTATTGGGACACTCGATGATTTGGGACACACAATTTTTCCAGAAAACTATATTTTTTTTATGCTCCAATGTTTGGGACATTCAGGAGATTTGTTTCCAGTTGGCCCGTCGCTAGTAGCAGACGACACTCATAAAAAAAATTCTTGAGTAACTAAAAATTTTCATTTTTTGCTTCCAAAACATAGCTTATGATCCCTCAATGGAACGTGCGCAATGCACTCGTTCCAATGAGGGATCATAAGCTATGTTTTGGAAGCAAAAAATGAAAATATAAAAAAAAATTGGACGGCAATTTTCGTATATAGTGATGGAAAACGAATCACACACAACTTTATTCAGCATCAAATCAAGACCAGACTGTGTTCTTTCCCCATTTTCTAACAATTGGGCCACCTGTGAAAATAATTATTTTTAGCTGTCCCAATACAGAGTAAATACGGTAAGCAAAATCTGGGAGTCCATATTTTTTCAATGGATGGATGGACGGATCCCATTCCTATATCCCTTTCCACTATGTGATGGAGGATAAAAATATGTCAACTGCATATTCACTAGGGTCAAGAAATTTGACGTTTGCTAACAGCTTTGTATTTCCAAATACAGAAACTGAAACAGCAAGGCAGGTAAAGATGCCATTCACTTCCTGCTGCTGCATCATCCACTGAGCTTTCTCAGCTGGAATGCTTCAGTGCGATGTTCAAACATTAATACAGAAAATTTATAACAAGCTCTCAAGTGGTTAGAAGACTGTTTAATGAAACACCAACATTACTCACCTCGTTCTGTAAAAGCCGATTCAGCTCGGTCCTGGATACGATTAAACAGTTCCCCACCATCCATACTGAAAATTCACAAAAGAATGTCATTTATTTTGGTATTGTTCATCACAGTTGCTTTTGAGATTTTGTTTCACCCTTTACTTTATGCATACAATTATCAAAGTTTGTTATTTTAAAAAAAAAACATTCAAAAATCAAAAAATTTCATCAAAACCACATCATCTGACCACTCATTGAAATGATCTCGCAAGTCTTCTATATTAAAAAAAACAAACTCTATTCTAAAATTCTGTGCTGCAAAGTTTCATATGGCATGTTATGTGGCAAAATATGTCGTGGAACACCCTTACCTGTTTTGAAAATACACTATTCTTGCCCTGAAAAGTGTTAAAATTCTTGGTCCGTAAAGGAATTGCACTACCCCCACCCCCAACTACCGCCCAGAATGTTTGGAAACTGAAACTTATGCCATAACCTGATGCCTTTTTGCAAGCAAATTAATGGATTTATATGCCATTTTGTGTTTGGGGTGTGAATATTTATATGGAGTCATTCTGGGGGCCATTTCTGGCCCATACTGTACAGCCTGGCAGCAGTGTCACCCCTGCCTCCACATGAAAGACACATATTTGTGCCCATATGGAGAGCAAAACATCTCATTGACACTATTTAAATGCTGCTTTTTAAACCATGTGTGTCGGAACATGGAAACAAGTTCATATACACTGTAGAAGACAAGCACTGAGCGATTTTTGTGACCTTTTAAATGGAAGTTAAATGTGATGTGTAATCATCTAACACACTATAAGCTGATGAGTTGGTTAAAATTGCTGCTATAGCATTAAAAAAAATCAAAATTGATGAACGGAACTCCATAGTAAAGACTGAGCCGATTGGCTAGGAACGATTGTCACAAATTCCTTTTGTCAGTTCAGAGCATGTATTCTTAACAATATTATTGTGAAAGAAATGAGTTCACAGCCACTGGAAATAAACATATATTCTAATTTCTTGCTGCTTATATTGAACAATAAATAGCTCAATTCTTATTAGTTGTCTTTAATCAGATAGATGAGCTTCATGCGCAAATTTGACAATCTCAATGATTTTGTTGAAAACATATCGTTGGCTGAGAAACATAATGTTCTAACTACCATTTTCATCTTTTCGAGAAAATCAAGTTTAAAGTTTGGCGCTCTGGGTTCTACCCCATATTATAGTTATAAGTAAGTGTTTCATTGTTACAATTATTGTAATTATTAAAATATTATATCTCATAGAGTAAAATGTGTACCAACTTTACCTGTAAGCTAAAAATCCAGTTTTTTTCGTTTGGAAATAGAACACTTTTCACTGGTAGGACAACATTTCTTTAGAACCATTGTGATGTTTGGACAGAGAACACTTTGTTCATAATTTATGGATAAATCTTCATTGTAACTACTGTGAAATTGTGTTGCCTCCACTCATGAAGTGGTGATTTATTTTATCCCATACATTTTCAGCTGATGAAGAGTTTCACGTAGAAACCCAGAATATGGTTTGAATTATGAAATTTATGTGATAATCAGAAAGTTCATAGTGAAGGTTAAAAATGTGCTAACGAAGTATGAGATACGTTTGTTTCACATTAGGAGCCTTTACTGTTGGTGCTGTTTCTACCTGTGTGCAACATTATTCCTGACAAAGGAATGTCTAGCTGTAGGATGACTGGCTGGCTCAGCTGGTTGATGGATGTAAGGATATTTGAATGGATGGCTAGAGTAATGATGATGTGGATAGATTAGGTTTAAAAATCACACATGCATGGATAATGAAGGATAATTTGGATTCCATTGCAATTTACTGGTCAACAGACGGGCTAAAGATAGAAGAAATTGCAGAACAAATAGAATTTATTTTCAAACAATATTCAAACAAGACGGTTAAAAGTGACATCAATGGAAGGAAATTCAATATTTTTGTCAGTACTTAATTTTTTTATGCATTGGAAGATCAAATAACCAAAAATACGTGTTTTTTATTTCAATGTGAGGACAAAAAATATTTCAACCTAAATTTATTCATAATGTAAGATTTATTTTATCTCGATTTTCATATCAAATCAAGGCATGACTGCTTATAACAACCCCGACTTGATTTCATAACAAACTCCAGAAAAGTTATAATCCAGGAATATTATCGATTTGATAACAAAATCTAGAAAAGTTATGACCCAGGGAACTTATGGGTGAAAAGGTAAATGAAAACACTAAATGGTGTATTGCATATCTTGGGGAGTGGGTGGGGGTGGGGTTCCAACAGTGGTACTGAAGATGAAAACACAATGTGTTTTAAACTTTTTTTACTTAGCCTGCTATTACTAAACTGAACCCTTCCGTCGCCTGTTGAAAATTTTACACTGAATAACTGAATTTTTCTATAGGAGCTATGTAAACTGAATCAAACTTCTGGAAAAGAGAAATTGACAAATCAAATCTTGTTTGATAAAACTCAGTAACGTAATGAATGATTGAGCTAATTCCAATTTGCAGATGTATAATTATTTTCATTTGGTCGCTTCAGAAAAAAACTCTTATTGGGCACAAAGTCTCAATATACAGTGGGCCCACTTAATTGGATATCTATTAACTGAATAACCCTGTAATATGAATATAATTTCCCAACACAAAACCATTTACCATACCTCCAGTACAAATTTGACCTGTTAATTGAATATAGGGTATAGAGTAAACTCCTGTTAATTGAATAAAAAATCTTGTAACCTGTCAAGAAATTACCCTTACACTCCTCAGTTTTCCTTTGTTTATAGATCTAGTTGGCCTCAGTACATCCAATACAGGCATTTAATCTTTTATACCTTGTTTGACAGAGCTCATAGAGCTCTGTCAAACAAGATATAATAGAATAAATGCTAAGTTTATCTCTAGAATACAGGAAAGGGACATGATCCCTGTTAATTGAATACTCCTGTTAATTGAATAATTTCCATTGGCAAAGTGGCTATTCAATTAACAGGGTTCCACTGTATTATGATCATTGATGTTCTTTGTACAATAACATTATTACATAGCGTAGAGTTATAGTTCACAGTACTTCAACGAACATCTTTAGTTAACTTTTTCTTATTAAAGCTTTTAAATGTTTAAGACAATGAATGAACATTTTGAAAGTTATGGGATAAGCAATATTAGATTTCAAATCCAATGCTATTAGATTTGAAATCAAAACTTTCTCACCCACTTTTCTATCATGAGTTTTTGGCTTCTGTTCTAACAGAGCATGGAATACGAATTATGATGTGTAAACGCATCACTGGCACTGAAATAGTTAAAAATAACAATTCCATACACAAAAATATGTCGGGACAATGTTTTTTTGTAAAATAACAATGAAGATCCTTTCTTGCAATAATTATTGTCTGCGTCTCTGTGCTGATGAATAACAAATACTCTAAAATTATAATTAATCACTCTAATGTGTGGATTTTGTTTATACAAATACACTTCAAAATAGTGCATGGAGGTTTTTTTTTCCAGGTTTGTTTTCGGGTTGTTTTTTTTTAAACTTTGGTTCCGGTTCGGTTTTTCTGTATTATTTCCAGACCCTTCAATTAATCTAAATCACTATCGTCTAACTCGAAAAGACCATAGCAAAGTCACCTGATAGCTATTTAAAGCATGTTAGGTCCTACTGGCAGTACTGGGACATAGCACACTTCACTAGCACTCTGTTGACAAAGTGTTAATATGAATTTGGGGTAGTCTTATGTTTTTGTTGTATATGTTCTATTTGGTAAATGCTATACATCAGTGGCAGCGCCAGAGGGAGGGAGGGAGGGAGGGGGCTAATCCCCCCCCCCCCCTCAAAAAAAAAACAAACTTCAAATTGCTATCTAATGCAATCTGGGCACCTTTGAAGACCAAGTCAAATGATCAAAATATGAATTTTTTTTCCTGGGGCAGGGCCCACAGATCCCAAACCAATGGGTGGTGGACATACCCTCCCATACCCATACCCCTGGCTCAGGCCTAAGACCTTCGGGAGATCTCAAACTTAGACCCCCACATCTTGCCCCAAAATCCTGCCGCCGCCACTGCTATACATTATATACCTGTTTTATTATTTTGTGTTCAGTTTTAATTTCAATAAAATAAATAATTTGGACTTTTAACTTTTCTGTTATGTTTAACTCTTAACCTGCAGAGCATTTTCAAAATATTTTTTCATTAAATCTAGTCATGGCTGCTGGGAAGCAGCCTTGACTAGATCTGATGAAACATTCATGTAAATTTACCAAAAGAAACCATTGGTAAAAAGGTCAGTTTTCAGGAAAAGAAAGACATTTATTTAACCCTTTACCTAATCGCCCGCATCTGCCCGCGTAATATGCAAACTGAGCAGTTGAAAAAATTAAATTTTTCAAAATATTTCAACAAAATCATATCATATGACCCCTCATTGGAACGAGCTCATTGAGCTCGTTCCAATGAGGGGGTCACATGATATGGTTTTGTTGAAATTTTTTGAAAAATTAAAAAAAATGATATTTAAAATAATAAATTTTGATATCGTCTGCGTTGGGTAAAGGGTTACAGTACGTGCCAAGTGTATTACGTCTCAAACACCCAACGCGGTGGTCGTTTTTTAAAAAATCACCGGCAGACACCGTGTCACACGGTGTAATTATGAATGAATAAATCACCGTGTCCATACCGCGTTCAAGGGTGAAAAAGATTAGTGACTTTTTTTTACACTGGAAGTCTCGATTACCAATAAAACAATGTGCTCCCGTAACTCTTTTGAAGTGCCGCCGGAGATAAAACAAACTTGAAAATTAAAACATAAAATTAAAAGACATGTGGATATTGTTTCTGTCACCCTTCCCTCCACCGACAGACGCCGTTGTGGCCCATTTGCAAATGCCGTGGGAAATGCATGTAAACTAGATTTCTGATCATATTGTGGGTTTCAGAGCGAGTTTGTGGGCCGGTTGAGTCTCGTCAGCATTTAAAAAAAACTTTAAAAGATTTTAAAAAAGCAATATTATTCAACCTCTAACGTGTGATCAGAATGAAAATACTCAGACTGAGGCAGTGTAGGCAGCAATCTCACATGCAATTGAAATCGGAAATAAAAATAAAAAATATCGTGACTGACACAATGTTGACATTTGACGCTGCGTGGACCCGAAAAGTTCTATTAATTTATCGAACGTTCAAGTTAACTTTACAGACAAAATGGAAACACAAGAACAAGGGTTAAATCCATAACCGTAATTCCAAAGAAAACACAGAGTAGGCTACATGTACTTAAAGGAACCGAATTCACCCCCCCTCCCCCTTTATTTATTTATTTATTGGTGTTTAAGGTCACATACTTATGCACAATGGCTAATCGTGACCGTGACAGTTTTACGGGTGGAGGAAGCCGGAGTACCCGGAGAGAACCACCGAGCAACGACGAGCAGCTGTCAACTCCCCAACATCGTAACTCTGAACTCTGCACCGCAGCACAGGCAGGGGTAGATTGGTTGAAGACATGTGCACCATCGACGTGCAGTACGCCTCAGTACACAGCGTCATCGTGCCCCCATGTAGGCAATCGGGGTGAAGTGTCTTGCCCAAGGACACAACGCGGTTGCCGCAGGTGGGTATCGGACCTCTCGGCTTGCAGCCTGCAACTCTACCAACTGAGCCACCGTGCCCCCTCCCCCCCCCTTTTTCAAATCGACAAAAGTAAAAAAAAAATTGAAACAAGTGTGTGGAGACGTAAATGGATGGGAACAGATCAACACTTGCACAAGAATAGACCTGGTCTGTGCGTGTAAATCCTCTGCGCATCAAACTGAAAACGAAAAGTATTAAAGCCTTCAGTCTTAACTCCCCCCGTCTTTTATTTTATAGAAATATAGCCTATGGTATCTTGCGTTTGTGGCAGTAAAATTGACGAGCACTTTTACTCAGAAATCCCTGGTAGCTAAGAGAAGCAGAGTATTTCAAGGTCTATCAATGAATGTCATGAAGGATTCAGCAGGATAAGTCCCCCCCCCCCCCCCCCCCACTCTCCCTCCCAACAAAATGTCCTCCAATACAGTTTGGAGCCATACAGGCCTACCTTGCCCCGGGTCCCGAGCTTCGGTTAAAAGTGAAAATGAAATCATACATAGGCTTAATTTTTTTTTCAATTCAGAAAATGATTGCCCGATCCCAAGGCAGATTCAATTATTTTTTAAAAATGAATTCCGGAGAAACATGTCTGTAGACTCTTAAATGGAAGGAGAGCTCACGACCTGAGCAATAATAATTAAGTTGATGCAAAAAAAAAAAAAGATTTTTTTCAGTTGGGCTTGTTTGGGCTTATTACAGATCTATCTGTTTAACCTACCAGTGAATGCAGCCAAGGGTTAACTAATAATTAAATGATGAAAACTGCTTTCATTTTCAAAAGTGGGGTTGGGCAAAAAAAATTGTATCTGAATTGCCCCCCCCCCCTTTACTGTTAATTGGTAAAATTATTATAAAAAATAAACAAATTAAAAGGCAGCCATGTCCATCAGTGATATCCAAATTACTTCAAACAGAAGTTATTTCCGCAACAGCAGAACATCAGAAATCAGTCAAAAGCCAATTTTACTGTTGGGGGTTCTCTCACCACAAAGTCGGCTGTTTGGGGTGAATCGATATTCTGATCAGACATGCATTTCTGAGTTAAATGGATAAAGAAACGCGCATTCGAATGAAAGAAAAACAGTGATCGTATGTTTTGACTATTTATTCATCAATATCATATGAAAGAACACACCAGAAAGTGTGTTTTTTAAATGCGAGGGCATTATTTTTTCACAACTTCCAAACAACACGTGTTTGAAAAGTCAGCCATTTTATCGTCTAAATGCTTTTCGGTCCGCTCAGTTTGCCCCGCCGGGTTAAATTAACGTAATATAACTTAGTATTTTGGTCTAGAGGCTTTGAAACGAATTCTTGAGGCGTTCAAACTGAAGTATGTCCCCAGTGTGCTGTAAGCTTTTTTTACAGAACCTGAGCACACTGTGTGAGTGGAAACAACCAATACTTACCCCTCGTCTAATCGCAGCCACTCAGTGTGTACTATTGGCAAATTATGGATAACAGCCTTGCATTGAAAACACAGACAGATGAAATTTAGAATCAGGCTTTTTTTTTCTTCAACTCGAGAAAGAGTTCATTGAATTTGGCAGCTGATAATTTTGACACTTATTCCCAATTAATCGACTATGTAAAAATGAGTCACACCTCAACATCCTTATAGAGTTAGCACATATAACTATAATAAATAATTCTAGTAGTTTGTTCAGCAATTAAAACCAGTGGCAATAATCTTTTTAATAAGACAGTAACCACAATAGGATTAATGATCAGAAGTTTAATCAAACAGCCACCGATTATTGTATAAACCTTATGTTATTCTTAATAGCCTATTGATATAGACGGTTTAGTTCGAATTTTGCTTCAAAACAGAATCGCTTGACAATAAGACTCTGGCAGCCCAAAACGTTTGAGATGAAGAGAGAAAGATGAACTTATACCAGAACTGTGAAAACCCGTTTAATCAGAACCACGGAATACATATACTAGTAGCCAGTTTATGATGGGTGGGGTTGTGTCATTCCCCCCCCCAAGAACCCATAGGAATGAGGCCGGGACGACTACAGCCCTCCGTTGCCACAGAATTGATATGCCGCGGGGGGAGGGGGGCATTGCACAGTGATGACCCATGTAGAATATTGGAGGGGTAGGAATAACCCATTACGTCCAGCCATTACCGAGGCGATTCACAATGGGCCACCTCATATAAAAGAATTTGCTTGTACACTTATTTGTTATCATGAGGTGTCCAGCAACCTGGCGGCTCATAGATAGACTACCATATGGCCTGTTATCTGAAAATTTGCTTGATGTTCCAACAAGCTTTTTGTCAAATCCCTCATTGGGTGGAGGGGGAGGGGGGGGCTTGTGCCAAAATCGGAAAGTGGTCGGAAAATTGACCATGGCGATGTTGAGAATGGAGGGTGGGGCTGGTGAACAAATTAATGGCGCTGATAGGGCGAGGGTAAGGTTTCCACCAATGAATATAATTTCCCCCCCCCCCCCCCCCCCCCCCCCAGCAGCACCCGATTGAGGAAAACCTACCTAGATGCCCTTGGCACAAGGTACAGATTAAGAATCTTAGTCGGGGTGAAATTTATTTTTGGCCTGCAGTGTAGACCCGAATGACTTTCCGAAAAAAGGAAGATGGGGGAGGGGGGTAGGCCTACGCACAAAAGTTTAATTGGCCTACCAATGAGATTTTCCTTGCCCCCCCTCCCTCCACTGATTTGCAATGCATCTGGGCCAAAACAGAACAGACCCTGTGATGCTTCTTATCACTGTTAGTGATAACGTGCGGCAAAACCATTAAATGACATGGTTGGAGGGGGATGCTCAAGGGGACAGCTCTCAAGAAATTAAGTTCTGGCATGACCACAGAAGCTCGGCCGTATTTCCACCGGGTGGTGGGGGTGAAATGTGACGTTTCAAGAAAACGTTTTACCCGAGGTTGTCAAATGTCGACGTGTCTCCGATATTACGGTCCTGTCCCTTAGATCATTTTTCTGAGCCACCTTAAATAGGGCCTATTGATTTTAGTTGACATTTTATGTTTAGACAAAGAGTTATTATTATTATTTAGGATGTAGACATGGAAGTGCTCATTTACATGAAGGGTCTACCATAAAATGGCGAAAAGAACGACAGTGGGGCAAATAGGGACACTCACAGTTTGCCAAGGGAACGGCACCGTGGTACCAACTCATCTCAACTCGCCTGTCTTTTGTTTCTGTTTCTGCCTTTTAACGGCTACAGATTGTTGGGATTTGAACAGAAAAAAAATCTCCACGGTTCACTTTTTTCCCTCACACCGCCAGAATCACATTTCAAAACTGCAGTTGAGAAACGAGTCAAACCCAGAGTCCAGGTTGATTTAATAAATAGATTTTCGGTGGGTAAACTTACCAAATGCATAAATAATATTTAGGTAGGCTAGTCTGGGTTAGACAACAGAATGCGTACACAGTTTTCGTACCAGTAAAAGAAAACATCGACTCTGGGTTAGCGATTTGTTTTATTTCAAGCATTTTCAATTTATTTATATTTTCTTCATGTGACAAAATATCGAGAGAATATAACCACGTGTGAATTATTTTGTGAATTGCGAGTTGACAGAAGCACATACTCTTATTATTATTACATACTCAAAGCGTCACGGTTGAACACCGGGTCACAACAATACCCATGTATAAATCCTTTGTTTTCTCAAATTTAATTAACTACTGTTTTCACGGAACAAAGATTTGATCTTCATAATCCTTTTCATGCCACGCCACGGTGTTAAAAAATCAACACCGTGTGACACCGGCTGAAAAATGCGATTTTCACTCAGCACGGGGGTGGGTGATTGGGACGTAATACACTTGGCACGTACTGTATATGTGCCCAAATCCTACTTATTTCAGTGGCAGGAGATTTTTGTCCTGGGCAGGAATGTCTGCCAGCAGCATGCAAGGAGTTTACATTGGCACAACGTGGTGACTCCATTTACTGTCCTGTTCCACGATCCATCACTGGACCTCTCACATCCTTTCGAAGTACTGAGCATGATCCCTCCCTCATGTTGTTATGTGCAAAATAAAATGGATTTCAACGAGTATCACATGGGGAATAATTGGTCAAAGTAAATAACACTACATAATTTTTATTATTTTATTTCATGAATTTAATATGAGATAACTATGCCAGAAATAAAAAAATTAAAGTGTCAATGACACTGTAGCTCAACTTGTGTAAGACATATACACGTATAGTATGTGACACAGCAATGGCACACATCTATGTAATGACCTTATAACAAAGGTACCTATAAAGTATTGTAAAGGTCTGTACATAAACATAGTCTGTAGCAAATGTACAAGTAAAGTATTGTAAAGGTGGGCAACAGTTAGATGCTAAACTAGAAAAGAAATCCCCATGGAGTTAATGTTACAATGGGGATCCTTGTATGGTGCACCACAAGCCAAATGTTGGCAATTGTTTTGGCCTGTTTGATTCAAACCCTTCTAAGGTTGATTCATACTGATTAATAAATATTTGTCCAGTCCTTCCTAAAATATAGGTATTTGAATTATTTATCTTTAGCTCATAGGGTTCCCATGGATCAGGAGGTTTTATTTTTCTCATTGGAAATAGAAAATCGGGTTGTACTAATAATGTTTACCCTCCCCAAACATCAAATATTAACACAGGAACTTGGCTACAACACATTTGAATATACACATCCTAGGGATGCTGAATTCAAGAAACAATATTTTGTCTGGTGCTTTTGGAAAAGATTTTTAATTATCTCCCTTTTTGAGTTCCCGAGTGGGTCTGACTGAACCCAAAAATATTTGTTCTCATACCACAGTGATAACAAAGGCACCCAATAAATTTATAGCAAACATTACTGACATAAAAAATCTTCTTTACAGGTTTTGTACAAACAAGCAAATTCAGTGAATTCATGTCTCCCAAAAATATTTGTTCTCATACCACAGTGATAACAAAGGCACCCAATAAATTTATAGCAAACATTACTGACATAAAAAATCTTCTTTACAGGTTTTGTACAAACAAGCAAATTCAGTGAATTCATGTCTCCCGCTGGGCAGCAATTTCTAGGGGAATTAATGCATCCAGTGGAAAATAGTTGAGTTGCAAGTGGAAGTTATTTAGAAGAGACAGAAACCGCTGGGCAGCAGTTTCAAGGGGAATTAATGCATCCAGTGGAATATAGTTGAGTTGCAAGTGGAATTTATTTAGAAGAGACAGAACAGACAGTGCTTCAGACAGTGGTTATCAGATTTATTTTCACGGAGGTCACTGTCAAAGCAAGTAAAGTGATGTGGAGTATAACTGTGAGAATCACGAAAAATTAAGACTGTATGATCAGACATATTACATTAAACTGATGTGAAAAGTAATCCATATATGAAATTTCATTGAAATCGGTTGACTCTAAGGAAAGTTAGAGTCTGGAAACCATCAGCCAATCAAATTTAAGCAACCTAATTAAATATGCACGGAAAATGCCCATGTCCGAACTTGGACCCACAATTGATGAAAGTGATCTACTACCCAAATTTCATCGAAATCGACTGACTATAAGGAAAGTTAGAGTCTGGAAACGAAAAACACGGAAGGTGTGCACTTACTGTGTATTAGTAGTAGCACTGAATAAATCAAAGTTTCCCTAATTTGCATAATTTTTGCACGAGAACAAAACCTGTATTATATGTGATGTAGTGCATGTTACTAAACATTCATACACAAATTTATTCAAATCCGAACTTTCATATAGAAGTTCTGTACAAAAAACTGATTACACCCAATTTTGGAACAAATCTTGAATTTTGGACCAAACCCCAAAACACATATTCTGGTCTCACAATGATAACAAAGGTACCCAAGAAGTTTCGTGAAGATCGGTTCATAAATACGGCTTTTAGTCCGAGGTGCATTGTGACAGTGACAGGCAGACGGACAGATTTTCGGTACAAAATTTCCCACATTCGAACTTGACCTAGGTATTGATAAAAGTAATCCATATATGAAATTTCATCGAAATCGGTTGATTTTAAGGAAGGTTAGAGTCTGGAAACCGTCAGCCAATCAAATTTCAGCAAGCTAATTAAATATGTGCAGAAAATGCCCATACTCGAACTTGGACCCACAATTGATGAAAGTGATCTACTACCCAAATTTCATCGAAATCGACTGACTGTAAGGAAAGTGTTAGATTCTGGAAACGAAAAACACAGAAGGTGTGCACTTACTGTGTATTAGTAGTAGCAGCACTGAATAAATCAAAGTTTTCCTAATCTGCATAATTTTTGCACAAGAACAAAACCCGTACTCTATTTGATGTATTGCATGTTACTGAACATTCATACAAAAATTTATTCAAATCCGAACAAATGTCAGCAACCTACAGTCAAAACTAAAAGTCCTGTCCTGAAATGTGCACAAATAGCACGTCGATATGCGCGTTAATCTACGCGATATGACCATAGTAAGGCTATCAAATTATGTAAATATGGCCTGTGCACAAGCAATGTTTCAGCCAATGGACCTCCGGGTAACCCGGAAGTCCATTGGTAGAAACATTGCCCGTGTTTGCTATGAGTAACCAGGAGAACCTGCTATGCTTTGGATGCCATTCCATATGGCAATTGCGCGTAATTCAAACGCACAATTAAGCCTAGATAAGCGCACATTTCGTGACAGGACTTCTAGTTTTAACTGTAATTAAATATGCGTGGAAAATGCCCATATTCGAACTTGGACCCACAATTGATGAAAGTGATCAACTACCCAAATTTCATCGAAATCCAGTCACTGTAAGGAAAGTTAAGAGTCTGGAAACGAAAAACATGGAAGGACGGAAGGACACCCTGAATTTAATATCTCCTGTTTTTTTTTTAAAAAGAGGGAGACAAAAATGTAATACATACAATTCCTCTAAATATGACTGACGACAGGCATTTTGAATTTTGGGCCGAGCCCAAAAGCACTCGTTATCCCACGATGATGAACACACGTAGTCCTAGAAGTTCTGTACAAAAAAAAATGAATTTCGGTATAAAATGACCACCTGCAGCCATCTTGAATTGAATCCCAAGGTGATAACAAAGGTACCCAAGAAGTTTTGTGAAGATCGGTCCATAAATACAGCCTCTAGCCTGAGCAGTATTGACATGTGCACTTACTGTGTATAAGTAGCACTGAATAAATCAAAGTTCATCTAATTTGCATAATTTCTGCATGCGAAACAAACCTGTATCACATGTGATGTATTCCATGTTAATAAACATTCAGTGAAAAATTTATTCAAATCAGAACCTTCATATAGAAGTTATGTACAAAAAACAGATTGTACCTAATTTCTGTACAAAGTGGTTGCCGGCAGCCATCTTGAATTTTGGGCTGCACCCAAAAACACTCGTTCTCGTCCCAAGGTAATAACAAAGATATCCAAGAAGTTTCGTAAAGATCGATTCATAAATACAGCACCTAGCCCAAGCCATATTGACATGTGTACTTACTGTGAATAAGTTGCACTGAATAAATCAAAGTTCATCTAATTTGCATAATTTCTGAACGGGAAAAAAATCTGTATTATATGTGATGTATTCCATGTTACTAAACATTCATACAAAAATGTATTCAAATCTGAACTTTCATACAGATGTTATGTACAAAAGACTGATTGCACTAATTTCGGTACAAAATGGCTGCCGACTGCCATCTTCAATTTCGGACCACACCCAAAAACGCTCATTCTCATCCCACATTGATAAAAAAGGTACCTAAGAAGTTTCGTAAAGATCTGTTCATAAATATGGCCTCCAGCCCGAGTCGTATAGAAGTTCTGTACAAAAAACTGATTGTACCTAATTTCGGTACAAAATGGCCATCGGCAGCCATCTTGAATTTCGGACCACAGGCGAAGACACCCGATCTCATCCCAAGGTGATAACAAAAGTATCCCAGAAGTTTCGTGAAGATCGGTTCAAAAATACAGCCCCTAGCCCGAGCGTATTGACATGTGTACTTACTGTGTATTAGTAGCACTGAAAAAATCAAAAGTTCATGTAATATGTATAATTTCTACACGAGAAAAAAACATGTATTATATGTGATGTATGCCATGTTACTAAACATTCATACAAAAGTTTTTCCAAATCAGAACTTTCATACAGAAGTTCTGTACAAAAAACTGATTGCACTAATTTTTGTACCAAATGGCTGCTGGTGGCCATCTTGAATTTCAGACCGCACCCAAAAACACTCGTTCTCGTCCCACGGTAATAACAAAGGTACCCAAAAAGTTTTGTAAAGATCGGTTCATAAATATGGCTTCTATCCCGAGCCATATTGAATTGTTGATGGACGGGCGACAGGCCATGACAAAACCTCAAATTTGACTATGTCAAAGTTGAGCTAATGAAGAAAAACAGGAGGCCCCATGGGGCCTGAAGCGCTCACCTTGAACAGAACACAATATAAACAGAGTCCAAGAATGAGTATACATTAAGCAATCCATCTCCATAGGATACACTGTCAATTCTTAAGCCCCTCAGGAGTGACAAAAATAATCCAAGCATCATGCCTTTTCTTCAGTTGATCATAGTATAAAATGTAGAGATCCCCTATGAAGCCCCTTGATACAACCAATGTGGATTAATCTTAGTTACACACCTCTAGAAGGTATTGAATACAAAATTTCTAATTCTTCACTACATGGCCAATTCTTGCTCCGACAAGGAGCCCAAACTCAAACCCAGGCTCTCGATTTTGAACAAAGTTGAATCGGACCTCCCTAGAGATGTTGTGTACCAAATATGAAAGCATTCTGACTGGTGGATCTGAAGAAGAGAAATTTTAAAGAAATTTCTTCATATTGCACTAAGTTAAAATTTGGATTACCGTAGCGAGCCCAAATATTAACCTACGGATCCAATTTGAACAAACTTGAATCTGACCCCCCTAGAGATGTTGTATACCAAATATGAAAGCATTCTAACTAGTGCATATAAGAAGATTTTTGAAGAAATTTCCTCATCTTGCACTAAGTTAAAATTTGGACTACCATAGCAAGCCCAAATATATACCTAATGATCCGATTTGAACAAACTTGAATACAAATATTAACCTAGGGACTTGGTTTGAACAATCTTGAATCTGACCCTCATAACAATGATGTATACTAAACGTAAAAAGATTCTGACTGGTGGTTCTGAAAAAGATTTTTAAAGAATATTACCCATACTACCCTAAGTTAAAAATTTGGGTTCCGGTATTGATGAGCCCAAATATGAACCATTGGGCTTTATTTTAACAAACTTGTAACCCCCCTATGAATGCTGTATACCGAACATCAAAAGATTCTGACCACTGATTCTGGAAAAAAGATTTTTTTTTTTTTTTTGCAAATATGCCGACTCAGGATTTTTTCGATGCCCCTCTACAGAACACCCTAACAAAACCGATGGCATTTTTTTTACCATTCAATTCTACTGGTCCTAAGGATGCTTCATACCAAATAACAGCTCCCTGTTCCGCGTTGTTTGGGAAATATGGGCGTTTGAAAATATTCATGTTTTTAGCTCCCTGGGTTCCCATGGGGATGCAGGAATTATTTTTTTTGCACGAGTCAAGTACTTATGACCCAATAATGCCACATACCAAATTTTGGGTGGGGGCCAAAAATCTTACCCCTCCCATTACAAAGCCAAATATTGCTTCAAGAACTTCATTTGAACAAACTTGATTCTACATCTCAAAAGGAAGCTCCATAACAAAATCAAGTCATTGTACCCACTGATTCATGAGAAGATGATTTAAAAAATATTTTGGAGCATTTTCCCCAACTCCCTCCCTATGGGGTTGGGCATGTTGAGTTGAACAAAAATGCAATGCCCCTCCGAACCATCACTCACACAAACTTTCACTTGAATTGGCCCTGTGGTTTTGGAGGAGAAGACCAAAACATGGCGTTGACGAACAACAAAAATGGACAGATAACAATGAGATGAGCTAAAAAACATTCACGTGTTCTGACACATACCTAATTTCGTGCAATAAAAGCCCACACTCACTGGCCACAGCTGTTGTGTAGGCCCCACCGGCTATTCCCACAGTCGGGGTGAGACTTATACAAAGGTAATAGGGGAGGCTGAAAATATTTGGTGCGACGTATACGTGGATATACACAGACATAATCGCTTTTGAATTTCCCCGTTCTGCTGATGTTCGCTGCCATTTTCAAAATGAGATTACGAGGGGGTCATAGTGAATGGAACTGGGCATATGGCCATGCAGCCTAATGTCCCTGAGGTGTTCATTTAATCTCTCACGAGCGGTCCTCTCTGTCTCTCCGACGTATATCGCTGCCTGACAAACTTTACACACCAGACAATAAATTAGCCTCAGTTTTACAGTTCACCTTTTTACACACGTCAAAAGTGTTGGTATGAGACGTATTACCTGCGGAGTCCAAAGATAAAACCTTGCAGATGCTACACGAATCCCGGCCTAGTTCAACAGGTGGGGATGTCAGAGTTCTCGTAAGGTTCGACATGGCACCAACGAGATGCGATTCGGAGCTTCATTAATTAAATTTTTGATCATTATTCCAATAATTAGTGTTTGAAATCTAATATTATTCTGTCGGTGGAAATAGGGACGGACCTGGTAATTAGCCATAGTTAATCTGACTCCTAAAATTCTGATTTGGCTCCAGAATCTTAAATACAGGCTTCACAGTAGGCTCGTAACTGTAAGACCTCCATTTCATCCAATGGTTACTAACAGACCTGCCAACCCTCCCGATTTCACCGGGAGACTCCCGGTTTGGCATCCAATCTCCCACGCTCGCGGCAACCTCTATCTGCCACTAAGTTCAGATTGCTGAATTAACCCACTTTCCTACATGTACATTGATAACATCAGGTTTTGACATCATTTTTGAAAGCTCTCAATGAGAGCTTTCCAAAGAATAATGCAAAGAACCAAATGTTATGAATGCAGGAAATTCTTACGCAACTTGCAATGTACCTTCGTTCAGTCACTAGGGGCAAAAAGGGCTCTGTCATATTGCCCATAGTGTATAAAGGCAGTGAATTTTTACGTGCACAGAAATCTCCCTGAGAGCTCATAAAAATCTCCCTGCGGGCTGCACTCAGAGGTCTGGTCACTAAGGAAGCCAAGATGTGGCTGGAATTATTGTGAAAATGAAGTGTCATTGGGGCGATATAAAAATATTTACAAAATATGAACAAATTTTGACAATCGACAGTAATTTAGCACTCTACCAGTTAGGAAGTAAATCTGGATTCTTGATTTCAAAAGTAGGCTCCAAGTCGGATTCTTATTATTCGATGCTCTATTCGATTCCTGCATGAAAATATTGCCCACCCGTGGAAAGTGACCAGCCCATGGTGGCGGAGTTGTAGTGCAAATGTGTTGTAAGCAGATCGTGATCTAACGGATTAAAAAAAAAAACGCTTTTGAAATAACAGTGGAAAATGAAACGTACCATTCCATAACAATCAATAAACACCTCTGTCCACCCCACATATTTTCATAAACATCATTGATTTTAACAATATGCCGGCAAGCCAAACAAGACCTCCAATGGAGATCAACTTCCCTTCTAGCTTTCGGAACATCTCTCAGCACCTGGAAAAAAAAAGATTTTAAAAAAAATATGAACAATTATTTTACTTCTTCAACAAATGTGACAATCACATGTTTCAGACTCGATACATTTTTATTGCATTTTTATTGCATGTCCAATTGGGAATTTGTTTAGAAGATGAAACATGCAAAGAATAAGAAATGTTACACGTACCTTCATATTTAACTGAGGATATTAACACAGAAGCTATTACATGTATAGTACATGTAAAAAGTTTCATAACAAATGGTCACATGAAATAATGATGAGGCTCTGTAAAATCTCTATTAAATAAATCGTAAATTGTTCTTATATTACAAAATGATGAAGACGTTTGTTTTTTACTGCACTTCGATTGTTTGCATTTTGTGACGATGCAGCTATGTCTTGGCAAGTCTTGGCTGCCTATTTAGGAAAGAAACAACTGACAACATTCTTGGTATGTAACTTGCAAATACATGAACACGTGCAAACAAAACCTGCGAATCAATTGATACCAACTGCTAATCAGTGTTCCTGGAGGGGGAGAAGACAGTGAATCAAAATTTTGAAAACAAACAATACCGTGATTTTACAAAATGTTGTTTCGGAAGAATAAAGATTTGTTATAAGTCAGCGATTTAAAAGTTTTTAATGGGCAATCTTCATTGAAATGGCCAGATATCAGAGATATTTGATAGGAAGTGTTAAAAATAACTGGAAAGTGTTGGTTTTTAACTGTCGGCTGTCATAATCGGCCGATGCTCCATAACCAGCCAGTTCTGGCTATCAGTTCATCACTACTGTTTCTTCATCGTAAAGTGTTTGCCTACAAGTAGCTTTTTTCTTGGATATCTGAAACACATTTATCCATGAGTTGTTCTTGTGAGGTTTTAAAACTCAATAAATTTTATGTTTACCTCTAATCTAATTTACTACATGCCGTACGCTGATGATTTTGGGTCAAAGATAATTTATATTCCTTTTACATCATATATTGTCAGGTAACTTTCAATATCTATTTGGTCAAATATGAGTGAACCTGAGGCTGTGCTCGGTTCATTAAATTTGCTTAACAATTCTTACGTAGGACTTTTTAATTTTTCATGCTCCCCTAGGTGGTGGTTCTGTAGATATCGATTAATAAAAAAGAAATTTGCTACCATTGTTTTGGAGGGATTTGTTGTCAATCACCTTGATGTAAGCATAAACGGCACAGCGTTTACCTTCGCCCGACATTTTAGCCTTTGACGAAAGGAATGCAGGTGATGGAGAGGTCATAAACTTGCCAATTCTGGGAAATTTGTTGAAACCAAAAGTCTCAGTTTTTTGTTAAGGCGGTGGTTCGGTTTCGGTTTTGAAAAAAAAAACGGACCGAACCAAAAAACTGATATACATGTACCTTCCAGCCCTATCTCGTATTATTGGAAGACTCCTTGCTACCACTGGCTCTCCTGGTCTCAAAATCCAGGTGGGCCTACTAGCCTAGTACTGGCCTACCACCCCTCTCCTCCCCCCCCTCCCCCACCTAGAGATATTTTTGAGAAAAATGTACTCTAAACCAGGGTATTTGATGACTGGATTCGTATCGCAAATTGCTATACAAAAATGCCCAAATGCTAACCATTTTTCTTTAATATTGGCCTTATATTAACTATATGTCATCACTTTTTGAAAGCAAGATGAAAATTGCTAAATCAAATTTTTAGAAATAAAAAAATACCCTGTAAACTATGCCATCTGGACTGATTGGGCTCGCATGACTGTCTTTTGAGGAGAGCTATAGCTCCCGCCCTCCATGGCTCCTACAAAATCAATTTAAGGTGAGCCATAATTGCTCTCCTTAAGAGCTGTAATAGCTCTCCTTAAACCTTCCATTCCCTTATTAATAACGGACTTAAGTACAGAATAGCTCTCCTGGCACAAATTTAGGGGAGCCGTAGTAGCTCCCCTAGATTTTTCAAAAGTCCAGGTCTGGTCTCCACAGTCGACACCACATCTTTTCAATAGGTAACCCAGACCCCCGCACACTCCTCTTAAATTCCGTGCCTGGCCATGCCAGAAGGTGCCATGGTCGTTTTGATTTTTAGAACAACCATAATTTACACTGATGAGCTTTTATCTGTCATGTTTTGAACTGTACCTTTTTTCCGTTTGCCTTTCGAAGTTGCCATTCAACTTTCAATTTCCATCTGTTGCTTGTGAAACTAAATCAGTTCTATATTATATGAGGCAAAATGTTCAATTTAATTGTGCGCAGGGGATTTTAGGTCTCGCAGGTTTGCATGGTCTGCACTCTGCAGGTAAATACTAAATAGGCGTGGGGACATTCCATCGTGGTATGCTCTCACATGCATACATTGGATAAACACTTCAAGGGAGGTGACAATGTTGAACTTTAAATTCTAAGCATGTGTCCGGGAAACCTATGCGACAAGTATGTTTTGTTTTTCACAGTAATCCGCCATTTAAAAAAACAAAGATTATTTTTTTCTTGTTTTTATTCACAATTTTGTTTTTAGGTAACTAATACATCCAAACATGTACAGCTATACGAAGTTGCTCATTTTGACGTTTTGTAAGTGTGTCAAGATTGTCATTCTGATAATTTCTGACAGAACAAACCAACACACTTTTGTAACAGAGTTGTCAAACATCATATGAAAATTTCTTGGGATGTGTGATCATTCTTCTAATGCGACAGTGACAGTGACTCCTGTTAGACAGTGTTTGTTTCTCTTAAGTCTGAATACATGTACATGAACAATGACGACAGAGTTATCAATTGACGTTATGGATTTAGTTTTAAGTCGTTGACAATGCAAACTGAACAGTGTAAATATAAGTTTCTGACATTTTGTAGAGAAAACCGAAACCGTACTGATTTAACAATTACACGGTTTCGGTTTCCAGAGCCAAACCGATTCACAAAACCGGTTAATCACACAACAATAATGGACATCATCTCGAGACTCACTTATTGATACTGAAAGCCTCAAATCTTGGCTTACAGTCTTGAAAATGTCATTGGTGCAAGTATAGTCCACAACATTTTTGTTTTTAAATTCCATTCAAATGTATACAGAAATTATGTGACGGTGACCAACAGATTCGCAGATATTGCATTTGCATTTATTATAAAGTGAATTATGTGGCCATTCTGGTAATTTGATATTACGCACGGTATCTTAAAACAGGCTGGGATTTTAAAACCGAATTTGCATTTGTGTTTATTGGAGAGCAGTTGCGATTTTCGGTAGTCTTTCACTACTGATCCCAACCTGTGGTTGCGATCAATCTCCCAGCTCTACTACCTTCTCAACTTTGAACAAATTTTTGACGAAATACAGGCATATCGCAATATTTCTTTTGACGTCATCACCGGTATTCAAATCTGAATATCACGCAGGCCTAACAATGACTAATTATGACTGCAACATGGAGATGAAGTTAAGTTTAGTCAATTGTTTATACCCACATTGCCCATTTTAGAGAACTTCCACCCCAAGCATTGATGACTAGGTCCAACATGTATTTTACCAGTAGAAGTAAGAATAGAGCCTGTTTACCAGAGTGAACAAGCACTGCTGCACATCCCAGGGTTCCCAAAGGGATACTTTGTTATCACATTAATGATTATGCAACAGACTTCCACCACATCGCTATCTTTTCCCGACAGATCTCTGAAATGTGTTACGAACACCAATGCACTGGAGTTCAGTGATATTGCCGCCATCGTCCTGTGAAATGATTTTGAATTCTCCTTTGAATGGCAGTTGTTAGAAAGTTTTACTGTGAACAATTTCTTTAATTTATCACTCATGCTATATTTTAAAAAAATTTGAAACAGATCTAAACCGCAAACATACAAACTGACGTCAAGAGAAATCGAAAGTACCCAGAATGAAAGTGTCAATGACACTGTAGCTCAACTTGTCAAGACATGTACATGTATAGTATGTGACACAGCAATGACAAACATCTAGGTAATGACCTGATAACAAAGGTACATATAAAGTATTGTAACGGTCTGTACATAAATACTGACCGTAGCCTGTAAAAAATGTATAGGTAAAGTCAGGGACCAGCCTAGGAGGAAATTTTAGGGAGACTCCATGTCTCCCTACAGAAAAAATAGGGAGACTGCAGAGTCATGTAGGGAGACTTCATAGGCAAGTGGGGAAAATTAAGAATATTCATGTACCACCCCCGCCGCCCCTTCATATTTTCAATTTGTGGTCCTCCATTAATGTCCCAATATTCCAGGTCCAGTTGTCTATGAGGCATCTATGACAGGTTAAAAAATCACAAAGTAATTATTGACTGAAAATCCCCCACTGCTACCCTCTCCTTCATGACCCCCCTCCCCTCTTCTTCATGCCAATCCCCCAGCACCCTCCTGTGGTTGCCTTTCACCAAAGTCCACTAAGCTAATAATTTCCTAAGTCTGAAAGTGTGAACAGGACCAGATGTAAGAAGGTTGCTTGTAGTGTTGAAACGATTAGTGATTTTCAGGAATCGACTAGTCGCCAGCAGTAATCGATTACTAATCGACTAGTCGAAGCCCCCATGTTATTGTTATCAAACACGTGTAACGCCGTTCTTTCCTGGTTAAAACTAACAGTAATACTTGCAATGAAACAATAACAAGTGAAGCTTTCAAAGTCCTCAAAACCTCTTTCAATTTCGAGAGAGAATTAATGTTGGTAGCTTCTGTTTAAAATCTTTTTTTCTCAATATAGTCACTGATATTTTAATAAAATAAATCATTTTTCAGGTTTTTTTTATATTATTCGTTCCATCCCATTGAATGTCAACAAAAGGAAGTGCTCTTTACGCATGCGTGATGTACATCCCCTGTCGAAAATTAAGCACAGTTAACGCCCACAGCAGTCATCAGCCTGTCAATAATTGTACACCGAACACTCCCACACAACTTCTTGTATTATGACTTAACCTCTTATCTGTCCATAATTATGCATACATCGAACACGCCTACTAATTTCCATATTGTCTGCTTTGAAAATCATCACCTGACCTGATTGGGTTTCCTCTTAACTCAGTTGCAGTTCGAGGAAAAGCTAGTTTCACTTTCAATTTCCCGGAAACTCGCAGATTTCCAGGAATTTGTCCGCATGTATTTACAAAATGAAAATAAAAAGCACATGGATTTTGTAATTGGTTCTTTAGTGATAACAAATTGTTCCAAATACGAACTGGTATGTGTTCTTCCATAATTTCTCTTTGATGTTTCTGTAAGACATTTCGAACTTACCAGTACCTGGTGAACAAATTGATGTCCGTAGGTGGCCTAATTTCATGTCAACTTTGGGTCCTAATTTTCCTGCAGGCTCGAGAATAAGCTCACTCATATATTTTTCCCTGTTTACTTCACGCACCCCTGGTCTTATTCAATCTCTGGTCAGTTGGCCAACTAGGGTTGTTATTCATGCAGTCGGAAACATCAAACACGTTATTTCCGTGGGTTGTTTTTTTATTTCGGGAGTTTACTTTTGACGTTCGCAACAATGTTGGGTGAATTTAAGGGGATGGTGTATGGTTGGGGCAGATGTTCCGACTAATCGACTAGCAGATTTAGGGATCGACTAATTTAATAATCGCGTCGACATCGATTAGTCGGCTAATCGTTTCAACACTAGTTGCTTGGGAGGTACTTTGTTAGTAAAGAAACAAAATACATTCTGGGGTTGAGTATTTTGTAAAAGAAATGTCATTCCGCATCATTTTTATGGCATTCTGGTGTCATTCCGCGTCATTTCATGTCGTTCCGTTGTTTAGGAGGACCCTTTTTCAAGATCGTCCACATGCAATTGTGTCCTGTACAAAGCTTTTCTTGTCATCACTAAAGCTTTTTTCATGTGTTTCAATTCCATTCGTGTTTTTGTGGGAATAGATGGCCCAACAGTTAACAGTCGTCAGCAAAACGAAATAAAAATACTGTGTTATAAAATACATCCGTTGTGTATACATTTTCGGCATCCTAAGCGACGTAACCTACTTTCAAACTGAGTTATTTTGTTGAGTCGCGTAAGTCACCTATTTTCGTTTCGACATTTGAAGCTCCGACTGAAACGCAACAAAATAGAAATAAAAAAATCTGCCAAAAGAGGCAATGGACAATTGATTGTCGTGTGATTTCATTAAATGGATGTTTGACGAATTAAAATGCCCATTTATCACACTCGAGCACATTCGATTTTTGAAAATAATCGTTTTCATGCAAAGCTCGTATCACTCAGTTCAGCCTTTCCTCATTTTGGCCAATTTTTAGAGGGCGACTTGTAATCGCCCCGACTATTTTTCTAGGCGACTTTGAGCTTAGAAGGGCGACATAATCGCCCTAGTCACCCTCACAGCTGGTCCCTGGGTAAAGTATTGTGAAGGTGGGTGACAGTCAGATGCTAAACTAGAAAAGAAATCTTTGAGTCCCAAAGTGGGTCTGACTGAACCCCAAAATATTTGTTCTCATAGCACACTGATAACAAAGGCACCCCAAAACACACTCATTCCTGTCCCAAGGTGAAAACAAAGGTACCCAAGAAGTTTCGTGAAGATCAGTTCATAAATACGAGCTGTATAGAAGTTGTGACAAAAAACTTATTGGACCTAATTTCGGTACAAAATGGCCACTGGCAGCCATCTTGAATTTTGGACCGCACTCAGAAACACTCGTTCTCGTCCCAAGGTGATAACAAAGGTACCCAAGAAGTTTCGTGAAGATCGGTTGATAAATACAGCCTCTAGCCTGAGCCGTATTGACATGTGCACTTACAGTGTATAAGTAGCACTAAATAAATTAAAATTCATCTAATTTGCATAATTTCTGCACGAGAAAAAAACCTGTACTGTATGTGATGTATTCCATTTTACTAAACATTCATATGAAAATTTATTCAAATCAGAACTTTCATACAAAAGTTCGGTACAAAAGACTGATTGCACTAATTTTGGTACAAAATGGCTGCTGGTGGCCATCTTGAATTTCGGACCACACCCAAAAACACCTGTTCTCATCCCACGGTGATAACAAAGGTACCCAAGAAGTTTTGTAAAGATCGGTTCATAAATAAGGCCTCTAGCCTGAGCGTATAGAAGTTGTGTACAAAAACTGATTAGACCTAATTTCGGTACAAAATGGCCACTGGCAGCCATCTTGAGTTTTGGACTGCACCCAGAAACACTCGTTCTCGTCCCAAGGTGATAACAGAGGTACCCAACAAGTTTCGTGAAGATCGGTTGATAAATACAGCCTCTAGCCCGAGCCGTATTGACATGTGTACTTACTGTGTGTAAGTAGCACTGAAAAAATCAATGTTCATCTAATTTGCATAATTTCTGCACGAGAAAAAAACCAGTACTGTATGTGATGTTTTCCATTTACTAAACATTCATACAAAAATCTGATTTCACCGAAGTCTGTACAAAATGGCCGCCAGCGGCCAACTTGAATTTCAGATCGGTCCCCCAAACACCCGTTCTCATCCCACGGTCATAACAAAGGCACCCAAGAAGTTTCCTAAAGATCGGTTCATAAATAAGTCCTCTACCCCGAGCCATATTGAATTGTTGACGGACAGACGGACGACTGGCCATGGCATAAGCTCAAATTTGGCTTCGCCAAAGTTGAGCTAAAAATGACAGGAAGTAAACAATATACTAGTATAGGGATACTTATTTGGACTTCACGGTAATCAATTTCATTGTGTATAGAGTTACTTCCCTTATTGTGTCTGGGTTGTGAAACAGGATTTTCAGCGAATTCCCTGTCGCATATTTAGTTCTGGATCATAAATACAATTCGGACATGATTTACATACATATTATATTTTTGTGTGTTGCGCATAGTAAAAGAAGAGGGGAAATATGTCGCGAAAGTAAAGTCTGGTTAACTTATTCAGACCCTGTCATTCAAGATGCGATGGTTATAACTTATATTTGACGAACCGGTCATCTGTTCGTGTGGATTTCAAGTTACATAACCGACCTGTGAACGGACAAGCATTCGTTTGCGTCAAATTTTGTACACTGTAATTGTACTTTTTCTTGTTGGTCTAAACATTTATTTAAAGGTACTCAGTATAGACATCTACTTTGGCACAGTCGTACTGACCAGAATCTTTCATGATTGTTACCTGCCTGCGTATAAGATGTGCTTGTATGCCCTGGTATCATACCAGTGGTATGAAGTTCAAAAAGTTGGTGCCACTTATTGGTAAGAGTACATGTGTAAGAGTTTACAACTTTTTAGTTTTTACATGGAAGAATCACAGAAAACGAAGTTGCAGAGGGAATGAGGGTCACAGTTATGTTGCGGTTATTACTGTTCGAATAATTCAATAATTTTGTTATTTTTTCAAATGAACAGTTGAGACAATAAATCACTAAAATAATATTTGTGGAATTGAGTTTTATTGTCTGTGTCACATCCAAAATAAACAAACAGGGAAGTAAAAGAACAGTCAGTCAGCCATTATCCTTTTTCAAGTGTAATGTCAAAAATATCCATATACTCCACAACCTTTTCGTCATGACAGGGTGTTTGATGACTGGATTCCCATCACAAAATATTGTTCAAAAATGTCCAAATTCTAACCAGTTTTCTTTCATATTGGCCTTATATTCACTATTTATCATCACTTTTTGAAACCAATATGGAAACTGGTAATCAAATTTGTAAAAACAAAAAATACCCTGCATGAATATTAATTATACAAACAAACTCTACCACAACTCCAGCCCTGCATGCTTATGAACATTACTATTTGTACTGTTGGTTGATTCCAACGGTTCACTGACATTTTGGCCTCCAATAGGGCTGAGATGTCCTGTCTATCGGGCCAACACATCCCGGGTTTAGTGAATTTTTAAACAATTTTTTTTTACATATTTTGGAACTTAATTTCCTCCATGTTGATGGTCACAAAAAGTTGTCTTTGAAAAAAAAAAACGAACTTACCTTTATGGAAGATTAATTTATCCATAAAAATCCCATGAAATAAAGCAGGAATTAATTATATTTTATATTATGTGTAAGCACAAATAAAGTATGTTCACTGATGTGAAACGAATAGACCTTTTTATCGATGCAGAATCGGAAATTCAATCGCAATTGTGCAGAAGGGTTGATAATCTGCTCTGTGCGAATGTGACCAAGTTTGATGACCTTCTCTGTGCGAATGAGATCGAGATTCCAATTCCGCATCGATAAAAAGGTATATTCGTTCCGGCGCCATTACCGGGTTATTGTTTTTACTGTTTTATATTTATACAAAAACATGGCCGATTTCGAAATCTCCGTTGACGCCTCACCAGTACTCAAATGACAATTAAAAAATAAAACATAGTTTGGATCAATAAACTCTGCCCAAATGTAAGGAAATACGTGTACTATCGATTGCAGCCGGTAATATGGGTGAAAGCTTGATATATATTCCTAATTTCGAGTTCCCATAAAAACTTGATGGGAACTTTTTCTATAGGATTGAATGGGAAGAATCTGAATGTAGAGGGGTAGCCTCTACGTTCGGGTCGCTGAACTACTGTTAACCCTTTACCTAACATGAAAAGCAGACGACACTTGACAAAAAATGATTGAATAACAATTTTTTTTTATTTTTTGTCTCAAAAACTTAGGTTATGACCCCTCATTGGAACGAGCTCGTTCCAATGAAGGGTCATAACCTATGTTTTTGAGACAAAAAAATGAAAAATATTAAAAATTAATTGGCGATTTTTGAGAATAGCGCTGGCCGGTTTTGGCCGTTACGTTGGATAAAGGGTTAAGGGCCTATATAAGTAATGGAATTTTGTTTATTTTGAAATTCTCACCTCTCATATTCCTTAAATTCAGACTAAATACACACAAATTATGAAGGTTGGGATGTATAGAATACGAAACACATATGTAATCAACTCATAGAGTCGACTGTAGGCACCACTGGTTCCTGGAAGTCTGCTACCATATTCGCACCAGAACTGATAATAAAATAATATTTCATCAGAACAACTTGTGGCCAAATGTGCTTCATATATCCAAGAACAAAGCTAGGCATTCAAAACACTTTCGAATACAGCGATAGAACTGCATTTTGGAAAAGGACAACACTGCATTTTTTATTGAAGATGGTTTCCATGCCTTACGGACATGCGCAAATCGCTCGTTACCACGAATTTTCATCGAAAAACAAAATCATAATTCTAAGAAATTTCAACAAGTATCATGATATCTTTAATTGAATATGGCAACTGTGCAATCTCAATCTAATAGCGGCATACTGTATGAAGCCGATCTTTTTCATTATTTGATTTTAGACGGCGTTGTTTTTACATGCTTTTTCTGACCGATGACGTCGACCGGAAATCGAAAGTATACTCATACGTAAACAAAAGCAAAGGCTTTGGAATTTTCCCCAATGCAGCTCTGTCGCCGTGTTTTGAAGAATTTTTATCCCCTAGCTTTGTTCTTGGATATGTAATGCACATTTGGCCACAAGTTGTTTTCGTGAAATATTATCAAATTATCAGCCCAGCGATAAATATTAATTATCAGCGAAAACGGCAGCAGACTTCCAGGAACCAGTGGTGCCTAGGCTACAGTCTACTCTATGAGTTAATTACACGTGTTTCGTGTTCTATACATCCAAACCTTCATTTTGATGTACATTTTGTGTATATTAAATTTGAAATGAAGGAATATCAGAGGCGAGAATTTTCAAAATAAACAAAATTTCAATTACTTATATAGGCCCTTAAACCCTGACTGACTGTATTTCACTATTTGATTTGATTTTAATTTTTATGGAATATCTGATTCAGAGAGGTGGGAATCTCCCTACTAATTTTCCTTACTTATATAGCACCTTAATCCGCGATAAAACCCCCGACACGTGTTGTTCGGGGTGACAGTCAATAACATTTTGTTTATTTTGAAGACGTGTCACGCTCGGTGCTCACCTTCAAAGCGAATTTTTCTTGTGTCGATCTGGAGTAACATTCAACCACCTTGCCGTTGATTCCCATTCCCAACACATTACCAGTTATTCTGTAGTCGTCAGTAACGGGATTCTTTTTGGGCGAAAGACTCCGTGATTGAGTATCACCCATCATATTTGTTTTGTATTGGTGGTACTTTTATTATACGAACAAACAGCAACTGACAAAACCATTAAAAACTTGAAACGAAAGAGGAAATACAACACTCTTACGAAATTTCTGTCTGTTCGTCAGAGATGGATGCTGCCGGATGTGACGTTTTGTGACAAATACCTATATTTAGAATTACGTCATGTTAAAAGAGAACACAAGCATCTAAATATACCGCATTAAGAGAATTCCCAAACTGACAGCAGAAGATGGAGTTTTCCCTAAACCTATACAAGAAAAGATTTGTGCAAGCACAAGCGCGCAATAAAATGCCCATAAAAACGCTTATTTTGTGCATATCATGCAAGATTTTCGTATTACAACATAAACAAGAACCATTTTGTGAAGAAAGTAGAGTCCCTCTCACTAAAAGAAGCAATTTGACCAGTGATTCACAAGGGGAAATGCCCGTTTCGCCCACTACCCATTTCGTCCGCCAGCGAGACCGAATCGTCCGCTTGTCATTTCGTCCGCTAGACGTTTCGTCCGTTAGGGAAATCGGGATGAGTGTAATGAAGAAAACAACAACTCAGATTTCTTTTATTTATTATTTATTCTTTATTAATAGGACATATAAGGAATAATTCAGTGAAAAATATGATATTTATTGAGAAAAATATTGTGTGGTTTTATATTGGTACAGTTTTCTGATTATTTTGCATTTATTCAAGGAATAATGGCGAAATAATTAGAGACATTTAGTGAAAAAGTGCCATTTATTGAGAAAAATTTGTAATACTTGGTAATTTTTTTCTGATTATTTTCCATTTATTCAAGGAAGAATAGCGAAATAATTAGAGAAATTTAGTGAAAAAAGTGACATTAGTAGTAGGAGAGGGATGGATCGGCCCGGTTGGTCGGAGGGGAAGTGACGTCATAGTCAGGTGACCTGGTGGCGCCATGTTGTGTTGTCATGGTAACCCGCGTGAGCGGCCATCTTGTGACGTCATCACCATAGTGATACGTGGTCCTAGTGCCCATGCACAGCGATTGTTGTTAGGTTGCTACGTGTTTCCGTCAGCCATTTTGTATATTGCAGGCCGCTATCTTGGTTTCTATGATAGCATCCGGTTGCTATGTGACCTAAAACCTTCTAATAGGACAGGGGTATGTTCGGAGGGTGTGTTCGATTGAACGGGAGTAATTTCCCGATTCGTAGAATTACCACAAACAACCCGACAATCCCCCAAAGCACCAAAATCCACCCAAACTACTGAAATTGACTTTATTTGATACGAATTCCCCCCCCCCCCGAATCATATTTAGGACCGCCATACCATGGTGCCGAGAGGCCCCTAGGTAACGAGAAGGCCCACGGGGGTAAGTTCGATTGAACTAGAGTAGTTTTTCTGGTTCGGATTTCCCCCAGAATCCTTTTCGCGACCACCATACCATGGCTTATAATAGTAGCACGTAGTGATCTATTACTGAGGGGCCCTTTTGATTATAGCCAACTGATAGACAATCTCCATGAAAGCCTATATCATTCCTAATGCCAAGAATCTATCAAGTATTTACTGATAAGTCATTGCTCGAACTACTAGAATCCCACTGAGCAAATAAGCCATAGAGTATTTACTCGAACGAGTGACTCGCATATACGACTCTTAGCCTCATTTCGATATTTGAGGATACCTATGATCTGCATTGTATTATTTGAGGATACCCATCAGGATACCTTCTGGAGAATTCCTTTTTTTCTCGTATGAGGCCATGAGAGACATGAGAAAATCCCTCAATGAGGTCTAATATACTATCCCTCTTAACGTCATTTCTTTTGAGGCCATGAGGGCCATGAAAAAATCCCCCAATGAGGCCTAATTTACTATCGCTCTTAGCCTCATTTCAGTATTTGAGGATATCTATGGCCCGGTATTGTATTATTTGAAGATACCTATCCAGGATATTTTCTTGAGAATCCCTTTTTTGTCGTATGAGGCCATGCAGGCCATGAGAAAAGTCCTCAATAAGGTCTAATTTACTATCCCTCTTTACCTCATTTCTTTTGAGGGAATGAGGGCCATGCAAAAATCCCCCAATGAGGCCTAATTTACTATCCCTCTTAGCCTCATCTCGGTATTTAACAACCATAGCCCCTGGGGCCCCAATTTCAGCACGCCGTTTTTGAAAAAAAACGTCTGGCCATCGGCACCCCTTTTTAGTCGTACGAGGCCATGAGGGCTATGAGAAAAGCCCCCAATAAGGTCTAATATACTATCCCCCTTAGCCTCATTTCGTTTGAGGCTATGAGGGCCATGAAAAATCCCTCAATGAGGTCTAATTTACTGTCCCTCTTTGTCTCATCTCAGTATTTAACAGCCATAGCCCATGGACCCCAATTTCAGTATCCCTTTTTGAAAAAAAAAACGTCTGGCCTTCGGCCTTTTTAGTCGTATGAGGCCATGAAGGCTATGGGAAAAGCCCCATTGAGGTCTATCTTACTAACCCCCTTAGCCTCATTTCTGTTGCGGTCATGAGGGCCATGAAAAAATCCCTCAATGAGGTCTAATTTACCAGCCCTCTTAGCCTCATTTCGGCATTTAAGGATACCTGTGATCCAGCTCCTAAACAGCTTCTATCTCCCATATGGCTCCTATACAGTTCCCATACAGGTAGTCTTACCAATGGCTTCCATCTTATCCCCAAAGCTCCAAGTTCACTACTTGTCTATGATCTATCTGTCCTATCATTACCTTCTACACCAGTCTTGTGCCATTGCAGCCCTGTACCAGTACTATTGGCCGCACTATCATCCATTAATATTGTCTTGTAACACTACTTCCTAGCTATACCTATCATCGATGAAGGTTGAATTATTTTGCTTCATTTCGAATGTATACATATAAACGGGGTATATAAGATATTCCGTAACTGAGATTCTTATACGATCCGGTAAAATTTGGATTCCGGGTTTTTACATATACACTCGAGTGTATTCCCCTTCCCTATTGGAAGAATTAAGTTCAAAGGGTGTTACTACCTTCATTGGGGTTATAGTTCAAAAATATCTTTCAGATCACCTTCGTTATATTTTCATTACGGCTGTAGTTAAAAACGTTTGTTATGGAGCCCAGTCTTTGCTCAGTCATTGTTATTTACTGTTCACTTCGATCTTGGTTGTGTTGGATCTTCGTTTTGTTCGGTTTAAGGGTGTTAATATTATTTATATATTATATGTAGTTCATTCAAACAGTTCAAAGGGGTTGACACTGGGTTGTTTTTTCATTGGGGTTACAGTTCAAAACACCTTTGTTTGGTTCATTCAGTTTTGTTCAGTTCAAGAGGGTTAACACTGGGTTATATTTAGGGCTTATAGTTCAATACTTTGTTCTGCTGACTTCGATCTTGGTTGTGTTCAATCAGATCAGTTCGATTTTCCTTCACTATGTTACATTCTGTTCACTTCGATCTTGGTTGTGTTCAACCAATCCAACTTGTTCGATCTTCGTTCACTTTGTTATGTTATGGTCACTTTGATCTTGGTTGTGTTGGACCTTCGTTCCCTACGACTTCAACAGTTCAACCGTAGTTGGGTTGGTTCTGTTCATAATTCAGTTTGGTCCAACCAGTTCATCTTTTTCACTTTGTTATGTTATGTTCACTTCGATCTTGGTTGTGTTGGATCTTCGTTCACTTTTGTACATTTGTCGTTTTGTAAGGGTTGTTATCGTGTTTTATCTGTTCAGGTTCTTGTAGAAGTTCTTGAATTGGCTGTTATCACTCCCTTTCCATACCCTTGAGTGTATATGTAAAAACACGGAATCCAAATTTTACGGAATCGGATAAGAATCTCAATTACGGAATGTCTTATATACCCTATTTATATGTATACAGGGGAAAAGAAGCAATATGATTCAACCTTGGTCGATGTTATAGTCGAGGCTGAAATAGGTATAGCTAGGAGGTAGTGTTACAAGTCAGTATTAATGGATGATAGTATAGCCAATACTACTGGTACAAGGCCGCAATGACACAAGCCTGGTGTAGAAGTTAATGATAGGACAGATAGATCATAGACAAGTAGTGGCCTTCGAGCTTTGGAGATAAGATGGAAGCCTTTGGTAAGACTGTTGGCGATTAGTCAACTATGAAAATTGATAGTCGCGACAGCCCTAGTTAATGAAGGTCAGTATTTAGGAAGAACCGAGGACACTTATTTCTGTTCCCAAAATACTTAGGTACCGCGGTGTAGACAAATGGAACACGACCAACGGATGTTCACCTGTCAAAAAGATTAGGTCAGACTTTCTCGTCGGACTGTTTTCATGTCACTGTTGCAAAAACACTTTAGCAGACGGCACAAAAGCACATATATCTATTACAGATTTTTTGCGCGTATTATTTAAGGACAATGCACAGAAATGAACATAATGCAAAATAAAATAAAAGAGAATTACAAATATTCATTTCGGATTTTGCAGATATCCATTTTATCTTCCGTAAATTGAATCTTACAGAGCATTGAAATCCCCATGAATTTTTTTCAGAATCGTTCCAAATATGACGCGCGCGTGCGCGCTAAATGAATGTACGGAAGCTGACTAGTGCCATGTACAAAGCCGTTTTATGACGTAATTACCGAATATCTAAACATTCCTACTGGTGTATCTGAAAATGATGATTTTTAAAAGATTATTCCCCATCTTGCACTAACTTAAAACTCGAGCTGCATAAAAAGCCGAATTATCATCCGATGGACTTGATTTGAACAAAGTTCAATCCGACCCCTAGTAGGATTCCGTTCATCATAATATATGAAAAAATTCTGACTAGTGGTTCTTTAGAAGAAGAGTTTTCAAGATTATTCCTCACACTGGACTAAGCTAAAGTTGGGTCTCCAACAGGGAGCACATATATTAATCTAGGAACTTGCTTTGAACAAATTTAGGTCTACCCCCCCCCCCCCCCCTCCAAGGTGTTGTACTATATCGCATATATTCAAAAATTCTAACTTGCACTAACTTAAAAATCGAGCTCTCGCATGGAGCCCAAATATTAACTGAGGGTCTCGATATGAATATACTTCAATCTGACCTCCGTTACAAGGATGCTGCATACAAAATATCAAACGATTCTTCTTGGTGGATCTGGAGCTTATTTAAAGCGTACTTCGATTTTTATTTTATTTGCACCAAGATCAAATTTGGTCCATGTTGAACCCAAATTTATATGAAAACGAGGGGTTTGATTTTAAGAAAGTTTTACCTGACTCCCTATGGATGCTGTAAACCAAATACCAAAAGCTTCTCACAGTTGGTTCCGGAGAAAGGTTTATAATTTTTGCAAATATGCTTACTTGTCATTTTTTCGATTAATTGTACAGCACACCATGACACAACCGATGGCAATTTTTAACCATTCCATTCTACTAGTCCTCAGGACGCTTCATACCAAATACCAGTTCTCTGTTCCGTGCGGTTTGGGGAATATGGCTATATATGTGGAAACACATAGGAACAGGTTCCTTCCAACAAAGTAAACGCATATGTACAGTGCCGAGTACCGGGTTCGCCACAGACGACCAAATTAAAGGTTACCCGATTTGGACAAGGCATTGTGAAGGAAGGTCGTAATGATTGGGGCGCAAGATTTTCTCACCCAGGATTGCGGAAGCATTCTGCGATGCACTGTAGCAGGATAAAGATATGGCGTGGAAAATTCAGCAGTCAAGACCGATGAATTTAGTAATTTAGCAGTGCACGGCCGTGGATCCGTAAGCATGCCGGTATCGACGGAATGGTGTCCGGTCGTTTCGTGCCTTTTCCCGTTCGTCCTCCGGGTTGTTTAATCAACTCCCTGTCGAACGAGAAAGTTCATTGAAACAAAAAGCGACTCAACATAGACTCACTGCGCCTATTTTTTAACAGTGATGTACTTTTTATTTATCTTATTTGAACACACATTATACTTTAGGAGTGGTGTAGGTACCCGATCGTCCCTTATTACCCGGAGCTTTGGGTGTGCAACTAGTGTTAAATTCCCACAGGAACCGGAGCCGTTTGGGGGTGCAACTTTGGGGGTGCAAAAGTACGGCCCCATACATCTAGATCTGGTAAATGGTGTACGTACTGCATATATAGTATGCTATGGTATGTATAGTGATATATGTACGCATGGGGCTATAGGTATATATTATGGGTAAGTGGTGGAAAGATGATGGGAAAATTGGGTTTTCTTGAAGGTTTGTTTCCGCGAAACGGTTGACGTTGCTATTGACGTCGTGACGTCATGATGCGCACGCGACGTCATAGAGATGTTGACCACTGTTATTGTCCAGTATACAATCTGGCATAACGTTATTCGGGTTACCAGTACTATTGGCGGCTTCTGTTATTCTGTCCAATATCTCATCCATTACTTCCTGGCTATACCTATCTCAGTCTCGACTATAACATTGATCAAGGTTGAATCAGATTTCCCCTGTATACATATAGGGCATTCCGTAATTGAGATTCCTAGCCGAGTCCGTAAAATTTGGATTCCGTGTTTCAACAACAGGCATTACACTTACCCACAGTACCCCTTGGCCTAGCATTATATACTACCTATACAAGTCATAGGATAACATGAAGCATTGTGCGGATTAATAGTACTAAGGACTAACATGGGACCTGTAGGGGGAGAACGCGTAAACCCTACACTACCACACTAGACGACCATGCATTACACCCACCCACCCACCCACAATAACGTCTGGCCCCACATTACATACTACCTATATTAGTTATGGGGTGACATAAAGCATTAAGTCGATTAGTAGTATCAATGGCTGTCGGGGGCCCACAGAGCTATATATTGTTCATACTATACTGTTGTTTTATACTGCCAGGCATTACCTCCACCCCCACAAAATCACTAGATCTACCATAACGCACTACATATACCAGCCATATAATAAAACAAAGCAGTCGGTTGGTTAATAGTACCAAGCACTAACAGGGGGCCTATAGGTGTATATACCGCCCATACTAAAGTACCGTTCTAAACTACCAGGCAGTACCCCTACCCACAATACCCCTATGCCTACCATTGCATACTACCTATACCGGTCATAGGATAACATGAAGCATCAGGTGATTTAATAGTACTAAGGGCTAACATGGGACCTGCAGGGGCCCACAGAGGTATATATCGTCCATACTATACCGTTGTTCTATACTGCCAGGCATTACCCCCACCCCCACTCCACAATACCACCTGACCTGTTATAACGTACTCCCTATACCAGTCATTGAATAGTACAAAGCAATCGGCTGGTTAATAATATCGAGGACTGGACCTACAGGGGTATATACCATGCATCCTACGCCACCCGTTCTAAACAACCTAGCATAATACTGCCTGGCCTAACACTAAACTACCAATACCAGCCATAAGATAATACAAAGGATTCGGTAGGTTAATAGTACAAAGGGGGGTAATAGACCAACAGATCATTCATCCTGTACTGCCAATCTAAACCACCAATGACTATCTCGCAATACCACACTACCACCCACCCACCCTACTGCTTGACTCAGCTATATCAGACATAGGATAATATGAAGCATAAGGTGGATTAATAGTACTAAGGGCTAACTTGGGACCTACATGCATATATATCCCTACTACTATGTCGCCGCCACTCCATACGAGAAGCCCGACATCCACTGACCCGAATAACGTTATGTCAGATTGTATACTGGACAATAACAGTGGTCATCATCTCTATGACGTCGCGTGCGCATCATGACATCACGACGTCAATAGCAACGTCAACCGTTTCGCGGAAAAAAAACCTTCAAGAAAACCCAATTTTCCCATCATCTTTCCACCACTTACCCATAATATATACCTATAGCCCCATGCGTACATATATCACCATACACACCATAGCATACTATATATGCAGTACGTACACCATTTACCAGATCTAGATGTATGGGGCCGTACTTTTGCACCCCCAAAGTTGCACCCCCAAACGGCTCCGGTTCCTGTGGGAATTTAACACTAGTTGCACCCCCAAAGCTCCGGGTAATAAGGGACGATCGGGTACCTACACACCACTACTTACTTTTGTCTCAAAGAAATTATTAAAATATATGTAGAGAACTGTTTTTTTTTCTCATCGCACGGCAGTTCAACATTTACAATGAAGACACATATAGGGGAAGGTGGGGCAAAACGTAACGCTTTTGGGGCAAGAACGCTGTAACGTCAAAAAACGCGGTCATACTAAATACCAAGGTATACCGAGGGATACCAAGGGGAAGGAAAATAGGGGTGGGAATGGGGTTAAAAACTCTGAAAAGGGTATGGGGTTGTGTATGATGAGTACATAAAAAATTTAAGCAGTATGTGCATGGTTTTAATGCCATATTTGAGAATTATGGGCGTTAAAGTAATAGCGTTCGCCGAAAAATCAGCTCTCGTTAGTAGGCAGCTTGGTAATTATTTACAGCGGTAAGCGACAGTGTGAATTGTTAATCGCGCTGAGACTTGTTAATTGGTCCTCTTTCTCGGCAATTGCAATCAATGCCTGCTTCCCAAACTCAAAACACATATATTATGCGCCAGGCATTTGAAGGAGAATGCGCTCCACAATCTTCACAACATACATAATAAAGAAACCGCAAATAACATGATCAGCATTATCTTCAATTCAGATAGATGGCTTCTCACGACTGAGGATCCTGTTGTATACGAAGAAATTTCAACTAACGCATTGACAATTTACGGAGACTGAATATATTTGGCAGCGACATTTTTACCTCATCTAAAATCCAAAGTATTCGAACCAAGACAGACACATACTGACATCCCAGAATTATGGACAAATAACAAATGTGAGAGTATGTAGGCCTATAATATTATTAAAAAATGGCAAATGAATGGAGAATTTTGAGATTGACAGATTTGACTTGACAGACTTGAAGGCATTGTTGTGGACCAATATCATTACATTAGGAATTGATATTTTCGGAAGTGATTTTTCATTCGCAAACGATGCAAACAAAAAAAAACAAACTTGCCGTAAAACAAGAGACGTGATCAGCATTCACGGCAATTGCAAAAAAAAAAAAAAAAAAAAAAAATGGTCAGGTTAAAAGGGTGAATACCTCGAAAATAAAAAGTTTCAACAAAACACCAAGGCTAAATTAAAGCCGTTGACACTGAGCCGAAATAGCTAAAAAACATATACAGTATATACACATATACTATATACAACCCGTAGCTTTGAGTTTATCGAGCGTAGCCGAACGAAATATTACACTTACGCACTTCGTCCAGACACCGATGTGGCCTATTAATTACAAAGCTACCTACTAAATACCGAGGGACAGTTTTCGGTGACAGCTCAGTCTGTATATCTTGCATTTACTGGAATAAATCAACGGTCATATCACATATTTTGTTTCAATGGACTAAATTATGTATCTGCACATATATTTAAGCCTATTAAACAACTCTTACTGACTTATTTTCCTTCACCTCGGTATACCTCGGTATCCCGCGGTATTTAGTAGGATCCCCAAAAATGACCACCTGTGAGCTTTGCGCATCAATGGTCGCTTGTATTGGTTCACTTGTTTTCTTTAGCTAGCATTTAACGAAGTACACAATGAATTTTAAAAATCACGAAAAGTATCCCCCTTTGCAACACCATTAGGGCAAAAAGGACTGGTGTTTCCGTTTTCCCCAATGGAACGAGAAACTGTAATTGACAAAAGTGACCCATTTTGACTCGTGGGACTGTAATAGAAGACCATGTTCTATGTAGACAGTAAAATCTCTTGGTGTACAAGTGAGGGGAGGGTTCGGAGATAGGTGAGTGCGAGGAGGCCCTCTTGATTTGACAGGCAGTGCAATTGCATGTGAATGTGTGTACGGATGTGTGTGCATATTTTGTTTATTTTCGGTGGGAAGGGGCAGACATATATCCTGATAAAAAATACTATGGTACACCGCAGTAATGTCACCAAAACACACTGAGATACCAGAATAAACCATGATATTACCAGGATATTTAGGAACAATGCAATGTCTTCGATACTATTGTGTGCATTCGTACTTTTTTTGTGGGAAATAGTTATTTCCGTGAATCTTTCTTCAATTCATTACAGGGTCCAGGGGCAATTATGACAGCCAGTTATTTTCCACTTTCTCCTTGCTCTGTACTCAGGTAATTTTTGTAACAAGTCCACTAACGGAATTAGCCTTACTACAAATTATAAGGATATGTAATTACCCTTTACGTCACATGAAAAGCAGACGTCAATTGTAAAAAGAATTCTTGAATAACTCATGTTTTTCATGAGCTCGTTCTAATGAGGTGTCATAACCTATGTTTTTGAGACAAAAAATGAAAAAAATAATGAAAATTAATTGACGATTTTTGAGAATAGCGCTGGCCGGTTTTGGTCGTTACGTTGGGTAAAGGGTTAAAGGATCTGTAAGGAAACATCCCAGCGGAACCTGTGATGTACAGGATGGGATGTGAGCACATCCTTCCTCGAAATTTTCCACACATTTGTCATGAAAGGTCATACATGGACTTGAAAAAGTAGCTAAATGAGGACAAAAACAGTTTTCTTAGTATGTTTGTGCTATTCTTGTTGACAAACTAACTGGATAAATAATTTGGTAGAATTATAATGTTTGGTCAAGAAAATAAAACATGTGCGGCAATCTTAAACAAAACGAAACGCATCCGGTAGAAAAGTTTTTTTTCAAAAATATAATCTGATTGAAATAATTAACATTCAAAAAATACTTTACCTGAATTAATTAATGCTGTATTTCGCCGTAGTCGTTTCGTACCTCATTAGCTACGAAACTACTCCGAACGAAATGACTCAGTACGAACTAGTAAAGGAACGAAACAACCCGGGACCGACGGAATGAAGACAGTGTTACTATCGCTCTGTGGATAGTAAGAATACTATGGAAGAATGATGTTAGAAGTTAGAGAAATTTGGCGAAGGATTGGAGATGTTGACAAATTCGACCAACAAAAACTTTCTTTTGAGAAAGATAATCAAAGAAATCCAAATCCAACTTCTCAGACTACCATCGCAGAGTTGTAAGCCTCTGACGGGAAGCACAAATGCATTCGTGAATTGCACAATACCGCCAGGTGGACAAGGTAGGATTCATCTTCGGTTGCCAAGAAGATAAGGTCATTCTTGTCGTCGACAGTTCATTTATGATATAGTCAGCATAATGCCACAAGGGATCGTGCATAAACTCTACTCTGATCGACCAACTATGCTCGTGAGGTATGTGAAATTTTTCGTGATACAGTAGAATCCTCTTAACTGAATATCCATTTTACAAGTGAAAATTATTCAATTAACAGGAGTATACAATTAACAGGGATTTGGTCAGTTTCCTGTCTTCTGGAGGTAAACTGAGCATTTATTCTATTATATCTTGTTTGACACAGCTCTTAGAGCTCTGTCAAACAAGATATAATAGAATAAATGTCTGTATTGGATGTATGAGGCCAAAAAGGTTGATAAATAAGGGGAATTTGGTGCGTGTCACAGCAATTTTTTCGACATATTACAAAAATTTATATACAATTAACAGGAGTTTACTCTACAACCCATATGCAATTAACAGATCAAATTTGTACTGAAAGTATGGTAAATGGTTTTATGTTTGAAAATTATATTCAATTAACAGGGATATACAATTAAGAGATATCCAATTAAGTGGGCTCCACTGTATAACTTCTTTATCATGTTGTTTCGGGCTCTTCAAGAGCCAACGTTTCGACGGCCACCGCTGTCGGTTTCGGGGCTAGAAAAATGCAGTTTAATCAAAATTTGACATTACGTACACACATGATGTAAACTACAAATGTATTATGGTTAGTGTCATTAGAAAGTATTTTTTCATGCTTTAAGCCGCGGCAGGTTTCACATTCATGCGCATACGCGTGCACCTATAGCGTATGCGTTTAACACACGCAGTTTCACATTCATGCGCTTATGTGTGCGTTTATGCATGCGTTCAGCGAACGCGTATAAAAATATAATAATATATACACACACCCTCTGCCACATACAACACCTCACAAGTGACACACACGGAGACCCCCACCCGGTCACCCCATCAAATGTAGGCGTTTACAGATAATTATGTACTCACTTGTCTGTATACTGTATGTCCATTTTTCTCCATTTGCTCTAATATCTCCGATCAAGAATTGTGATAGCCTTGGTCCATTGATGAAATCTTCGTCAGAATCAGCGCTGTACAGGTTAACTTTGGGCATTTTGATCGGAAAATAACGGAAATCGAACTTCCCGTGAAGTAAACTTTGGGTGAAAAATATATATAATGACTTCACAGGGGATGTGCGTATGCGTTTAGGGACACACTTACAGACATTTTGTAAAAGTCGTGCGCGCAATGACGTCATCCGCGTATGTGAAAGACCCAGTGATAAACTTTATATGTTTGTAACGTTGCGCTAAACAGACGCATGTACGCACATGAACGTGAAAGCAGCTTTACACAAAGTAATGAAGAAACGTTCAGCTTACTCGAAAGTATGTGTACTTCTGAAGATTTCAACAGAATTAGAAGTGAACTTTTAATTTTGAGAAAGAAGAAATGGTATGTCTTGGAACACACCAAAACTAGAAAACTATCTATAGTCAACAGATTACAGGTAGGGCTGTCACGACTTTTTTATTTAAGAATCGAGTAATCGTCGCAAATAATCGATAATAATCGATTAATTGTACCTAGATGACCTCCCTCTCTTTTAAGTCGTTAAAAATGAAGTTCAAGTCAATTGACCTACCTCAAGTAAACAACGAAGACGATCCTCTTTTAGGTACATTCAAAGCTTTGATGTTCTGAACTTTTGAACCGTCAGTGTAATGATCAAGACCAGTCGTCAGTTGCGAACTTCGCAACTGCCGACCGGTCTTGATTATTACACTGATGGTTCAAAGTTCAGAACATCAAAGCTTTGACTGTACCTAAAAGGGAAATGCTTCTAACGTCTTCTTGGGGTTGCACGTTGACGTTCTTGGCCGTTTTCCTTTAGACACAATAGGTTTTCCATCAAATTTGTTTTTAATTATTTAACGTCTAAAACGGGGTAAACTTTACCGATTTTTCGACAACGAAAAATACTAATCGCTTTCAACGTGACCGATCGACAATCGATTATTCGAGACAGCCCTAATTACAGGCTCCTCGAGTGCAAACGTACAAAGAACTCTCACCTTATGAGGAATTCAACACTACTTCCGAGAGTGGATTGCAGACTTTTGTTCAACAAAAATGAAAGGCAACCGCGACACAAATTCAGCAAAACAGACCGTCAAAATTTATCTTTCAAGCAACAGAGTAAATCACAAATGAATCTTCTCACGAAGGGCCTTGTATCTGTTCCGACAACAAACAGTGTCAATATTACTGATATTTTAGTTGATGTCTGAGAATGGGAGAGAAGAATGAGACTAAAGGAACATTTCTCCACAGACAGCGATTCAGATCACGGAAGTGAGGATGAAAGTAAGTATAATGAAAAAAAGAAAAGTGGTACATAGACTCCGGCTGCAGGTTGAGGGAGATGGCTTGACACATAATTGAACAGGTTAAGAAAGATGTTTTGGCAGGTGTGGAAAAACATACAAAATCGAATCTTCCATCAGTACAAAGAAATTCTTTAAACGAACTATTGCATGACGAACCCATTATCATAAGACCAGCAGATAAAGGGTCAGATTCGCGACGACATAACCCCCAAGATTGACGGGACTTGCGTGAATATATGCTACAATCAAATTCTTGAGTCCAGAGACGTGGCCACAGGGGGCGGGGGGGGGGGGGGAGGGGGTGACCCAGCTGTTACTATTTACAACAACAGTGTACACAATATCGAGCTTCAAAAGTATGCATGAAGTCAATCGGTATTAGATTTTCATAGTACGTTTACTTATCGTAATAAAAAAATCCTCGAAATGCACTCCAAGAAAATCACATCATGTAAAATCGTTAACCTGAGTTAATTCCACCATTCACAGTTACAAAATGATAAAACATCGAAAACTGATCATTCCTGCAAAAGATCTAATTTAATGTTAGGACAGTATGAATTGCTCAAAGTTCTCTGCTTGGGCATTTGCTTAGCACATATTCAATTCCCAGAAGAATACCAAATAATAATAACCTGATAATTCTATCATAAATGTGTTGGCATTTCAGTTACGAGAATCAATTTTATGCCCCCTTTCGTGGCTTAATGTTCAAAAGCTTTCCCCTCCCTCCAGTTGAAAATTCACTACCCTACACTCCCACCTCCGAATCGAAAACTTCTAGTCACGTCCATGCATGAGTCTGGAAAGCACAAGGAAATCCTAAAATGCACAAAGCGAATCACCCGTCTTATATCGTATAAATGGTCGTAACCACCCAACTTGGAAAATGGCAGAAATTGCGGAAGCAGAACTACAAGAATGTGTTGAAAACTTTTCAAGTTATGTCAGAGATACTCAGCACTTTATCACTAAAAATTGATCAACCGTTACCACCAAAGAGTATTTTGTTCTGTGTGGATATAAAGTCTCCCTCTGCAAGGGTTCCCCGAATTGAGGCCAGAAGACTATGTTATGAGGCGTTACAAAAACGATCGAACAAAAAACTAGCAACCAGCGCTGTTCTAACATTCATTGATACTGTACTGGAAAACACATGATTTCGAATTACTCAAACTCCATTTTGTAATATGCTAGATATCATTCTTAAATGACAGACATGATTCATTTGGTGTCTGACATTTGCAATGGAAATTATTTTCAGGCTTGTTCCCATTTTGGAAAAAACGTCGGTGGTTATGAAATCCCGTTTTTCCGAATCGAGCATACTCTCAAGTGCCTAATAACAGTACAGGGCAAAATAATAGTGCAGGGTGGAAAATGTCTGAAAATTAATAATAGTATAAGGTCGAATAATAGTATAGGGTGGAAAATTCCAAGATGTGAGCCTGCCGCTAAGCTCAGAGCCATTTTATAACACAGAAGTCTGTTGCTCTTGAAGTGGTGAAGGGCTAAATTACTTTCGGTTATCATAATTTTCGCATGGATTTGACTTGTTGCAATTTATGGGAGAGTGCCTACAGGCACTCTCCCATAAATTGCACCAAAGCAAAACCTTATAGACTAATTAATTCTGTTTGAGTGATGGTATGAAGCACATCCACTGGGTACTAGGTCTTAAAGTTATGTTAGCAGTACTTCAGAATAAAGCCCAAATATATGCTTCCAGCTCTCTACCAATTAACATTTCCATTGCATCCTATGTTTGCTTGTACGTAACATGTACCTTACTAGTTTGTTTTGGTGAACTTCTTGAGATAAGCGACCGCTCTGCACATTCGATTGCTAAAAAATAATAATCGTACAGGGTCAAATAACGATCATACAGGCGGGAATTTTGTTCGAAAAAACTAATCATACATTTATAATTATTTGGCACACAAGAGTAAGAGTCCTATTTCGAGCCACTCGTTCGTGCAATTCGTCACTTGAGAATTACAGTGTTCTAAGTCAATTTTTGCACTTGATACATATTCCCTAACTCCACCTTTTAAAAACAAAATTTGGTTGCACCTAAAGCTTGCATCTGAAATATTACTACATTTTATGTTCTATCTCCAAAAGGAGGGTAAAAATTAGTAAAAAACGGTTCTATGTCCTTTGACCAATGGAATCAACGGTTTAATGACACGTGTTTGAGAGTTACCCATTCAGAATTACAAGAAGTCATGCCGCTAGGGTTGGTGCAATCAGATGTTTTAAAATTCGTTAAATCTACCTTTCTTTGTTATTGTGTTGCAGCCATCGGTAAAGAGTTTAATGTGAAAGTTTGGCTAGTTTCAAGTGCATAATATTAATACCGGTACACTAAATCTTTTTTCGATAAAATGGAGATAGAACATTTCAATTCTAAATTTATATCAGGATTTTACTACCTTTGAATGGTGAATGGAAATCGAAATGAAGAGTCTTTGTGGCCTTCCAAAAGTACATTGAAGAAATGATTTGTTTCTGTGTTACAGGCTTTGAAAATGTTGGTGTAATTGGTCTTCTGGACAAGTACATAAAAATAACCAATATTTCCGTCACCAAAATGGCATTTTGCAGAGTCCATTTGCCACCAAATTTTGCACAAACAGATATTTAAATGCCATCATCACATGTTTTAAAATTTAGTAGTATCTATCATCTGTTTCGAGTTTTGGAGCATTGAAGGGTTGCAGTATTCTGACTTTTCTCCCTTTGGGGAAATGCCTTACGCTGTACCTAACTTTGAAAAGATGATTCTCATTGGCTAATTCTCAGCTGCTTGTTTGCACAAACAGTATGTGTGGTAATGATTGTGTGTAAAGGTGTGTATGCATCCTGGACCAAGCATAAATCTGAGAACTTTCTATGTTCACGTGGTAGATGATGGCTGAAGACTGTGATCTTAAAATGTGTCCTTTCAGATTAAGCAGTTCCAAGTTCTAAATGTTTACATGGAAAAATTGTGTTTCATCTCGTGACTTCATTCCTCTAGTTCCCCCCCCCCCCTTCCTACTTGTAATCAGAAGCATATTGTCCACTTGTCTCTCACTCACTCTTGATTTTCTCAGCTTAGATACAGACTCTCGCTTTTAGCCACCCCTTTTATCATGTTGTCCATCTTTCAGAAAGAATCTTATTTTCCCCAACAGGGAAGAGCTATAGTTTTTTTTCTTCTTTTTTTTGTCATTATAGAAAAAAACAAAAAAAAATATATATATAATAATAAGTAGTTCAACAATTCACAAAAACATTTTTTGAAAAAATAAAATAAATATTATATATATGTTACACCCCGTTTGTGAAATTGCCCATTTCATGGAATGGGCAGTCAAACTGCCCAGTTCATGAAATGAGCAAGCAACCTGCCCATTTCATGAAATGGGCAAGACTCTTGCACATTTCATGAAATGGGCAGCCTTTGTAGTTTCCCATTTCATGAAATGGGCAATGTCATGTACGAAAATAAAATTTTCGTACATACCATGCTGAAGTATAGGGATATGGCAAAAATGAGGTTAAAATTAACAAAAATTATAATGTTTATTACATAAAAACATATCAGTTCAAACATAACACAACATACTCAATCAATCCTTATTATCACAACACTTACATCTCAAACCAGCTATAATTATTACAACACTGCTGCATCTCATCTTTTAAACAAGTACATCTATATGTTAAACAGTTACTTATACAGTGACATACGGTGTTACAATTAAAGTGTAAAAACATATGGGTGAAAACATAACGCATCAATTTACACAATCACAATCAATCCTTATTATGACACGACTTGTGTGAGTGACAGGCACTGTTACACCTCAGACCAGCTTTAAAACAAGAACATCTTTTTGTCAAACAGTTACTTCTCCAGTGACATCGTTTAAACCCTTGCCTTCCACAGACACTTTGTCTTGTTACAAGTTCTCAAATTGAAAGTAATTCTTCATTTACATCATTTATTGTGATACCTTTATACTTTAAAAGTTCAAATTGGTTTCTCGAGAGTTTCACATTTTTGTACCCGATCTTGTCCCAACAGTGTAGAAGTCATTATCTACATCAACTACTACACCAATAATATTTGGTGGGTCACCCTTGCTTCTATCATACTCTGATACTGGCACTGCCACATTATCCCCAATTTTGGCCCCAGAAAGTTGCTTTCTTCTCCGATTTAATATTCTTTCTGCCTGTTTCTCTATTCCCTTCCGAGCACACACTCTAGCACGTTTTGCAGGATGGAGTTCTGCATCACCATCATCATCATCATCATCATCATCATCATCACTTGCAATTTCACCTGTTGATTCCACTGTCACAGCAGTCACTTCCTCAGACAGAATGTCAGTAGATTCAGTTGTCGATTCTACTGCATCAACACTATGCTCCTCTTGCACAGCATCAGGTGTCATTGACACTGTGTGAACAAAGTCTGTCTCCTTGTCGTTCATAACTACATCTTGATGGTTAAATTCAGGATGTTGTAAAAGATTGTTTAATTCTTCCTCATCAATACCCGAATGAATACGATCTATGAATTGTTGTGGAAATTGTGATTTTAACCTATAACGTGGTTTGTTCCCAGTTAAAGCTTTGTATGGTGTCATTCTGATTGTCTCATGATAACTAGAGTTCATAGCCCACTGAACAAATCGTATTCCATAGCTCCACTTTGCACTGTTGTTATCTCGCATTCAAGCCATTAGTTTACATTTCATGGCACCATTACTACGTTCTACACAACCCTGGCTCTGTGGATGGCGGGGTCGCCCATTAACAAGCACCAGATCAGGCCAGAATGTTGACAGTTTGTGAATAATTTTGGCAGTGATAACAAATCACATTAAAAACATAACTGAACGAAAAGTCAGAAATGGCTTCAACACAGTCCCACAGCAATCATCACAGCTAAAAGAACCCTTAAAACAACAGTTGGTCAAACATCCCAGCAAAACATAAAACACAGTAATAATAACAATGTCAAATTAGCTGTGATTGAGATTTGAAATCTCCTACATGCTTTTGTCCATTTCATGAAATGTGCAAGTGTTTTGCCCATTTCATGAAATGGGCAGGCTGGTTGCTCATTTCATGAACTGGACAGTTTGACTGCTCATTTCATGAAATGGGCAATTTCACAAATGGGGTGCAACATATACATATTAAATAAGAAGTTTAACACACAAAAAAATGCCAAAAACACAAAAAGTATATCGTGGAAAAGAAAATTATATTTGTCTACCAAACCCGAGTTGAAAAAATACTGTAGAAATCTAGGAATTAAAAATTACAGCCGTTACAAAACCAAAGAACTATTGATTGAAGTCGAGCGCGAGGAGACTTGTGATCTATCACTAATGAGATGACAAGCCAAAGTGTGTCAGTCGTTGAAATTAAAAGGTGTCAAATACATGAAAAAAAGACAAATGCATAGGTCATTTGCTCGATGGAAAGGGAATGCACGAAAGATATGCAGTAGTGACAAAAACAACTCGAATCGTGAAAAAACTGAGAAGACAGCGACGACAAACAATGTCAACAAATGACCGCGGAGAAAACTAAGAAGAAGAAGAAGATAGCCATTAAACGAAAAGTGGTGGAGTGGCAGAAGGTTTCAAAAGAGAATAATAAAAAAGTGCAAAGCGACGCGGTTCGAGATGACGATTCATTAGAAAAAAACAACGATGTATGCAATCGAAAGACCAGTGAATGAAAAATGAAAAAAGGGTCTCGATGCTATAATGGATATCATAATCGAAGCGTTGAAGTCACCATTGATTTTAATAGAATGAGATGAAGCCATCAAAGAATGGTTTAAAACTTTCGATATGAAGCCCGGTTTCGTAAAAAAAACTCGATCATGAATCGTTCATGGAATGGGTGAAGGGTAGTGTTGAACATATTTCAAAAACATCTAGATAAGGGTTTAAAAATAAGAATGATTTTGTATTGTCTGATGAAAAAGGTCGACGCGAAAATGGGCGAGATCCTGGTACGAAATGCCTATTTGCAATCTAAAAACGAGATTGTGTTTAGAGATGACGAATTAGTCGACGTTTATAACGTGACAAAAGACAAGATGTTGGGATGTATGGCAACTTCTCAAAACAAGGGAAGTAATTGGACGTTCGAGAAGATATTGAATCTCGAGATTCACGTGGATAGACATGATCCTTTGAAAGCATCTTCCTACATAAAATTACCTTATTTCGTATTTAGAAAACAAACAGTGATCAATGTGAAAAATGAAGATGATAACGAGTGTTTCAAATGGGCAATCACATCGGCCTAAAAGCTTTGTATGGCCTTGTATCCCGTAGAAAATCATGCTCAGAGAGTTTCCAAGTACTCAGAGACTTGTAAAAATCTCGATTGGACACATGTGTCTTTCCCAACGTGGTTGAAAAACATCGGAGATTTTGAAAAGCTAAATCCAACTGTGGCCGTGAACGTCTTGGGATATGAGGGAAGTGATAAAAAGGAAGAGTCTATCCTCTCAGACTGACTTCGCACAAAGACAGAGAAACGATTGTTAATTTGTTATAAATTTCAGACGATGACAATCAACATTATTGCTGGATTGAACGTATGAGTTCTTTACTGTTGAAGCACATTAGTAAACATAACGGTGATAGATTTTTCTGTCTCAACTGCATGATTTTTTCCATAGTCAAGAATCGCTGACACGTCATTGTGAATATTGCAGCAAAAAGCAAGGCGTTGCCCTCGAAATGACAAAACCTAACACTTAAGTGGATTTTCGTAACTACAAAAAAAGATTAGAACCACCATTCGTCATCTATGCCAATTTCGAATGTTTCACCATGAAAATAAATTCTTGCCAGCCTGACGAGCGTAGGAGTCCGAACTGAACGCGAATTCTAACAAGATAATCAACGTACATGATCCCATGAATCCCAACGATGCAGGAACTAAACAATATGTTGACATGGAACTGAGAAAGAATAACTTGACGAGATAAAAATGAAATCGGATCTGGATGCAGGATTCAATAAGATAATATTATTGAATCTATCCCAGATCACCGATGTGGACAACGACTCGACGGTGGTCAACAAAGGTTACATGGATTCTGCTCTACTGGATTCTCAATCCTATCTGGAATCTAAAGTCGACGAATTGTATCTTAACAAAAAATCTGGTGGAACCATGGAAAATGCATCAACATGGCTGGTCACAATCTATTCGGTCTCATCAATGACCCACAATACGCTTGCAGCGCAGCCAGCAGTCAGTACTTGAACGAATATACGGTCTGGAGAAAAGGTGATATCATGGAAGGCAAACTGGACATGGGAGGGCATGCACTCACGAATCTACCGAATCCCACCCACATGACGCATACTTGCAATCTGATCTCCATCGTGGAAAAGATAAAATACGCCAGACAACTGATCACCATCTGGGCCGAGGAGGGCCGTGCGTTAGATGCGGAAAAAGCCAAATGGCCCTTTGGAAACGGAGGTAACGGACCATTGCACGGTCTGATAGGATATCCCATGCCTGTGGGAGGTGATATCATTCGAATGAGTCTGACTTCTACGGACTCGAGCAATAAAGCGATCGTCAGTCTCCTGGTAAATGGTGTGGAATGCGACAAGAGGTACAGAGTCAAAAAGATGAAGGAGCAACATTCGAACACTAGCGTCTTCAGTACACCTCTGAAGGTGCAGATGGGGGGATAAGATCAATTTCAAGATGAAAACCAATAATCCCTAAGCCGCCAGTTCATTGGTATCTCTGTTGATCAAACAATCCTCTGAACAAACAGTGAGTACAAAAACAAGAGCCCTCAGGGGGCCTTAGGCGCTCACCGAATGTTCCATACTGTTAAGACACAAATTTTACCAAAAGCTATTCTTAAGTTTCTACTCAAATATCAAAAGATTCTGCATGATGGTTCTGAAGAAGATTTTTTAAAGAATTTTCCTTGAATTGAACAGAGTAAACATTCACGCCCCCATAGAGAGGCCCAATATTGACCGAGGGACTCAATTGGAACAAACTTGAATCAGAGCCTTACTAAGATGCTACATACCAAATATCAAAAAATTTTGCCCACTGGTTCGGGAGAAGGTTTTTAATGAATTTTTTCTTAAATTGCACTAAGTGAAAATTCACGGCCCATAGGGAGCCCCAATATTGATCGAGGGATTCGATTTAAACAAATGTGAATCAGACCCATACCAAGATGCTGCATACCAAATATCTAAAGATTCTGCACACTGGTTCTGGTGAAGAAGATTGTTAAAGATTTTTTTCTTAAATTGCACTAAGTAAAAATTCACACCCCCATAGTGATCCCCAATATTGAACGGGGGTTTCAATTTGAACAAACTTGAATCAGACCCATACCAAGAGGCTGTATACCAAATATCAAAATATTCTGCCCATCGGTTCCAGAAAAGGAGATTTTAAAGAAATTTTCTTAAATTGCACTAAGTAAAAATTCACACCCGCCCCTTTAGTGAGCCCCAATATTGATCGAGGGACTCAATTTGAACAAACTTGAATCAGATTGCACCAAGTTGAAATTCAAATTCCCATAATGAGCCTTAATATAAACAAAGGGCCTCAATTTGTACAAACTTGAATCAAGCCCATACCAGAATGCTGTGTACCAAATATCAAAAAGACTCTGCATGCTGGTTCTGGAGAAGAAGATTTTTAAAGAATTAGACTTGAATTCAGTGTAAAATCTTTTTTTTGTCTTAAAATTGACCGAAACACATAAAAAACAAAAAAAATAAATTTCCTGATTTTGGTCCAAAATTTTCGAGGTCCCACCCAGACCCCAAATTTTCAGTGTAAAAAAAAAAAAAAATTTTATCTTAAAATTGACCGAAACACATAAAAAAAAAAATTTCAACATTTTGGTCCAAAATTTTCCAAGTCCCACCCAGATCCCACTTTTTCCGTGTAAAAAAAAATTTTTTTTTTTTGTCTTAAAATTGACCGAAACACATAAAAAACAAACAAAAAATTCCAGATTTTGGTCAAAAATTTCGGAAGTCCCACCTGGCCCCCAAATTCTCAGTGTAAAAAAAAAAATGTTTGTCTTAAAATTGACTGAAACGCATGAAAAACAAACAAAAAGAATTTCCGGATTTTGGTCTAAAATTCTCCAACTCCCACCTGGCCCCCAAATTTTCAGTGTAAAAAAAAAAAAAAAATGTTCTCTTAAAATTGACCGGAATACATAAAAACAAACCAAAAAAAATTTCAGGATTTTGGTCCAAAATTTTCGAAGTCCCACCCTGCCCCCAAATTTTCAGTGTAAAAAAAAAAAAAATTGTCTCAAAACCGACCGAAACGCATAAAAAACAAAAACTAGCGACATGGCTTGAAGAAACTTGAATTTTACCCCCTAAGGATTCTTCATACCAAATATCAAAAGCATTCATCTGCTGGATCCTGAGAAGAAGCTTTTTAAAGAAAATTCCTCATTTTGAACTAAGTTATCATTCGGGCTCCCACAGTGAGCCCAAATATGAACCCAGGGGACTTGGCATGAACAAACGTGAATCTCACCCCATGAGGATGCTGCATGCCAAATATCAAAACATTCCGACTGCTGAATCTAAAGAAGATTTTTAAAGAAAATTCCTCATTTTGAACTAAGTTATCATTCGGGCTCCCACAGGGAGCCCAAATATGGACCCAGGGACTTGGCTTTAACAAACTTGAATCTCACCCCTCCCTCCCTCCCCCCTCTCCCCCCCCCCCCCAAAAATGCTGCATACCAAATATCAAACCATTCCGACTGCTGGATCTGAAGAAGAAGAGTTTTAAAGAAAATTCCTCATTTTGAACTACGTTATCATTCGGGCTCCCACAGTGAGCCCAAATATGGACCTAGGGACATGGTTTGGACAAACTTGAATCTCACCCCCCTAAGGATGCTGCATACCAAATATCAAAACATTCCGACTGCTGGATCTGAAGAAGAAGATTTTTAAAGAAAATTCCTCATTTTGAACTAAGTTATAATTCGGGATACCACAGTGAGCCCAAATATGAGCCCATGGATTTGGCTTGAACAAACTTGAATCTCACCCCCAAAGCATGCTGCATACCCAATATCAAAAGATTCTGCCTGCTGGATCTTGAGAAGAAGATTTTTAAAGAAATTTGCCTGAAATGCACTAAGTAAAGAATTGGGCTCCTATACTGAGCCCAAATATGAACCCAAGGAACCGATTTTAACAAACTTGAATCAGATCTACCCCACAATGTTGCATACCAAATATCAAATGATTCTGCCTGCTGGATCTGGAGAACAAGATTTTTTTAAGAAATTTGCCTGAAATGCACGGAGTTCGAATTCGAGCTTCTATAGAGAGCCCAAATATGAATCCAGGGGCCAATTTGAACAAACTTGAATCAGATCTACCCCACAATGTTGCATACCAAATATCAAAAGATTCTGCCTGCTGGATCTGGAGAAGAAGATTTTTTAATAAATTTGCCTGAAATGCACTAAGTTCGAAATCGGGCTCCTATACGAATTTGGGCTTCTATGCTGAGCCCAAATGTGAATCCAGGGGGTCAATTTGAACAAACTTGAATCAGATCCACCTCATAATGCTGTATACCAAATATCAAATGATTCTGCCCACCGGTTCTGAAGAAAAAGATTTTTTAATAATTTTTCTATAATTCATATGGTGCTATTAGAGTTGTGCCCCATACAGAGCCCCCAAGGGACGTGGCCATTTCATTTGAACAAACATGAAGTGCCATTAGTAATGAACATCCACATGAAGTTTCGTGAAAATCGGACCAGCGGTTCATAGGAGAAGTTGTTTGAAAAATGTTCACGACGACGGACGACGACTGACGGCAAGTGATAAGTTGAGCTCCCTTCGGTGAGCTAAAAATTGAAAATAATCAGTTTTTTGTGATGTAGGGGAGACAACTCCAAAAAAAAATATAATTGTATTCTGAGAGAGAGAATACATCAATGTCTCAAAATCCAATTATATTTTTTTTTTATTACTTTTTATTTTGTTTTGGTTTGGCATTCCGAACTTGCATAAATTATTTGTTTTGGTTTAACATTCTTAAAACACTCATCCATGTCTAAAGGGAAATTGAACGTAGCAATAATAAATTCTTCAAAAGCTGTTTCTCCTCTATATGTTAACATATCTAGTAAATGTCTCACACAATCTTTTGTGGTTATTCTTAAGTCAATATTATGGGTGTTGTCATTTCCAACCGATCTAATATATTTAATAAATTGCTCTCATCTATGTTATCTACCAAATGCTTTTGATTTCGTCTCAAACATTCTCTGTCTTCATTATTCATTTTTTTAGAGGTTTTTTTTTGCTATTTTTATTTATTACCTTTTTTGGTATTTTATAAGTTTTTTTTTAATTATTATTATTTCATCGAACAATGGACATTTTGTGTCTGTCCGATTCGAATTCTAATTCTCTATCAGACAGGGCTAGGGCAAAAGCTTCGCTTCTCTGTGGCACATTCTTATCGAATTGCATCTTGATCTGAATGTCTAAGGCACTACTCTGGAGTCACTTGCTCTGTTTACTAATGTCGAATACCAATGGGGGATACACTGATTTGTATTTGGTGGGAGTGATGTTAGGATTACCCATCAATTCAGCCAGTCCAGGATATTCCTTTCGGAAATCTGCGGCGTCGCCGTGTAGTCTGCAGAAATCTTTCTTGTCGAAAGAGGCGTTGTAATCGACGGCCAGATACCTCATGGCATTTAGAAATACCTGCATGTTTCTCAAGTTACAATGATCAAATAGGGAAGGAGTTTTCTCTTGAGACCCATCTCTATCGGTTTGAAATGCCACTACGATGAATCACGGTCTTTCCAAAGCAGATTTCACGGTCAATCTCCAATTGAAGTGATTGCCAGATGGTGGAATACTAGCCGTGCCGCACTGTCTCATTCTGAATCCCACAGGTAATTTACTCTTCGATTCTATGATCTTGTAGAGACATACTTTCTCCGTGACTGAAGGAATACGTGCGGAACGAACCAAGACATCTTGTTCAGATGTATCTTACCCGCATCAGTCGCAACGGGTCTCATGATGGCTTCGTTGTTTCCTTTTCGAATGAATGTCAGATTGTGTTTGAATCCATAGAGAATCTTATAGTAATCTTCCACGAATCCGAATATGTGTTTCAGAGGTATCCTGAACGAAAACGTTCCTTTGGGTCTCAATGTCTTGACAACGTAGTCGAATCTAAGGGCGGCACCGGCATTGGCTGCACTTATGTCAGCAATGGTGTCTTTCATCCACAATCGATTGAGTCCTTTAGATTTCGAAAAATCGTCCAGATACATCAACTGTCCGTACATCATGGTGGCTTGTCCAGGACGAAACACAGATTCTATCTCTTGTCCCGAGACTAAGTATTTTATATTACTGAACAGATGTATCATACCATTATTGGCTAGAGTAACCATCATCAATGGCATAATTGCTTCCGTCTTCCTTGGTGAGATGTCCCTGTATCATTATGTAACTTTCGCTGGGATTAACGAACAAATCTTGAGTTTCAACGTTGATTCTTATTTCACTGGCATTGTTTAGACTGGTTCCAGTCACTGGTTCGTACTTGTGAACTTCATATTCTTGAATGCTTTCTTCTCTCTATATACCTTCGGTTATATCTAATATATTCGTCATGTTTTGTTTTTGTGTGTGTGTTATTCACTTTCTTATTAACAATTGTTTTTCTTTTATTTATTAATTTAATTTTTTTTTTTTTTTTTCCTTTTACTATATATGCAAAAAAATAAAAGTGAAGGGTTGGTTCTTTAAAATTCCATCTTCTGCAATTCCTGTTCGTAAAATGTTCCAATGATTTCTCTGCTGTCATCTTCATCATCCTGTAACGCTTCTATTTTGTAAGTCGCCAGATCCGTGTAAAATATTCTAATGATCTTGAAGATTTCCTCGGTCCATCGAGGAGTGTAACCTTTGGCGAAGAGTGCCTTATAAGAAGCCCTTCTCACTCGATCACCGACTGCAAATTTCAGGGATTTGGACTCCTTCTTGAACTTGATCCTTTTGGGACAGAGATTAGCAAACACGCATTTTTCGTTTCGAGGATCACTAGCTTCCACGGGAATCATCTTGATCGATCTGTGTTGTGTGTTGTTGTATTCTTCGACCAGTTCATGTCGATATATTTCTTGATCTTATTGGCCGTGAAATTCTTGTACATACATTTTTTCCTTCATGGTTCTATTCCAACGTTCGATCACGTTAGCTGTTTCTTTGTTTTCGATGGAATAGAGGTCGACCAATGGATGGACATGACTGTTGTAAAATTCCTTCCCTTTGTCCACCCACAATTTATCCGGTTTTCGAGAAGACGATGCAAATATGCTCTTCAGAGCCTCGGCCATGCAAGCTCCCGATTTATTCTTCAGAGGTCCCATCCATCCGTATTTCGAAAACATGTTGATGGCCGTCAGTATGTATTTAATGCCCTTGTTCCGTTTCGAAAGCGATTTCATGTCAACCAGATCGGACGACCAAATCTGATCCAGACCCTTCACGAACACCCTTCTCCTTCGAAATTTATGATGGGTTTGTGTAGTTCGTTCGCCCAATGCATTCTTTAATAATGTTTTCTGGACATTATTTTGTGACCCTATCCACATTGACGTTTAGTACTGATCACTTTACCGACCAACAAACGTTCAAGTCTCTCTCTCCTAGTGGGATTTGGTATATTTTTCAATGTCGTCAACATGTTTTTATCACAGATTCAATTATGATTCCCAACGTCGGGATGTTTAGCGTAGCACAGATTGTGAGCATAAGCGGCCGAATGCACCCTATTTATGGGTTTGCTCAAAGATTTAGGTGTCAGATCTCGATTCAATCTCTTATTTAATTTTGTGCCGGGTCGCATGAATTGATGTCCTTGCAGATGCATTTTGATGGGTAGATTATTAATCAATTTATTCGTCAGACTGGCACCACATTTGACGAATTGCGTTTTGGTCAAAGCATGGGACTTTTATTTTTTGTCAGTACTTTTTTAACGTTAACCGTATCGGTAACTCTCTCTTGTATTTGACACAATACATTTTTGTTTTTTTTTGTTTTTTCGTATATATATTTTAATTATTTTTTTTTAATTCATATATAATTTTTCTTTTATATATACATTTTTTTCAATTGATTGCTTCTGGAATCTTTTTGGGATTCAATAATTTACAAACCGATTGTCTCGCTTCTTCCCTACCTTTTTCAGCAAGAGAATCCTTCAATTCTTCCTTGATGATCTGATGACTCTTGACTCTTATCTTCGATTTCATGACTTCATATTTTTGTTTTTCATTCAATATGTTGATGTTTTCATGCTTCCTGTCTTCACAGGTAATTTCTTAGCAAGAAATGTTCTGATTGTACTGACGAATCCGGCAGTCAAAGCCAATCCTTCTACAGCCAACATGACCGGAAGAGCAACAATGGCGGCCGACAATAGACTGATTCTGGCAACATTCAAACCCATAGAGACCATGATGAGATTCAAATCCACACCACTCACGAATTTCTCAAATCTAAAATATTTCTTATTGAGCGAATGATGAGAATCTCTCTCTCGCATCAGATACGATTGAATGTTATTAATCTGTTCAATTCGATACCTCTGTGCCTCGTCATCACTACTTTTTGGTGGTAGAAGAGGTGCCGTGGGCTCCACCTTCACTAACGATGGATAAATATTTTTACTTCGAAGTTCCATTTTCATTTTATTTTATTTATTTATATCTATTATTATTTTTAAGTATTTTTTCACCTCCTTATTATTCAACAGAAAAAAAATATGTTTAATGTTTTCTTCCCTTAAAAAAGGAATTCATAAAAAAACGCCATTTGGTTGTTGTGGTTTCTCGTTTTTCAAGAAATATTTCAAAATGTGTCCTCTGTCTTCGATGGTGAGATCTCGATGCACTAACTTCAACTCTTCCGATTTAGTGGGTTCGAGTTCTCCGAAGTCAACCACGGATTGCTTCCAACATTTGATCATGTTGTTGCATTGGATGTTTTCCAATGCAGGCATGAAATACGTTTTTCCATTCCATCATGTGACACAAATGAGCAATGTGATTCAATTCTCCATCTTCTCGACAGTTGAAATGCCTTTCGACCAAGATGTAAGGAATTTGTTCGCCCATGCAGATTGCATAAGCTCTGCATAGTGCCTTTCGAAGAAACCAAGCTCTCGATTCCATGGATCATTTGTCATCATTTTTTATTATTTTATAAAAAAAAATGTCTGTTCTTATTATATTAGTTTTAGTTTTTTATTATTATGAATATTATAAGTTTTTTTTAAATTTTTTTTATTTCTTATATAAATATATAAAAATTGGGTTTTTTTGTTACATGAAAAAAAACCCAATTATTATTTTTTTTAACAGTCTCCCCATTTTCCAACAAATATTCCAAAACGCATCCCCTGTCTTCGGTGGAGAGACCTCGATGCGCTAACTTCAATTCTTCCGATTCTGTAGGATCGGGTTCTCCAATGCAAGACACAAATTGCCTCCAACATTTGATCATGTCGTCACGTTGGACGTATTCCAATGCAGGCATGAAATACATGGTGATGGTGTCTTCCCGTTCCATAGTAAGGCATGAATGATCAATGTGATTAAATTCTTTCTCCTCTCGACAACCGAGGCATCTTTCGTTGAAGACGTGAGGAAGTTGTTTGTTCACGCAAATCACGTAAGCTCTGCACAGCGCTCTTCAAAGAAACCAAGCTCTGTATTCCATGGAATTGTTCATCATTTTTTATTATTTTATAAAAAAAAAATTTCTCTATTATTATTATTTAGTTTTTTTCCTAGTATTTTGTTTTTCTTATTTTTTTCATATTTTTTTTTAATAACAACATATCTATTCATCTCATCATCAAACGAATTGAACAAATACTTCTTGTTTATTACGATCATGCGTATTATTATTGGAAAGAGATGACATTTTTTTTCCAAAAGTTGGAGTTGATCCTTCTTGTATTTCAATAAAACCATTATTTTTTTTTATTGTTGTCATTAGAATGATACGGGAAATATCGTTTTCTCCCTTTTGTTTCATTTTTTTTAATTGTTATTTTTTTTTAATCGTTATTTTTTTTTTATAATAACATACCCAAAATGGGTATATTCTTAAACGGTGAATTCTGACTGCACAATAAACCTTTACCAATCGGTTCCACATTCTCTCTGGTCTTCAGATTGAGGCCGTCTCCATGGAAAGCATTGCCATCTTTTCTCATGGGCCCCAGATACAATCCTTTACCTTCGACGTCTACACGACACACGGCTCTTCCCTTCTTCAAAAATAGTCTGTTTCCTCTCTTCAGAAACAATCCTCTACCCATTAATTTGTTGACTGCTGAACTAGAGCGTCCCGAGAGATTTCCCACGCCCAGAGCTGGTAACACCATCTTCGTGAGAATGGGTAATGCTTTGGTGGCGAGTCCCGCCAATAGCTGTTAGAAACCACCTTTCATTCTCAGATTGTATCTCAATTGAGTGGGACTCAATCTCACCATCATTCCCGTTCAATTACAAATTGCTTTTTCTGTCCTTTTGATTTGAGTTTTAGTCCAGGCGATCCGATCGCTACCGCCACTCACCAGATCTTTGTAACTGAATTTAAATTGAATAGCCTTGCCTCGATGACTCAATGCTCTGCAAAGTTTAGCTTTCTGTCCTTTGGATATGTTCACGTTTTTAATGATATATCGATTACTACCCATATTTGTTGTTCTTTTTTTTTCACTGGATTATAAATATTTTTAATTAGGAATATTATAAGTTTTTTTTTAATTATTATGAATATTATAAGTTTCCTTTTTTATTTTTATTTCTTACTTAAATACATAAAAAAATAAAAAGAACAAAAAAATTATTTTTTTTTTGTTAAATGAAAAAAAAGCAAAACTTTTTTTTTGTTTTTTCAAATTACATTTATTTTTTTTTATTTACTTAATTTTTTTTTCATATCTCTCTGATGTGAAATTGTATAGTCACTCTCTCTCCATGAAGATCTAACAGATCCCCATTCTGATCCATCAACGTGGATCATGGGTAGATAGACAAGATTTCGAGGTCGCCCCACAATCTTGTAACCCGGCGTAACGTCTGGAAAAAACGAGTAGATTGTAGGTTGAGCACTACCGTTGACGTAACTTCCCGAGATCACATTGACATTCACTAAAATGCTATTGACCACTAGAATGTCTGCCATATTTTCGGACACGGCATGACCTTGATACATACATCTTTCGATCAAATCCCAGCATCTTACCGATCAAATCTTCCACACTAAAATCCACTCGAAAATTATCTCTCAAGTCTAATATCATCTGTAGAGTATTCATATTGGGAGCAATTCTTATCATCTTGCTTCTGTGACAGTCGGTCTTCAATCTCGTCTGGATGTGATGGTTCAGAACGTCTATGTCGTAACTGCCTTTGGGAATTTGTATCTCGAACCAATCGACTCCGTTGGAATACTTGAACATATTATTCTTTTCGGTAACATTGGGAAACGAATAATAAGTCTCGAGATTAACCAATGCCATCTCGTATCTCTTTTCCTTCTTCAATTCAATGGAAGGTTTGAATTTAGTCATGAATCGAGCCATGTCGTGACTCACTATGATTTGAAAGGATTGTTTTGCAGCTGTATTCTCGACTATCTGCCCTAATAGGTGATGTTCTGACATTTTTTTTTTATTGTTTATATATTTTTTTTTATATTTTATCAATATTGTTTTTTTTTATTTTCTTCTTTATTATTATCATAGGGAACATCGAATCCACTTCGATATTTTCCATTGTTAAATTTTCTAGTGAAATCGATCACCACGAAATTGTGAAGTCCTTTGTCTCACACCTTCTTACAAAATCTCCTGAATTCTTCCCTTCTCATGTCATTGGCCATGTGATCTCCGTAGATGTGATTGGGATTCTTGAGATCCTGATGAAAGAGACATACAAAATTAGCATTCTCCCTTATCGTCTGTCTGGGCAGTCAAAAATAATTCTAAGACAAATAGAAACAATCCACGTTGCTGTGACATCCTCGAACGTAATACGATTTGCATCGATTCTGTCTCTCCAACAGTAGATCATTGAAGATCATGACATTCTTATTCTCCGACTTCAACCGTCTAGGATCAGGAATGTTGTCGGCATTCTCGTAAAACTGACATTCCGTGTTTGAACACTTGACGTTTCTCTTGGTCAATTATCTCGCCGCTCCTTCCAATATATTTGAAGTCTCGTGTCCTTCAAATTTGTCTCCATTGTCAATGATTCTCGACGTAACATCCTTGGGTAAATTATGTATCATTCACTCTCAAAGCAATCTGTTTTCCGGTTCAAAGAGACTCTTGCAGAAAACGAATAATCTGTCGTAATCCAACCAACCAGGTCGCAACAATAGATTCATCAAGAGATTGGTCTTTCCACAATTCGATTTTCCCACTATCAGATCTCTTATGCTCTTGGGAAAGAACTCGTCATTCAACCTCTTGGTCATCACATCATTCCAAGACATGTCTTTGATATTCATACTTTTTTTCTCCAGTTTGTTTTTACTATGTTTTAAATTATGTATTTTTTTCTATTTTTTTCTAATTTGCAGCTTTCTTACCCACACCAGTCACCGTCTTCTTTCCAATTTTGATAGCGCTTGACATGGCATCGCTGGTGAATTTTCAAGTTAAAAATCGCATCACCACGATGCCCGATCCGCCGCACACGTAAGATCTAGCGTATCCCATTATTTATCACTAACATTTTTTTTAAAATTATTATTATTACTATTTTTTTTTCATATATATATATATATATTTTTTTTATTTACTTAATACCTTTATTTTTTTTCTCTTACTATTTTATTATTTCAAATGGTTCATCAACTTTTGATAATCCTTCTTAGTCAAGTCCTTCTGCCTCAACAATTTGTCGCACAGGCTCACTATCTCGTTATCCACTCCAATGTTATCGGCATCTCTGCTTGCCATCAACAATCTCAATCTCCCCAACAAGGCATTGGGATCGCGTGGAAGAAATATCATGTCAGTCATTCCCTTTCCAGTCGTCGATTTCACGAAATACTCATTTGCCTTCCATATGGGTTCCACCACGTTCTTCCAATTGTAACCTCTCCTATCCTTAGGTCTCGTCTCTTTGGGCTTGTTGTTCTTCATGGCGTGAGTCTGAACCAGAATGTCTCCGTAATTTTTGTAATCCTCCTCGGTGTAATCATCGGATCTCTGGTGAGAGAGCAAAGTATACAGTCTGTCGGTCATTTTGTACCTGTTCGGACCGACGATCAAATAGCGACCTTCAAGCAATACTTCCGTGTCACCCTTGAAAAGTTTACTGCGATAGTCGAGAAATCCGTACATCGGATCTTTCATGACACCATTACCATCATCAGATCTGCTAAAAATGCTCAAAGCGTGGCTACTATCGACGTTACTCGGATCTGTCTCATTGGACAAACTTTTTGGCATAAAACTAACGACGCTACTCAGATCTGTCTCAATTCTCTCTGGAGTGTAACCGGATGGAATTCTCAACGTAGAACTACCGGGGTGCGAACCCATCCTCAGAGAACCTTCTCTTTTGGGTCTCAATTCCTCGACGATCTCTTTCCTAGCTCGTTCCTGAACCTCGGTGACGGGTCTGAATAACTTGGTCGCCTCTCTTCTCAGTCCCATCTCTCCCAATCATCTGGCCCTATCCTGCACTTGAATGTTCTTCTTACTTCGTATTAATTTGCGAACCTGCTCGTCCCTTCGCTTCGAATCTCTGATGTGTAGAAACATTGTTTTTATTTATTATTGTTTTTTTTCTTTCTTTCTTTAATAAAAAAACAGTTATTTTTTTTTTTGTATTCTTATTTATTTTTTTGAATGTTGTTATATATATATATATCTTTTTATATTCTTATTTTTTTTTAATTTCGTTTATATATATATTTTAAAAAAAAATTTTTTTTATCAGGTTATGGGAATCAAGCAATCTGACTGATTAGAGAGTGGGCCCACCTCAAGCGTTTAGACTCAATGAGCTATCTCTCTCTCCCTGCCAAAAACATCACTACATCATCGCTGGAGAGTTGGAGCCCACCGATAAATTTGCTGCTCGATTCGAACTCTGTTTTTCCATGGGAATCAACATTGGGTCGCTAGTCTTCCATCCGCATCAGTGGTGTCTTTTTGGTGGTATTCTGTCGAAGAAATTCACCTAAAATGACGGGTCCATGTTACCTCTGCGAAGAGGTGAGTGTTTTCCTGAAAACAGTCATGTTAACTTTTACGAGCCCACCAAAAAGTGAATTTTTAAGAGAGGAAATTTTTTAGAGTTTGCTAAAATTCCGTCGAAATTTTAGTCGGATCCACGTTGACCGTTACAGAAATTGAATGTCGAATGCACGACGTCTCGTCTACGTCCACCACTGTACAAAATGGGAAAAAGTAACAATGTGAACGCACACATGTCACATTGTACAAGTCGATGGATTTCGATCATGATGAATGCGATTTTCTTGAAAAAAACTAAGTTTTGGTGAGGTATGATCTGGGCAAAAAATCTGTTGGGCTCGTAATCTCCATTCTACCCTACTGTCTACGCGTTTGTCCATCCTTTAACGTTTGCATGTCCATGCAATAACCCCAAAACACTATGTCCAAAAGATCCCATTTTTATGGTGGATTGTACATGACTATGGAAAGGTTGTTTTTGATAATCAGCATTCTTGCATATCCAACATGATCACCATTGCAGGCTGAATGGCAGCTATTTTTAACTTTTTGTGATTTTTACATGTCTGCTCAATCAACTGAAAAGCGAATGGGGAAAAGATTGCATCCCATTTTGTTATGGTAGATTGGGCATGACTATAACAAAGTTCTTCTTGATAATCATCATCCTGGACTATCCAGCATGGTCACCATGACAATCATCTTGGTTTTTTGTGATCTTAAAAATGGATTTAATTTTTCTGGTACCTTTTTGATGATTAAGACTCCTTTCGATAATCAGCATTCAAGCAAATCCGCCTGGCAGCCATCTTTGATTTTTGGTACTTCCTGTTTGTCCGAGCCATAACTAAAATGGTGTGACTGATGATTCCAGTTTCCTCGTGTACATTTTTTGTAACTATAAATGTGTTCCTTATGATAATCAGCAATATGACTCATCTAACATGGCCACCAGAGCAGTCGTCTTGAATTTGTTTGTGACTTTCGCTTCGCCGTGCAAAGACCTCAAAAAGGAATGACCAATGGATTCATTTTTCTATGGTGCATTACTAGTGACTGTAGGAAGTTCCCCTTCAATAACCAACTTTCTGGCCAATCCAAAATGGCTGCCATGTCTGAGCATAACTTAAAAAACAAATGACCAGTGCAAGGTTTGTTTTGATGTGCAAAATCACTGAATTTACATTAAGTGGACGCATAATAACGCCACAGCCAGACGGTGCTCTTGTAATTAATTTTGGTGTGTTGCTTTATATAAATTCGATGAACATTATCCCTTGGAAACCCAAAGGCCGGTTTTCTGGCCAGGGAACATTATAAGTCATGCTTTCATAAAGTAGGCTGGCTCTTAAGTTAAAGTGTTTGGTAAACCAATGAATATTTTCAACGTGCAGCCCAGAGGCTGCACATTGGAAATATTAATTGATCTACCCCCAAATAATGAATATGGACTCTCCCAGTTGCTAACACCAGTGTTCAAAAAGTTTAGGGAGTTATTACCCTGTCGATTTATCACTATCCTCTCCACAACCAGTCTTGATCTTCTTCATTTAGAATAAAGTTTATGCGATTCAGTATAGCTATATGTTAAGTTTATTAGAATATACAATAACTGTATAAGTCGTTGTGTTACACTTTAACTTTCTGCACTCCATGCTTCAAGTGTTCGAGAAAAATGCTCCAAGCCCAGAAACAGTATGTTTCTAAACAAACCACAACATGCCTAGTATACAGATGTTCTATCTCCAAAATCCTCATCCAACTTTGGCACCCAAAGGTGATGAATCTCGATAGTATTTCAGAATAGAGTAGAATATGTACACATAAAATGACAAAGACAATTTCACAATTCTATGTCAAAGGAAGTACAAACGCCAGATGGCCAAATCTTTAACCCTTGTTTTCTCGAAAAATGAAAACAAATGGCACTCACAACACTATAATTATCAGGCGACGAATTGCTCGATGGGATTCTCGTTGTTCGAGCAATCGGAGATAGTCTGTAGTTGTGCTACAAGTCAGTAGTAATGGTACAAGACTGCAAGAAGACTACAGGAAGGATTGGGTGATTACAGTAAAAGCTAATTACAGGACAGACGATGACGATATAGGGCAATATAGCAGTAATGGTCTTGGAGCTATGGAGGCCATGGGGAGGTCTAGATGCAAGGAACTGAACAGACGCTAGGAGCCATAAGTATCTTCGGACATATAGATATCCTCTGATAAGTGTCCTCTAAACGGTACCCCCTAGGACAACATCACCATATCATAGGTATCCTCCAAAACAGAGATGAGCATAAGAGTCGTAAGAGGAGTCAATCGTTCGGGTAATTACTAAATGGCTTTTTTGCTCGATTAGATTCGAGACATTCGAGCAATGCCTGTTTCTGCTCGATTGATGTTTGGCCGCAGGAATCAAAAAGGACTTCATAACACACAGAGGAGATAACTGTGTGGGTTGGTACAGATTACGGGAAATGAAGCAATCTGACAGGTGGTTATACGACAGAGACGAGAGCAGAGGTCAGAACAGGTCCAGTGACAGGTAGAAGAGAAGCTAAGACTACGTGAACTGTTAGGATAGTCAGAAAAGGGCCCATAATAGGCGAAACACAGGTCGGGGAATAGAAGAATAAGCCACAGAAAAGATCGGGAAAGATAGAAAAAACGAGGATTCTGCAGGAATCCTGAACCAATAAAGTTACTCTTATACAAAGTAACGCGCCTTATAGCACAGCGTGCCGTTATTATACGCACTAGATGGTGGCTTCGCCAAGTCCGTTTTGGGGTGATTTTTTTGGTGATTTGTGGTCCTTATCTATTTAGGTAATTAGATTTACTGTTGGACAAAGGAACGCACCGTCAGAACACACCCCCGACCCGTTGTGTAGGTTTGGGGGTCACAGCAACCACGAGCTACCATAGAAACAAAGATGGCAGCATCCAGAATACAAAATGGACGATGGAAACGCGTGTGATCCCCGGGAACGCGCTGCGCATGCGCACTACGACCACGTATTTCTATGGGTATGACGTCACAAGATGCCCGCTCACATGAGCTACCATGGCAACCAAGCATGACGTAACTAGTTCACGTGTGCATGACGTCACTTCCGTGTCCAGCCAATATGGCCCGTTTCGTCCCTCTGCTATTACTTATACGTCCTTCTAAGATAAATGGTCAGCACAATGCACGTGTTTGTTGAGAACGTGACTTAGAGGCCTGTCTATGTGTAATGATTGTTCGACCACGAGGTTAGTTAAAGCTGGTTGGATGCCACGACGCAGGCGAGTTTTATTCAGGTGATAATTAAACATTTTCTTGCCATGTATTTCTGTAAAAAATAAAGTTTTGTCTAGGGGCAGCATGAGTTCCCTGGCTTCCTTTGCTGCTTGTTTGTCGCTTATACTACCTTCATTAATAGGAGATGTTTGACTTTCTTTTTAAATCGCTCGTTATCTTCATAAACTGAAGTAACTATTCACTTGTCCTTATCACCCCTGGCTAAAACACATTAAAATCAGTTGGGTACAAATCAACTGGGTTGAATGAGTATGAACTCAATTGGGTTCATATTCAGTCAACCCAGTTGATTTGGGTTAATTTTAACCCAACTGATTTTTAGAGTGTCGTCATGAAAACCGACTTTCGATAAAGTTATCTCCCTTGAAATTCTTACACGAGCGAGGAATGTCCAATTAATTTAGCCAATGTTTTTTATTGAAACGTCATTGGTAAATATAATGTATAAAATATCCATGAACAAATAGAAGGTATTGTACTTTTGTGCTATATTTGTAATAACAGGATACGGCATCAAGCCCATGCAGGGCTCATGAAAGCAGGGACGTAGCTCGAGTGTCTTCATTGGAGGTGTGACCAGTAAGATTTCTAACTGCATGGGCTTGAGTTCCAGCACGACATGCCATAGACATGTCCCGAGGGCCGCAGTCCCATGTTGGGGGGAGTTCGAGTGGGGGTATTTCCGTCTCGATAGTGAGGGTGCGTGAGACCTCTCCAGGGGAATATTTGTAATTTTTGAACACCTGAGTTTGATTCTGAGGGCTTCCCTCTGGCTTAATTCTAGTGATTTATCCACAATACAAATGCATTTCCCAAGGTAGGTCCAGGAATTTTCCCTCACACCGACCATACTATCAGTCAGTTGGGAGGTGTAGGTATTGGCTTGAGTAGCGGTCAGTCTATAGTCCTTGTGTACCCTGGCCATTGTAAGGGAAACGGAACCACCAATTCAAAAAAAAAAACAAAAAACAAACAAACAAGAAAACAAAAAAACAAAACGGACCAGTCACAGATTCGAGTAGGAATATCGGAACATTTCGTCAGCTGAATGGAAAATATCCTGTCTCCCTCCGATTCGGAGTCGTCATCGCCCATGGGGTAACCTAGTTTTGATGTAACGCTGTAAGTCATATAAGGCACAGACGCTCGTCGTATTATCAAAATTTTACATTTTAAATTAATATTAGGTGTATACTATCTATACTTATATACTAGAAGGCCAGACACTCTTCAGACCGCGATTTTCAAAAAAACGGGGAAATAGCGAATAATTTACCGATTTTGCTCAAATAAATGTCAGTTTGGCGTTCTTTTCACGAAGCCACTGCCATTTCGGCACCGAGTTAGGCAAAAATTAGTTTTTATCACCATTTTAATCTCAGTTTCATATACTCAGGCGAAATATTTCAACTCCGGCAACGCTGCTTGTCCGGGTCACTCGCAATGAATTCTCCCCCGCTCGTCCACTGGTCGGTTAGAAATAGCAACAACCTCCACGATGTGCGGGAAATTCAAAATCCTGTAAACCTTCAGAAGTTTAGACACTGCGAACAGACTATCAAAAACGTCCAAAAAGAAGGGAAAGACTTTCAAATTATGTCTAAATCTTCAGAACAGCCAATGACAGTATCATGGTAACAAATGATATAAACCTTCTTTAATCCACAGCTACCTAATATTTCTTTTGTTCTCTGTCATGAAAACAAGCCCTATAAAATCACACCAAGTACGGTTTTGATGAGAACAGCTCAGAAAACAGTACCAATATCTGGATATTGGGTCGGTTTTGAAACAGTCCCAATAACTAGATATTTGTACAATTGTCACGGTACTGCAATCATAACCATTCAAAAGTAAAGATGCTGTAAAGGAGGTGTGAAAACCTTTCTAACACATGAATTATCGACAAGCTTTTCTCGACAGAGCTACTGAATTGAGTGTGCATCGTTTCCAAACTATAATGTACTTTTTAAAAGAAATATTAGGTAGCTGTTTTAATAACCAACAGCCCTGGTAACCTAAAAATGACTCCTGTGGAAACCTCGGAAGTGAAGCAGTGCTTGTTTGTCATGGTAAACAAGTTCAGTTTTACTGGTAAAATAGGACCTGGTCACCAGTGCCCGGGGTAGAAGTCCCCTAAAATGGGCAGCATGGGTGTAAACGATTGGCTAAACTTGACTTTACACCTTTTTGCGGCCACAATTAGCCATAGCTGCAGAAAAGTGACCTTAAACACCAGTAAATAAATAAATAACCTAAAAAAACCGCCCTTTTTCAAATATTAAGACGGCAATCAGGCACCACCACCCGCCACCCCAGAGGGAAAGCGAACCTCTTCTTCAGATAAAAAAGAATTATTCTTCCAAATGCTTTAAAAAAGAACGATTATTAAATTTATCTGCCGCACTTTCGATGAGGGATTGAATAAGTGTTCCACCCTTGAGCTGAGACATTATATCAGCGGGAGAACAAATTACGTCATGATGTGAGTTCACTTCGAAGCCACAGATCTGTTCATAATATCTGAACTCCTGTCATGCGTGTCATAACTTCAATAGACTTTCTAGCAAGCAAACAATGGGTTATGCCCATTTTGTTTTTCGGGGGTAGAGCAAGCAAAAAGTGTTTTAAAATGTGGTTTTACTCGTGTCAAACTTTCTAAAATATAATTTTTTTGACTTTTGTTAGCATTGAGGGGCTGTGATTTAAATCACATATATCACTATTTTGTGTACTATATGGGTAAATAATTGTACAGTTGTGCAGGTGTCCTCCAATATCTCCGGTCACCTGCACAACTGTACAATTATTTACCCATATAGTACACAAAATAGTGATATATCTATTACGTAATCTTACAATTATTATTTCGACCAATGGACGAGCGGAGGAGAATTCATTGCGAGTGAACCGGATAAGCAGGGTTGCTGGAGCTGAAATATTTCGCCTGAGTGTATGAAAATGAGATTAAAATGGTGATAAAAACTAATTTTTGCCCAACTCGGTGCCGAAATGGCAGTGGCTTCGTGAAAAGAACGCCAAACTGACATTTTTTTGAGAAAAATCGGTAAATTTTTCGCTATTTCCCCGTTTTTTTGAAAATCGCGGTCTGAAGAGTGTCTGGCCTTCTAGTATATTAGTCTAGATAGTATAGACCTAATATTAATTTAAAATGTAACTAAAATTCTGATAATACGACGAGCGCCTGTGATGTAACGTAGCCAACATAATCCCAGAGTGACAGCATTGTGGAGGGTTTATTGTCTGTGTGCTCGTGTTTTCTTTGGAGTCATATGATGGTGTGATGATACACAGATGATCTACAGGGGCGGCGCTTTAGCCCCTCCACTTTTTTTGCCGGACCATGTTTTTTTTGTATGCATATATTTTAACACAACAAATGACTGCTGAAACAAGGGGCGGATCCAAAGCCGCTCCCCACATTTTCGCCAGCTATGTTTCTCTCGTACTGGTTCAGTTTCGATGGATTTCGGATCATTTTTTGCAGTAAGTGGCATCAAACGCTAAAATGTATACAGTCTGTTGAAAAAACAGTTAACTGAAGTATATCGTAATCTTACAGACATACAAGCACCAAATCCATCCCCAAATAAGATAATCCACAGACAGTATAATTGTATAGTAAACGTCTGGTAAAGCATACAGGTGAGGTCTATTTATCAGCTTTGGTCGTTACGACCAAAGCTGATAAATAGACCTCACCTGTATGCTTTACCGACGTTTTTTAACAGCTCTCAAAGTGTGAAATCTTTCGAATAAATCTCCTGAGAAATCTCAAAATATCCACTCAGATGCATGGAAATGGGGGTTTTGGGACCCTGGAATTTAATTTTTTCATACCAACGACCATCCATCGTCCAATCCAGCCCCCCCCCCCCCCCCCCCATACACACACACACACTTTGAAAATCGTTCCGCCGCCCCTGATCTGTGATGCCCCGGTGAAGGCACGGTCATCATCTTCGCCACTGGCTGGCAGACATATGATGATAAACTGTATGCTCATCGCTGTTATTTGTTGCACGACCCTCGGAATTGTCATTATGCAACATAGGCGCAGAATCTATCTTGTAGTTTTCAAAATTGAAATTACCAGTAGGTTAGTCTTTCAACTGGCCTATCTTTGGTACTTTGATTGACATCGACGACTAAATAAATACCGATGGGTTTTTCTATGGCTTTTCGATAGGTATCTAAAATCTCTGCGATTTTGTGGGATATCAAAATTCAAAGTTGAAATGGCTAATAGCGATCGTCAGCTTTTTTCCTTTCTTTTTCGGCAGACCAATATTTGAGGTACTTCTCCTTCACCCGCATTCACAACGAGTTCCCCCATTTGTTTTTTCATTTGTGACGATTTGTCGTCTCCTCTCAGTTGCTGCTTTCATACAGTGCGGTAGTCATCTTTGTTGAGTTGGCCTCTTTAACAAAAAAAACAATGTTCAATTTATGTCAACAACGCCACGGGTGTGGCGTAGGAACAGGTTCGAAAATAATTATTGAGGTACATACTATATTATTTGAGGTTCATTCTGTATTATTTCAGGTTCATCCTATATTATTTGAGGTTCATCCTATATTATTTCAGGTTCATCCTAAAATAATATTTATGACCCTCTCGTACGCGATCAATAATTTGTCCGACCCTGGATGGACTATAATTATTGTTTCATGTTGAACCAGGTTCGACATCAATATTTCAGGTTCATCCTATATTAATTGAGGATGAACCTGAAATAATTTGTCCGACCCTGGATGGACCATAATTATTGTTTCACGTTGAACCAGGTTCGACATCAATATTTCAGGTTCATCCTATATTAATTGAGGATGAATCTGAAATAATTTGTCCGATACTGGATGGACCATAATTATTGTTTCATGTTGAACCAGGTTCGACATCAATATTTCAGGTTCATCCTATATTGAGGATGAACCTGAAATAATTTGTCCGATCCTGGATGGACCATAATTATTGTTTCATGTTGAACCAGGTTCGACATCAATATTTGAGGTTCATCCTATATTAATTGAGGATGAACCTGAAATAATTTGTCCGACCCTGGATGGACCATAATTATTACTTCATGTTGAACCAGGGTCGACATAAATATTTGAGGTTCATCCTATATTAATCGAGGATGAACCTAAATAATTTGTCCGACCCTGGACCGACCATAATTATTCAGGATGATGCTAAAATCCCACGATGCAATACGCTCCACGAGCCAATCAGTTGAGTCGATACAAACGCGAACAATGGGACATAACTGGGGGAAAAAGCAAGATAAACTTGATGCAGGCACACAGCTACCGACAAAGAATCCCGCTGAGAGATTGTTTTGTCTGCGCTTCACACGATTTTTTTTTCGACCCTTTGTAATCACGCAAAATAAATAAGATTCTTTCCCATGAAAATGTCAAATGGGCAGTGTTGATTGTTTACTGTACTGTTACAAACAAGTTGTGTTTTAATATTGAAATATGACTCGCTAACCAATAGTGCTGCGGACCGGACCGCAAACAAACGGTCCGGTACCGGTCCAGGCGTGGTCCGCGGTACGGTCCGATGAGGACCAGGCAGCCCCTGCTGTACAGGTACACAGGCACGCTGGACCGGTCCGGGGCGGTCCAAGGGACCGGTCCAGGGAGACACAAAGGGAAGCTTTGCACTCCCCCAATTGATACACAAACTGATAATTTTATCTTGATAGACGGTGAATACATTGAAGTCGAGTAAGTTTGAAGTAACTGTCAACTATATTGAGCCAATCTGTCACCAATCAACCACTTGCATCCTGTGATTCCTGTCACGGGTGTCGGGTGAAGGTATCAGCGATGAGCGGTTCTACAAAAAAGTTCCCAAAATAGCGAACGCTCAAATTCGGTGACAAGAAGCGGTCATTCAATTCCTTTGTCGGCAAAGAATGTCAGTGTGTATTGTGCATCAATTTCTTTAAACCCCGATCTGGATTATGTGCACATGGATAACTTGGTCCCTATATTTCATCTGGTAGGTTTGGTGTGGTGACCCTATTAAATTGGACCATGGGCGCAGATCATGGGGGGGGGGGGGGGGGGGGGGGAGGGCGAGAGGGCGTGTGCCCCACAAAGTTTTTCGGGGGGAGGCATTACATGTTATGTCCACCGTGCTCCTCCCACATATATAGATCCGATAGCAGCTGATATTGTTCGAGCAATGCTGCAATAGGCGAAAATCGCGTATTTTCAGCTTGCTTTTTCAAAATTTCCTCCCGCAGGGCCAAACCATGCTTTGTGTGTCCGTGCGATGCTGCAATATAGGTGGAAATCGTGTATTTTCAGCTTACATTTTCAAATTTTCCGCCCGCAAGACCAAAACATGGTTGGCCCTGCGCATTGTGTAGCCCCCCCCCCCCCCGCCCCCACACACTCTAAAGAGGGAGACCTGTGCCCCTGAATTGGACCGCCTTGGACCGGTCCATCTAGAAAAAAACGGACCGCCTGCCCGAATATCGGACAGCTATTTCTTGGACCGGACCGGACCGGAACACCATTGGCGGTCCGGTACGGTCCGCATCACTGCTAACCAACATATCGGGAAAACGTCTCGTGAAGTTTAAAAATTTAATGGAGCAGTTCAAAAAGTGCCTCTGTGGGGTAGGGCAAAAATGATGGATTTCGTATGTATGTTTGTTTGTCTGTGTGTCTGCTATAGAAATAAATATGGGCCCATCCATAGTGCCCAAAATTGGCCTACTTTATGGCGGAGGTCATTGTCAGGTTTAAAAAAGTGCAGGGGTGGGATTGGAGAGGGGCACCAAAAGCTATCACCAATTTGTTTTTTACTGATATAGGTCCTCAAAGGGGTCTACTAGTGGTGAGTTCTTAATAACTTATGCCCAAGTTACTCTTTTGAAGTCAGGGCTGTGGTCTATGAACTGTTTTTTCTTAGAAATTTACCGTACAGCATCGGGTAACCCTGCTAGTATTTGTTAAAACCTGTTTTGACTCATCATTTTCACACAGGTAACAATGTTGGAAAGCTGTTTAGTATGCCCGAATGCATCCCCACCCCCTCTTCCTCCCACAGAATTTCAAATTGCTCTGCGGCTCCTGGGTCAGCATGTTTTCGGTGTCATTGTGGGGCATGTCACGGTGTTATGTTCATGGAAGCAGGTGACTGTTTTGAACAAATCACGCGATAATGCCTCAGCTGTAGGGCCGTCGCTGGGGCCTTTTAATGGGGGTGGGGGTGGGGGTGAGACCGTGAGAGCCCTCGAAATTCCAACTGGGTAGTGGGCGCGTTCTCGGCAAACTATTAGAACTGTAGATCTTCCTAATTCGGCGAGCACCGTCGCACCGGGCCGTGAGAAAATCTAAATTTTATAGTAAATTTCCTTTCTTATTATACCTACCACAATTGTTTACTTCAGGCTTGCACTACAGTGGAAGTCCCTAACTCGGATATAGTACTCTCTATTTTTGTCTTTCCCAAGCAAGTTGGGAAAGAAAAGTGGTGCAAAAGCACCAATAAAAAATAAGCCAAAACTGGGTCGAGTGCAACCGGCGCAGACCCAGTACGGGACGCTCTCTCCCAAGTACAACTCCACGACTTCCGTTGCCAGTGCGCATATACCGTCTCTAGAGACTCATTCTTTTTGAATCCGTAAACGTTAGAGTTATGTGATCAGCGGGGAGGAAAGATTCTTTACCCGTAAAGAAGACGGGAGGGCCTCCATGTAAACAATTGTGGTAGGTATAATAAGAAAGGAAATTTACTATAAAATTTAGATTTCTTATCAACCTACTCACAATTGTTTACTTCAGGCTGAATAGACAAAAGGCTGGAGGGAATCGCATAACCAACCCCCACATAACCCCAGTGCACTGGAACCGTGAAGTAGAAGGAAGAGGTCCCGAGGCTTATCAACCATAATGTCGCAATCATTGGTAAAGGACAATGAAAAGAGACATATGAGCCTGTGTGACACACGGACAGAAAAAGGGCAGTAACAGCACAAGGCTGAAACTGACCTTCAAGAAGCCTAATGGCTATGGCAGACAACAGCCTGAGCAGAAGAAAGAGGACCCAGGGCAAAAAGGTCCTCCGACTGCTCCTGCAACTGGCGCAAATAAAAGGTGGAGAAAGTAGAAGCATTTCTCCAGTAGGCTGCTTGCATAACATCCGACAACTTGACGGAGTTAGAATAAGCCCAAGAGGTAGACAGTGACCGCACCTCGTGGGCAGAATACGATTGGTAATACAATCGCCAGCTGCTAAACGACTATAAGCCGTACGAACAGCAAGACAAATCCATCGAGAAATGGATTGAGGAGAGATCTTCTGTCGACCCGGAATGAGAGACAGAAAAAACCGTTTTCTGCTTTTCCGTATGAAGCGTGTCCGATCAAGATAAATGCGAATAGCACGGACCGGACAGAGCAAAGGGCGAGTACCCTCAACAGAAGGAAGAGCCCTGATACAGATAGGAGGAGGAGTAGTATCTGGTAACTGATTCTTAGCCAAAAAGGAGCAATCAGTGGTAAAAGTAACACTGTTGGGAGAGCTCCTAAAAAGGCCGGGTCAACCGAGAGGGCGTGAAGCTCACTAACCCGTCTGGCCGAAGCAAATGCCATCAGAAAAGCCGTCTTATATGTGAGAAAATGCATATCCACCTGGGATAAGGGTTCGAACGGCGCCCCCCCCCCCCCCCATCCCCCAAGCAAAGCAGCATCCACGAAAGATTCCATCGTGGAGTAAGCTGCAAAGTCCGAGGCCTTTTCAAAGAAAGGTGCCGAACAAGCTTGGAGAGGTAAGGATTAGTGCCGATACGACGCTTCCCCACATAAGAAAAAGTCTCTGAAAGCATAGACCTGTAACCCTTGATGGTAACAGGCCGGAGACCCCGAGAATCAAACAGATATACCAGAAACTCCGCAATCTGTGAAATCGAAGGATTGGCATAATCAACAGAGTGATCAGCACACCATCGACAGAAGACCTTCCATTTAGCTGCATAAGCTAAACCAGTGGAGTGCCTCCTTGAAGAAGAAATGCACTCCACTGCTCGTCTCGAAAAACCTCTACGGAGGAGACAGGACCTGACAAAAGATATGCGTGAAGGCACAACGAAATCGGGTCGACGTGAAACCTCCTCGGGCGACCGTGACAAAGAAGGTCGCGACGTAGCGGGAGACGTGCCAGAACCGCCGCCATCAGCGAGCGGAGCTGATTGATCCACACCCGCTAAGGCGACAGGGGAGCGATCAGAATGATTCGACAACTGCAGGTTCGAATTTTGGCGAGAACCTGAGGAAGAATCGGAACCGGCGGGAAGGCGTAGCCGACTAGACCGTTCCAATCGAGTGACAGAGCGTCCACGGCAAAAGCCAGAGGATCTGGACACGGGGACACGAAAGTGTCCACCTGATGGTTCCAACGAGTCGCAAAGAGGTCGATGTGGGGACGTCCCCAGAGATCGCAAAGCGACTGGAACACTGCCCTGTGAAGCATCCACTCGGTGGAAATAATCCTGCCCTGTCGGGACAGGGAGTCGGCTAGGACGTTCAGACGACCGGGAATGTGACAAACAACCACTCCGGCGTGAACATCCTGAGCGAGCAGTAGAAGATCCCGAGCTAACTCGTACATCGGAACCGAGTGCGTGCCGCCCTGGTTCCGAATGTAAGCAACCACTGTCGAATTGTCGGATAGTAGAAGGACCTGGCGATTCGACAGGTGAGGGATCCACTGCCTGAAACTCAGAAGAAGAGCAAGAAGCTCCTGCTGGTTGATGTGTAGAGCTGCTTGATCCTGGTCCCACATCCCGTGTAGGGAAAGACCGAGAGGATCCAACGTCGCACCCCATCCGAGATCGCTGGCATCTGCCGTCAGAACGCGATCGGACGTGGGTAAGTCCAGTGGAACACCCTGCGTAATCCACTGAACATCTGTCCAGGGAAGAAGGTGAGGATACAGAGAGTCCGGAAACGGAAGCACCTGATCCAGAGAATCTACATTCTGCCTCCAACGACTTAGCAGAAAGTGTTGGAGAGGTCTGACACGCAGCCGACCTAGAGGAATGAGATCCGTCACCGAACCGCAGAGACCGATCAGCAGGAGAAAACTCCGAGCGGTCGCGGACCTGGACTGGGACAGAGTCAGAGCAAAAGCTGAGAGAATCACAGCCTTGGCCTGGGGAACCGCCACCAAATTGAATTTGGTTTGGAAAGACATCCCCAGATGACAAAACGACTGAGAAGGGACCAGGTCCGACTTCTCCTCGTTGACTCTGAATCCTAGCGACGTGAGCAAGCTCAACAGAGTGGCGACATCCGATTCAGTAAGGCAGCATTGGAATGCCTCTGGAGGATATCGTCCAGATATGCCGAAGTAGTCACCCTGGACTGTGTGCGATGGAACGCTATCACATGCGACATCAGTCTGGTGAACGCCCAAGGAGCCAGGTTGAGGCCGAAAGGCATGGCCGTGAACTGGTAAACTCACCCCAGAAAAGCGAACCTGAGATACTTCCGTGAAGCTCGATGCATCGGAACGTGGAAGTAAGCGTCTCGCAGGTCGATGCTGGCTGCGAAATCTCCCTGGTGAATTGATTGGCGGACCGACCTGAAAGTTTCCATGCTGAACTTGGGAGCAATGATAGACTGGTTCAGGATACTCAGATCGATAACCGGTCGGAGTCGGCCGTCCTTCTTCGGCACCAAGAACAGGCGGGAATAGAAACCCACTGACTGAACGTTCTTGACGACGTCGATCGCCCCCTTTGCCAGGAGATTGGCAATCTCCGTGGACAAAAGTTCCCGGCGTAAAACGTCTGAAGGAACTGTGGTTGGAAGAGGCACCCTTGACAGAGTGGGGTGCCGTCGGAAGGATATGCGCAGCCCGGACCGAACAACATCTAACACCCATGGATCGGATGTGATGGTGGCCCAATGATCTGCGAACTCTGCTATCCTTCCTCCAACCTGGGACGAGTCGAGGTGAGGACCTTCATTTCGAGCCCCGACGAGGCCCGCGAGAGGAGAAACCACCTCCTCTGCTAAATGAAGAATCCTGAGACTTCCCTCGATTCTGCCGACCCCTACCTTTACCCCGTGAGTAAGAAGTAGAGGCGGCGGCAGAAGGACCAGCCTTTTGCTTCACAGAGGAAGCAGAAGGGTACTTGTTAGGCTTGGAACGGCCCTTGCCTCCCCGAGAAGGCTGATCAAGCTGACGAAACAGCAGCTGATCTTTGGAATGACGTAGGACGTCATCCCAGACCGTCGACACGGAACCATGGAAAAGTTGCGGACCTGCCAAAGAAGCAGATCGAAGAGCAGCACGCTGCTCCTCGGGAAGGGATCGTCCTGTGTCCAGCACAGCGTCCCTTCGAACCAATTCCAAATTAGCCGTGTTAGAGGCATGCGTGTGAGTAAGGTGCATAAGCGCCTTGGACAGCACTGCTTCAACCACCTGTACCGACTGGCACGTTCGAAGGCGCCCAGAAGCAGGTTGCTCCATAGGCTGTTGGCGCGCGACCGATGATCGCGGCCAGGCTGACACTGTCGGCTGGTTAGCAGGTTTGAGATCAGGCAGAAACCCAAACACAAAGTCAAGAGCTGCCCCCAAGTCTGAAGACTGCTGGCCCTCAACCTCAAGCATGTCGGACTCCTCCCCAGAGTCGGAAGACACATAGCCCATCGTGGGCAAACCAGCCGACGCCTCCCATGGTGTCGGAACACCAGAGGAATCAGAAACCGGCCTGTTTCAAATCCCGGGAGGCGGCGCCATAGGAGGCGCCTGGAAACCACTCATAGCCTCGCTGGAAGCAACAGGAAGGCTCTTAGAAAGAACCTGAGTGAGTAAGGAGAGGGCCTCCCTAAGCTCACTGCCCGTACCGACCGGTTCGGCAGGGGAGCGAACCGGCAAAGTGGCTTCACCTCTGACCCTCTTAACCAGCGAAGGGCACGATCCTCCAAAACACCCGACGCGGGACGACGGGCGGCAGCCGAAACATCTGAAGGCAGACGTGTATAGGGGTACGATGCACCCCGAGGATCAATATGGCGAGAACTCATGAGAGTCACCGCGGACCTCTGCGGGGCAGAGGGTCCAGGCTGCACAAAAGGCGTTGATCCCCCAAAACTGGTCGTGTGGCCAGAATGAGTAGACGGAAACGCCACGGAGTTCATAGTGTTTCCACTACGAACATCCGAATCCAAAGACACAACTGTGGTGCTCGACGGCGAAGAGACCACAGAGATGGGTTCGGCCGGCAGCCCCTTCCGACTTCGCCGAGTTGAAGTCAGGGAAGGCTGAGGCCGATATCCCACGTCTACAGTATCGGACATTCCTGCAGTCCCCTGCAGCGAAAAGCCGAGGCCGGCTGAAACAGACGACGAAGCAGACGGACCAGCAGTAGTAGTAGATACGTCGAGAGTCGTTGAGGCTGGTGAAATAGTGGAGAGAGCACACCGGCTCGGCTCCGAAGAAGGAGTCACAACCCTAGTGACAGCCTCAGATGTCGACTGGAGGGGGACCGTAGTCCCGGAACCAGGCACCTCTTCACCAGAACACTCAACGGCTTCCGCAGTATCCACCACAGGAAAAGACTGCACATCCCCCACGGAGGAGGAATAACTCTCACCAGACAAAGTCGGCTCGGGAGGCCCCGAACGACCACGTTCTCCTTTCCCGCGGGAGCGGGAGGCACAGCCACGAGAACGAACGACACGGTTTACTGACGCCCAGAAGGTGGAAGACCATGCTCCACAGACACCACATGGCCGCTCGGCCGAACACCCATTACAGGAGGAACACGACGAATGCCCATCGTCCACATGCTTTGGCAGCAGACATTGCCCACAAGGAATTGTCCTGGGCATGATAGAGGTGAGAGGAGCAGAGAAGGTGAAATCAGAAAACAGAACACCCCCAAAGACGAGAGAAAGGTGACAGAAACAAAGACCCCAGACGGTCGACCGGGAACCACACAACAGGAAGACTACTCTCAAAAGAAAGAAGAAACACTGTAGGAGTGGTACCCCGCTGACACCTAACTCTAACACAATTAGAAAATTTTGCAAAAAAAGCATTAACAATAATTGTGAAAAAATCTAAGTCCGAACCGCGTGGCACACGAAATTCGCGCGCGACTCGAGAGAGATCAAATAAATATACATTATGGACATATAATAGAAAAGAGAATATAAAAAAAAACACTGTTCCTGAGAATACAAAGGATACACTGTGGTGCAATGAATCAGGAATCATCAAACATCGAGCTGGTGGAACACTGATAAGCGTGCAAAAACATCTCGACACGAAGCGGATTATAAAAAGAATGAGTCTTTAGAGACGGTATATGCACACTGGCAACGGAAGTCGTGGAGTTGTACTTGGGAGAGAGCGTCCCGTACTGGGTCTGCGCCGGTTGCACTCGACCCAGTTTTGGCTTATTTTTTATTGGTGCTTTTGCACCACTTTTCTTTCCCAACTTGCTTGGGAAAGACAAAATAGAGAGTATTATATCCGAGTTAGGGACTTCCACTGTAGTGCAAGCCTGAAGTAAACAATTGTGAGTAGGTTGATAAGAAATTGTTAAATTTGGCATTAAAAGGAGCAATTTCCTGGCTTCTGGAGTGTCAATCCCCACTTCAGAAGTTCAGAATACCTCAAAACGTTTCATTTGGGCCGATTTAGGGCGAGAAAATATCGAACCTGGTTCAACATGAAACAATAATTATGGTCCATCCAGGGTCGGACAAATTATTTTAGGTTCATCCTCAATTAATATAGGATGAACCTCAAATTGTTTTGTCGAACCTAGTTCAACATGAAACAATAATTATGGTCCATCCAGGGTCGGACAAATTATTTCAGGTTCATCCTCAATTAATATAGGATGAACCTGAAATATTTATGTCGAACCTGGTTCAACATGAAACAATAATTATGGTCCATCCAGGGTCGGACAAATTATTTCAGGTTCATCCTCAATTAATATAGGATGAACCTCAAATATTGATGTCGAACCTGGTTCAACATGAAACAATAATTATGGTCCATCCAGGGTCGGACAAATTATTTCAGGTTCATCCTCAATTAATATAGGATGAACCTGAAATATTTATGTCGAACCTGGTTCAACATGAAACAATAATTATGGACGATCCAGGGTCGGACAAATTATTTCAGGTTCATCCTCAATTAATATAGGATGAACCTGAAATATTTATGTCGAACCTGGTTCAAAATGAAACAATAATTATGGTCCATCTAGGATCGGACAAATTATTTCAGGTTCATCCACAATTAATATAGGATGAACCTGAAATATTTATGTCGAACCTGGTTCAACATGAAACAATAATTATAGTCCATCCAGGGTCGGACAAATTATTGATCGCGTACGAGAGGGTCATAAATATTATTTTAGGATGAACCTGAAATAATATAGGATGAACCTCAAATAATATAGGATGAACCTCAAATAATATAGTATGTTCCTCAATAATTATTTTCGAACCTGTTCGTACGCCATTCGCGGGAGCGGGGTTGTTTTTGTTTTAAACCGGTGGCATTAGGTGGTATTATGATTTTTGTTTGTATAAACTTTCTGAAATTATTCTGGAGTATTTTCTTCTTCAGTTAACAATGCAATGATCAGATAAGATTAGGAAACATAGATGAAAGTCCATGCCTATACATCCATGAAACATAAAAGCACACTAAATCAGACAGATAAAGAAACAATTTCAAGTGGTGTCAAGTTGATATTTAAAAATACTTTCCATGTAATTCAATTTGCCCGATGCAAATGTGCCAACCTTCACTATAACCATATGGACAGCATAAACGTTTTTGACTTTGATTTTGCCCAAACATAAGAAATTGGGCTAAGTTAGGGGCGCGTCGTTTTACCCAAATGAAAACAAATGAAACCAAATGAAATCAAATGAAAGTAACTAAAGCACAAAACTAACCAAATGAAACTACATAATATTCCTCAATTTAAAAGTACAAGCCCAAAAAACTGATTGCATTGCGCCATGGCGCAATAAATTGAAGTTATAAAAACAGCACAGAATGGCAAGACTGATGTGAGTCGGTTATATGCAAAATTGCTACCGGTCTCAGGCTATAGATCAAATCGGACAGGCTGGTTACCAGAAAACAGAATTCTAAATGACAATGTCGCCGGGCTATGTTTCTGTCTTTTTTCAAGGCAAAACGTAGCGAAGAAAGGGTGTAACACAAAACGATTTTTTCCCAAAATGTGCCTTTATTGTGAAATATCAATTTAAAAGCAGAAATATAGATAAGGCATGAATATACAACATTACAAGTAATAAATAACAAAATAACTGCCCAACACAGATGATGAAAGAATGCATTTGAGGTGAGTATGATTAGAAAAAAATTCTCGCCATGGCCGTAAAGTGTTGTAACAAGAATGATGAACCATCTTATCTATAGGGATATATATATTTTTTTTACAAGGGTTTTAAATACATTGAAAGTGGTGAAAAGATAAAGTTATATATATTACAAATAGGAAAACCCAAAGCCTGATAAAATAATAATGGGAGTAAATACAAAAGAAAATATCTATTGGGCAACGACGAATTTGGTGTGAACACTGGTTGATGGTATGGTTTAGACAAAGCCGCAATACTGAGTCACTTGATGAATGGTAATTGTTTTAAGGTGCTGACTATATGGGGCGCAATGAAACGGGCTTGTTTTTTTTATTTCTTGCCTTATTCATTCCGATTCTGTGTGGCCCTGAAAATAATTTATATGGTGAGGATGTCAACTTGTTGCAAGAAGATATTGATGGGTATCGGTGGTCTTGGTATATAGATCAGTTGAAAGGACGTCAACTTTCAGGGTGACTGAAACATCTAAAAAATTCAGTTGTATCGGAGTACTCATTGGTAAATTTAATTGACGAGTGAATGCTATTTATGGACTCCAAAAATTCCAAAAGCTTATCCTCAACCGCAGTCCAGGTCAGAAAGATGTCATCTTTAAACCGGAGCCAGACGTCCGGGAAGTATGAACAAGAGGCTAACCTATATTTTTTAAAAATGCTCATGAATATATTGGCGTAGGCTGGTGCCATTACCAGTACATCCCCCTTTTTACGGAGACAAGGATATATAACACTAGCGCTTGATTTCTAGTTTCTGAGTAATTCCCTGAAAATTACTGTAAAAACACAAGCCACTCAAAATATTTTAGCAGCCGAAATAAACCATTCGACATAAAAAAGGGAGCCGACTTTCTCCGATTAAAGTTGTTCGCCGTCTATCAAATTGAAATAAAAACACTTGCTCATGTTGTCCGCAATCTGCACATTGCCATATGATAGTAGTACAATTTATTTAAAATAAAACTATCCAAGAAGCTTTGAAACTATCTTTATTAAAATCTTCAAAACCTTTAATCAAGATTGATCAAATAAATCAGTTCGTAACTGGTCAGCGTAACTGTTTCTGACGCGTTTCATTCTCTAATCACTATATACTTGGATTCCGAAGATGATTTCACATACAACCACGCATGTTCAATTCTTGCCTCATCTTCTGTCGATCAAAACTCCTTCAACTTTTTCTTTAGGTGATTCTAAACTGAAGATTGTAGTTTGAGTGGACAGGTGGAAAACATGATGTTTTTTCATTATTTTTCAATAGTAATGGTTATTTAATACATGAATGATTGCTTCCTACCTAATAGATTACAAAATGTGATAAAAATTGAAAAAAAAAGAATTCACTCACCCAAAAAATGCTTTTGAAAATCCCGAACTCACGGTCAACTCCCTGACATCAAAACTTAAAATATGAATCTCACATTGAAGGATATGTTTTCTATATGCACCAGAGAACAACAGTTGAGTCATAACTTTTTAAAAAATAAATCCAATTGTATGTTAATTTAAATTTTTGAAGGACCATTGCATGCACTGGTCCAGCCATTTTTTCACAGGGAACTATTTACAGTTCAAAAGTATGGCACACCCCACTAATCTAGTTTACCTCCCCTGCAAATATTAGCCATACAAGTGATACATCTGTTCTGCCCTCTTCCACAAGTAAAACTGTCTTGACATGAGATGACCCTGTTGAAAGTGTATCGTCAAATCCCAATAATAGAAAACAAAAGATTGCGTGGCCACCTCGCCCCCCCCCCCCGATAAAAAAACTGAATTTTTCAAAAAAATGAAAAAGGGACATAACTCTGGCAAAAATTGTCGGGTCAAACCCCGATTTGACTTGACCTGCATTTTATGTTGATACATCTACACAACAAATTTTATTTGATTCTGTCAAGTACAGTTCAAGATAATATTGGTTGGAAACTAAAAAAAAATGGAGTTTTCAAAGTTGAAAAAGGGGCATAACTTCGCCAAAAATTGTCGGACTGCACGATTCGAACTGGACCTGTATTTTATATTGATACACCTGCATACCAAATTTCATGTGATTTGGTAAACTATAACTAAAGTTATCATAGGGAAACCAGTGGGACGGATACACGAACAGACGGACGCCGGCTATTTTAGTAGTCCCCCAAAACATTTGTACAGGGAAAAAGGTACACTTTAATATTGCCTGCAACAGTAATAGACCAACTCAGCATTTGATGCTGGTTCACATCCCATCCACAATAGAGACCCCTTTAGCAGTGGCACATTTCTAAATTGGACTGGAATCATGCAGCATTCCCAAGCCACCTTCAATTTCCACCTGCATTCAGTATTTTTGTCATAAAGGTTTTCTCTTGATTCTTGTGCCATCTTAATAGTATGTACACTGTGAAACCTGTGCAGCAAATATTGTAACCAGTGAGTTCAGGTTTTAGGCTCTAGTGTTGACAGACTATATTATTCTGATTCAGTCTGTGACCTGCAGACAAGTACCACCCACACCCCCAGTGGTAGGATACAGTTATGCATTCTTCTCAACCATTTTGCTTGACATAATGTTTTCATGAAAACATTTTGTTTCCCCAAAACACCCATTCAAGAAGTTGAAGAGTCCCATGAAATGACAATCTCTTACCTTATCACTATGCACTTGTATTTAATATAACTGGAAGACAATATTTATGACAACTTTCTTTCAAGTATTTATCTAACACACTGATCAAATCACTATTGTTGCACAGATAAATGACCATTCAGATTTCATTATTTGTACAAATTTTACAACACAAACATAGCAAGTGATTATGATCTCCAACGGTAACTGGTGAGCTTACTGGAGCCATTCCGACGGGAGGTTATGAGCTCTGTTTTTAAGGCAGAAAGTGTATATATTCTGTGATACGAGAAAAAATCACAGAAGTGCCACCTTTCCTCTGCATTATTGAAAGTGTTAATCGTTTGTCTCCCATAAGCAATCCTTACCATCCCAACCAAAGCTTGTTCACATGAGGTGTTGGTTGAGGTACAGAAAATAAAGAAAAGAAAACCTTTCAATTATATGTTGGGGAATGGTGCTGCTTTGATATGCCCACTACATCAGAGCCTCGTGTGGCCACATTCTGTGGTCAAATTGAGGCCTTATTCCCAATGGGGTACCTGCAATACAATTCCTAATATCTGGCACAATACATTATTACTCCTTAACTTATATAGCATTATCAGGTAACAAAACCAGTGTTTTTCTGACAGTTGATTCTAATAAACTGATACCCATTTTAACCTGTATTCTCTCAGGAAAAACTTCCACCTGGGTTTATGTCTAGATGGCTAAATGAATAATTTCCCCAAGACCATGAAAAAGGCCCCTTTCCCAATTTACCTAGAACAAATCCTGAACTGTACATGTAGGTTAGATACAGCGCTTTTCATATCCAGTCAAGTTAATACATTTAAAAGGCTGTGTTTTACCCATGGCCACCAGGTTAAACGAACACACAGGAATATATGAAAAAAGTTTGCTAGAATTTACTTCTTTTAACCTTTTTCCTAATACTGTGAATCCATCCATCCTGTGTTATTAGTAAGAATTTTAGAATACCTTGACCTGTTAAATAATAGTGCTGAATTACTATTATACATGAAAATTTGAAGAAAAATTTCAGTCACCACTATTATTTAAAAGAGCCCAAAGGTGGAAATGCCATCACTATTATAAATTTTCAATAACTTTTTTCAAATGTGCAAGACCTCACCATTTTTCAGCCATCCTTATGAGGCAAGTAAGAGTGTAATGCAAAAAAGTAAACCAGCGGACAGATGGACGGACATACTTTGCCTGAAAATATATTGCCTGATTTATGGAATGTATAATGTATTGTGGAGATTACGTAAATTTATTTTTTTTGTGTGTGTGGACCTCTTAGACTCTTGTGCTATTCAGAGTGGCCGAGCCATTGACAATGAATTCGTATATAATCTTCTTGGTATGTTGGTTATCAAATTACTGTTTTTTAATTCCGTTTTCTGGATTTTTGATTATTTAGAGGCCCTATTTATAACTTTGTGCAGAGATTTTTTTTTTGTGAAAATGAGGATTTATTAGCCAATATTTTGATAAGGCAAAGCACTAAAAAATTTGAAGATCGATTGTGCCTTGTGAGTGTTGCCATACTTCACTTCCGTTGAGAATTTCTATGCAACGACTGATAAAATAATTTCCTAGAGAAAAATTGCATGTTCACACTTCTATCATATTTTAATTTGTGATTAGGAGGTCTAGTGGGATCGATAGAATGAAAAAATATTATTTTTCGCACTTTGAACAAGCGACTTACCAACGGCAACGCATGTGACTTTCCGGTGACAACTTCGATCTACAAATACTTGTAGACATGAGTCTAATAGCCCACAGATTATTCGAAATTATCGATGATCTTTGTGGATTGCAAACAAATATAATGAAATACATGTACATCGTTTACAATGATTCGCAATGTAAATCACACCAGATCGCAAAATTAGGAGCATTATTTCTGGAACTCACCGAAACCAGACCGAAACGGGGCGAATGACAGACCAATAAAGTTATACCATCAATATTACATGACGAACAATAGTTCCCCCGATTTGCGATTAAAAGAAGTGGAAAAGCAAACAGTTTACAAATATTTCAACAACGAAAGAATACAACATGGGTTTCTAATTCCACTTTTTGTCACAGTTTTGTTGAAGATAACTGAAATTTTTGTTCTCTATTGGTAATTTTGGCGCATTAATACAAACTAATGGCAAGGTCGATCCATGTAAACAAATTGGTTGCTTCAGTTGGTGAGGGAAGAATATTTACATAGAACAATCAATGCAATTTGCCTTTATTAGTCTGCTTCCCTTGAGATATATCGACAATCAGAATTTCAGCAGTGGCATTGTCATGAGAATTTACGGGACATATGGCGATAGATATCTTTCGTCGCAATGTTGCCCACAACCTTCAGTGTTTTGAATTTCCCACCGTAAACATGGCGGACACTTTTGAGACTGAAACGACCCAGGTTGACAACGTGCTTAGTCCTATTTTCGATGTATTTTATTCAAAATTAAGACTCAACTGCTGCAGTACATTACTGATAGCTCACGTTGGTTGTTCATTTGAAGGTGAGGCGTCTCACTATTTTTTGAAAACCTGACCACGCCATTTCCGACTTTTTGACAGTACATATTTTCTAATGTCTCCAAATGACTCGTAAATTTGTTAAATGCATATTTTGCGGGTCCCATCACGTTCTATGTGACATGACCATTTCCCCCAACCCTGGTATCCAAGGGCAAGGCTGTTTCGTTGCCAAGTTATTGTTCAATGAAAGGTTCACATTTTTCTATGTTTCTGGCTTCTATATTGGCAGCCATGACTTTAGAATCACCTTAAGTCTGTTTTGTGGCAATTTTTTTTGTATATAAGTTTTAATATGTAAGAGGAATATTATATAGTACCGTTTGGTTGGTTTTGTGCTTTCATTACTTTCATTTGATTTCATTTGGTCTCATTTGGTTTCATTTGGGTAAAACGACATGCCGGAAGTTAGCGGTGCCAAGTCGAAGATATCGCCAACATCACTTCACCTTCTTGGCTGATCCCTGCATTGATTTCATCTCCGTCAAGACAGGCGATTGATGTTTTTGAAGGGAGACTGCTTCACAATGGAATTTGAAAGTTTGCAATATTGCATGTTGGGATTTGTTGTGTACATAAAATACACATGGGAAAACACGTGTTGATTATAACAACTGTGTATTGGAATGCAGCGTTAACTTGGCAATTGACAGTTTATACCTGACAGACCAGCAGTACTGCGCGATTCTTCAAAGTAAGTTAAAATGGTATACAAACAATTCGCAATAAGTTTTAAAAACATTCAATAGTTACCTGCCATCCATTTAACAGGATATGTTCCATTTTAATTTAACCATTTTATCGTTGACAAAAGACAGAACTGCCAATGCACAGCGTTATTTCTGAGCATGTGACATTTTCATAGAACGTGCCATAAGTCGGCTAATTAACATAATTTACCCGTCATTTTCCCCATGTGAACGTTGAGGTTTCAAAACTCAATAAATTTTATGTTTACCTCCAACCAAATTTACTACGAGTCGTACGCAGTTGATTTTGGGTCAAACATAATTTATATTACCCTTACACCATCTATTGTCAGACTCTGGTAACTTTCAATACCTATTTGGTCGAATTTGAGTGAGTCTGAGGCTGTGCCCAGTTCATTAAATTTACTTAACGATTCTTGAATCGCATGTGTGTAGATTCTAACTAAGACTTTTTAATTGTTCATATTCCTTCTGGTTCTGTTGATATCGTTTAAGATAAAAGAAATTTGCTACCAAATGGGATTTGTTATCAATCCTCTCAAGTAAGCATAAACGGCACAGCGTTTACTCTTTATGTCCGACATTTTTAGCCTTTGGCGTGCAGAAAGCATGTGATTGAGACTGATTGAGAGGTGATAAACTTACCGATTCTGGGAAATTTGTTGAAACCGAAAGTCTCGGTTTTCTGTTAAGGCGGGGGTTCGGTTTCGGTTTTGAAAAAAAAAACGAACCGATAAACCACCCAGCCCTGTCAGACCTATGTATATATTGTACCGGGCAATGTAAAGAAAGACAGCAATGTCTTCAATGTGATCAATGCCACAGGCGCTCGTCGTATTATCAGAATTTTACATTTTAAATTAATATTAGGTCTATGCTGTCTATACTTATATACTAGAAAGCCAGACACTCTTCAGACCGCGATTTTCAAAAAAAAAAACCGGGGAAATAGCGAATAATTTACTTACCGATTTTGCTCAAATAAATGTCAGTCTGGCGTTCTTTTCACGAAGCCACTACCATTTCGGCACCGAGTTGGGCAAAAATTAATTTTTATCACCATTTTAATCTCATTTTCATATACTCAGGCGAAATATTTCAGCTCCGGCAACCCTGCTTATCCGGTTCACTCGCAATGAATTCTTCCCCGCCCGTTCATTGGTCGGTTACAAATAGCAACAAGTTCCACGATGTGCGGAAAATTCAAAATCCTGTAAGCATTCTGAAGTTCAGACACTATGAACAGACTATCAAAAACGTCCAAAAAGACGTGAAAGACTTTCAAATTATGACTAAATCTTCAGAACAGCCAATGAAAGAATCATGGTAACAAATGAAATAAACCTTCTGTAATCTTACAATTATTATTTCGACTAATGAACGAGCGGGGGGAGAATTCATTGCGAGTGAACCGGATAAACAGGATTGCAGGAGCTGAAATATTTCGCCCGAGTATATGAAAATGAGATTAAAATGGTGATAAAAACTAATTTTTGCCCAACTCGGTGCCGAAATGGCAGTGGCTTCGTGAAAAGAACGCCAAACTGACATTTATTTGAGCAAAATCGGTAAATTATTCCCTATTTCCCCGTTTTTTGAAAATCGCGGCCTGAAGAGTGTTTGGCCTTCTAGTATATTAGTATAGATAGTATAGACCTAATATTAATTTAAAATGTAAAATTCTGATAATACGACGAGCGCCTGTGATCAATGCTTGTGCAGTGAATTCAATCGAGGAAGTTGTCGTTGAAGAAGTATCCGAATAAGTGGGACCGCCTGCGGCTGAAGAATCTACACGACCATCCTCAACTTTAGACGAGAGTGCCACGGGTGGCAACTGCATTGAATTGAGAACGTATAAAATAATAGCGGTACACAGTCTGGGAAAAAGGACTAGAAGACAGTTTAGGGTTTGCATGTGTCATAGATGGTGTCTGTGTTTGCATTGCCTTTTGATATAAGGCATTTGTATAACCATTTGACATGAGTTATGTAGACACATGTATGTCCATAAAAATAACAAATTATGTGGTTTTTCTTTTTCATGCCCCTAAAATTCTTGGAGGCCGGTTTGGGTAAAACTGGGGATGACGTTCGGGGTAAAACTTTGGAGGTCGGTGTGGGTAAAAAGTTGGAGGCCGGTTTGGGTGTATTCGGTGTTGGGCACCTCTGGTTCATTTCCGTTAACTTTTTTGGCACAGTCCGCCCACGCGATGCTAAGTTGATGGTCCCTTTCTCTTTTTCCACTTCTGGGTGGTATTAGTCCTAAAATTCGAATGGGGACCAGTGACAGAGGAGACCCTCTAACAGAAGGCACTACCCCTCCTCAGAGGAGGCAATTGTGACATTCTCGTGGATTCCGGAGTGATGAGAATGCTCTCAACCTTTACTTCGACAGTCAACGTAAATGGACGAGATGCCATTAGGGTTCTCTTGATGTCAGCAGGAAAATCCATGTTGTTAAACTGATCCTCGTAACGCTTGTGTTTACCCTTGGTGTACAAGGTGCGAATGACGAAAATGTGAAAAGAAATTTTTAAAAAATTGAAATGAATAAAATTTATATTTCTATTTGCAGACAACGTATAATAAAACAAATGACAATTTTTCAAAAATGAATTGTAGGATAAACACAAGAGAATTTCCTGTCGTTATCTTATTTCAATTGATTATACAAGTTGCTCTCTGCTTATTACTTTCCAAAGTGTGATTTACTGGAATTTCCGGGTTTGATTATAAACGATAACTTCAGAAGTGAATTATGCAATCGACAATTATGTCATGTGTCCACGCGCAAAAGAAGACGCTTTGCCGTGGGTGCAATGGGGACTTCATTGCTTTTTGAACCCTTCACCAAACATGAAAAGCAGAAGACACTTGCAAACAATAATTCTTGAATAACTATTATTTTATTTTTTTGTCTCAAAAACATAGGTTATGACCCCTCACTGGAACGAGCTCGTTCCAATGAGGGGTCCTAACCTATGTTTTAGAGGCAAAAAATGAAAAAATAATGAAAATTAATTGACGATTTTTGAGCATAGCGCTGGTCGTTACGTTAGGTAAAGGGTTAGAAAATAAAATTATCGTTAATAATGAAAAGTAATAAACAGAGTAATCGCTTGACTGGACTGGTTACGTGAAATAATTCATTCGAGGCGAGGGACTAGATTGTAAAACACTCGTGCACATTCGAGCACTCGTGTTTGTACAACATTCCTCACCTCTCATGAATTATTTCACGTAACAGGTTCAGTCAAGCAATTACTCTCTATATAATACACTGCACTGGAAATCTGCGAAGATGCCTCTTTTCGTAAATTCAGACCTTTGGAATAATCTTGACAAGTGTTTTTTTTCCAATGCGGTGGACTTAATTTGACTCTGTATTTGATGGCTTTGAATTGTTTTTGTTGGGTGGTAACTTTGCCCAGTGATATTATGCCAGACCCGCTAATCATGACTGTTTTCAGCCACTGCCAATAATAAAATGCGATGCATTCCAAATATGAAGCTCAAGGACCAACATGTTATCTGCTCAAGGACCTGCAATTTATATATAGAGGTTATCTCGTGTTTTTGAGTGGATACCGAAAATTATCTCATGAGTAACGGAGACGAATGCTAATTTTTCGCGAGCGCTTAACCATTTGTCTTAGTCACTCGAAAACATTAGATTTTCTTTTTATTGTACGCTCTTTAAAGAATCCGACCATTTATATCGATAATTCCACTCGTGTCAACCTTGAATGATGTATGACAGTATTGCGCATTGAAACGAGGAAGTGATATGATCGATACTCTGAATAGGCAGCGTCTTGCGATTTTTCAGCTGGCGGGTTTCAGGCATCAATTCAAGGTGAATACATGTTGAATTAGGAAATGACCGGTATCCACTCAAAAACACTAGATTTTCTTTTCATTATACGTTTTTGGAACCAATTGATCATTTCTAGTGATAATTTGACTCATATTCACCTTGAAGTTATGCTTTGACAACCGCCATTTTCGTTGATTGATACCGTGAAAGTGAAAATTTCTGTATCTTCAGAGTGGGTGATACGATTTTTATCTTTCCCCATGTTTTTCGATAATCAGTCGTTTAGCGTAATAATAAATATATATACCAATATATGTGTGGGTGTGTAAGGATGTGTGGGTGTGGTTCCACTTATCCCACCAAGTGTCTGCTAACAGTAAACTGGTTTGAAAAATAACCTGCCACCGTGCAGCACACTGCCCAATCGGTTCTCGGATTGTCCAGAATTCTCTGTTGTTGTTCGTAAATTTCTATGTTGGAGTTGCGTCTTTTTCGCACGGCAGATACGGTCGCAGAAGGTGGAAGTTGGAACTCCCTGATCAATCGAAGTTTTCGAACGTGGAATTCAAATCGACTGCTACTTTACCATTTTGTTTGTCGTATTACAGGGCTCCTGACATTGTAAATACAATAGCTTGTGGTTGCCACACATTGCCCGCGACCAGAAATTATCGCGATAGTGAGCTTTATCAACAAAAACTATGTTCGATCCTGAAAAAGCAAATTTGGCAAAAACTTGGCCTCCAAACGCCAGTTATCGCAGCATTTAGCATTTATCAAATGACCATCAAGTGACTGTCGGTAGGAGGTAACACCCCCCCCCCCCCCCCGCATGGTAATCATATATAGCTGAACGTTGACCGAGTGCTAAATTAACAAACACATCGACTTCTTTGCCATCACCGTAGCCCCAATAACTGTCCGCCTAGTTGCCGATAATAGTATTCCCTTGTTGCAAATATTCTGTCCTCCAAATTGCGATGACCATGATCTCGGTTTCTCGTCACGGCTAACCAAACATTGGGCGAAATGACATTTCATTTGCACACCAAGACCACAACCTAAATGGTTTAAGGAAAACCGTAATAATGTGTAATTTTAGCTATTTCCTTCCCCCAAATTCCACGAAAATAATATTAGTACTGAAATCATTGCTCCCTTATCTATCTTTATCTGACCAGCAAACTACTTTAGTCAATCAGATCACGATAACAAACACTTAAGACTGGACCACATCGGTTTACCTCGTTTTGGGGCTATACCATATTAGACCATGTTGGACATATATTGGCCACCAAGCTGATTTTCTGTTAAATACCCTCGCCTCACATTTGAGGAAAACTACCCCAACCATATTACAGGATGGTGAGCGGGAGATTGTTCTACGTGCATACAAGCAAGGCCAAGGTTTACCCAATGAATCCTGCAGCTTCTCCCGAGGATGTAGAAATCGCGTGCAGCAGTGTGTATATTAATCCATCTCACGTCGACACCATAACAACCGCTGGCCATAGCTTTGATCACAAGGACGTGCACAGAATGACTGTTTTCGAAGCGAAAAGATGAGAAAATAGACCCGAATGGCGCTCTTCGGGACATGAAGGGTGTAAAATCTGAACACAAATGCAACTACGCAAATACACTCCCGCACAAAAGTCTAAACAATATGCTGGAAAAACTGACTAACTCCATTGACATCTACGATTTGCCAGCTCGGGCACATAAAATAGCATTTTTAACAAAATATTAAGGGGCGGGATTCCAGGGAGACTCTTAACATTGGGTGGAAATACTGACATGGAAGCGTTTAGGCATGTAACTATTTGAATATGTCGCCATTTGTTCATAGGATAACGTTACCAAAATAATGAAGTCTCCATTTACTTTACACCTGAAAAAACCCGTTGTGTAGATCAGCTACATATTCACTTCCCTTACAGTCCAAGGGCTGTAAGATGAATGTATAGCTGATCTTCCCTACACACTACATGTGCACCAGTCTATTTGTACAGTACATGTGTTTATATGATGATTCCACTGAAGGATGCAGGGTTGAAAGCATTAAATAGTTACATGCCTAAATTCCTCCATGCCAGAAGTTCAGGAAATGATAAAAAACCTCTCTGGGTGCACGCCCCTAAAGCAACATAAAGCGACTGCACAGTGATGGGGGTAAACGAACATATAATATTCTAAGCAAACAAATCCAGAACTTGTCGAGCTGTACAGAGAATGGCAGATTCTGAGTAACTACAGTAAATATATGAAGACAAAATTATTTTCTCTGTACATTTACAATTAAGTATTGGGTCTTGCACATTCTTGTCTTTTCGACACAATTTTAAAGGGCGAAACTCTATTCAGGGGTGCCGCTAAAACACTGTGCCACTTCAAGTTTGTTGGCTTTCATTTCTTCTCAACTCTGTCCCACTCTGTTGTGTCGAAGGGCTCGAGCCAAGAAGCCGTGGAACAGTCCTTCGAGAAGGAACTCATCGAACGGCTCTCATAACTGACCATCCAGAAGCTCTTTGAACTGCACGATGCGATCAAGTAAATGAGTAATCGAGGAGCTGCTCCCAGTGAGTGACTCCTCGAATGACTTTTCTACTCATCGAGGTTTTAGTGATCATTAAGTGGTCACTGGGTATCACTGAGTGACCAGCACCTAATGAATAGTGATCCTCAATGATGCCCTGCCCCCACTAATCATCAATGACTGACTTTTCGAACGACTCTGAGTCTGGAGAAGATAGGGCTTCTGGAAGAAAGGGAAGGGCAACTATGTTGAAAAGGTCAGAGGGTCGGGAATTGTAGATCGCTGACGCAAGTAGAGGACGGTTGGGCTTCTAGAATAGGGCATCTGAGTTTCTGATGGGGTCAGGGAGGTGCGTCCACTGGAGCAAGTTAGGGCCTTTTAGCCAAGCTCTATGGTACAGGCCAACGTGCCACATCGGGAATATCAGCAATTGGGTCAAGTGGGGGAGGCTATGGTTTATTAGGTAGGGTCACCATCCTATACCTTATTTAGGTTCCAGTACTTGTGATCACCTGTCACGATCACCAGTGATGATTGAAACCTAGATCAGTTGAAGAGTTGTTCGAGCAGCTTCTCGAAGCTGCTAGAATAGTCAATCGTGGAGTCACTCACGGGGAGCAGCTCCTCGATTACTCGTTTCCTTGATCGCACCAAGTGGCTGATTCCCTATGGCCCATCTGTAAGGACCATTCAACAAGTCCCTCCTTGAGGGATTGCTCCATGGCTCCTTGGCTCAGGTTACTTCAAGGCAACAAGGTAGGACAAAGTCGATCAGGCAGAAGAACAGTCGAAAACCTGCAAACAGGCATAAACTGTTCCAAATGGTATTCTTGGCTGCTCTACTGCAGCACTCCCATCGAATGGAACAGAGCCTATATTATGTGATCGATCCATCTAGTACTCTTCCATAAGGGTGTTGTAGTCAGCCTACAGTATGGGGAAACAGGGCGGAAACCCCTGGAAAGCCTTCAAATCAGGGTATTTTGCTCTACTGTCACCATACACTGCTCTTGTTCTGTTACAGAACCTACTCCGGCTCAATAAAACACACTTAGAACGCACCCCACCCACAAGGAGGCCACTGAGCTCCATAACATGCACATGAAACCTTTAACAACCAAAATGGCAGTGTCCATGGTCAAAAGGGATAGCGGAAGCATGCGTCACCTAAAAACAGGCGACCAGCATGTGCAGTGACACCATATTACCATGGTAATGATGATATAATGCAGACTACCATGACAACATCCAGAAGGCTTTTACTTGCACGCAATGTCCATTTAATAGGTTAGCAAGAAGAAAGAAAAACTGTTTGATTGCATCACAGTTCTGTCCAATTATGCAACTGAGGATCGTGTGCACACAACTAGGGGGGCAGTTATTGAGGCAAGGGTGGTATCAAAGAAATTGGTGCGTTTGTTAATTTAGCAATCGGTCAACGTTTAGCTTTATGACTATGCATGGAGAATGTGCGAGTCTACTGATGGGCACTTGGTGGTCATTGATAACTGGAAAATTGTGCGATAACTGGCATTTGAAGCACAAGTTTTTTGCCATTTTTGTGTTTTGATACATACTTCTCCATCTTACACTGGTGATAAGAAATCTGCTCTGTGTTCGGATCTGGTGGGTGAAAAAGAGGCGATTTCAGCATAGAAACTTACAAACAGCATCAGAGAATCCTCTGATTGCTCATAAAATCCGAGAACCAATTGGGCAGTGTGATGCCAACTGAGGTAACACAAAAACCCCTGGCATTGTGAGTTAGCTCTGTAGGTATGGCGGCAGATGAATATTATCTCCACCGCTTAATTAAAATCCAAAAAGCAGTGCTATTCTCAAACAACTGCAGAAAGTTCTTTTTCATCTGAGGGTTTCATGGAGAAGTTAGATATATAATGTGTAAAGTTGGGAATTTTTTTTTTAAATCTTATGAGGATTCTTGTAATGGCCATTGGCCAGATGAGTGTAAGAGAAGACAAAAAATCCTGAAAGTAGTTTAAAGATGTTCAAAAAACTCTGTCTTTCCAGTATCACTTCATCATCACGACCTGAGCAAAACACAACAAAAAAAATAAATATATAATTTAATCATACTGAAAAGTAAAATGGGTTAAAATTAGCGTAAATAAATCTTGGCACCATTTTAGAAAGCCCACAGTGTCGGTTATCCTTTCTGAATTGGTGCCATTTTATCTGACCAAATTTCTTGCCAGTTTTGTGGCATTTTGCCGTGGTGCAGTTTCGCACATGTGTCGCATTTTGCTATGGTTTAACCCTTTACCCAACGAATTGCCCGCATCCGCCTACGTAATATGCAAATTCAGCAGCTGAAAAAATATTTGTTGAAAAATTTCCACAAAACCATATCATGTGATCCCTCTTTGGAATGAGCTTGTTCCAATGAGGGGTCACATGATATGGTTTTGTTGAAATTTTTTGAAAAAAATAAAAAAAATGATATCTAAAATAATAAATTTTGATATCGTCTGCGTTGGGTAAAGGGTTAAAGAGGTTCACTGTCATTCACTAAAAAAACATTATTATTAAGACATTGTTGGAGTAGATTTGTGCCATCTCATTCAGATTCTGGCCAATGCTGTTAGGGAATAGATGAACTGTTCTGGTTGCTCACGTTTCTATCAAGTTTGGTTGGAAGATCTTGGAAATTTTGTTCTTTTATATTTTACATTCTGAAAGTAGATTTTAGTACTATATCTACATTGTTACAAACTTGTTTTTTTTACAACTTTGGTCACATTCATCATCTGTATGTTAATCTTATTTATCTAGGGGAGTGGTGGCGGGGTGTTGGGGTGGAGGAAGTATTTGTCGAGTGATTTTTGTTTTTGCAAAACATCACTCAAACCCCTTCAAAACTCATTTTGAAGCCAAGAAAAAATGGACCATCACCCATTCACCCATTCCCCCATGAGATGAACTGTGGAAAAACTTGAGGGCTTTTTTTGCATAAAATCATTCAAAATATTCCAAAACTTGTTTTAAAGCAAAAAAAAAAAAGTCAAGAAAATATCAACATAACTGATGGATGCTCCGCGACTATGAGCCCAAAGGTATGACATGCTGGTGATAGTTTGTAATGAATGGAGATGAACTCAAGCAAGTGCAGCTGTCAAAAAAGTTCCGTGACAATAAAGGGTAAACATGCCTGTAAATACCTATTTGTTTTGCTGTATGTCATGACAGGTAAACGACCCGCAACCTTAAAGTTATAATGTTGGGTAAAGGTTATAACACACTTGATCAAAGAGCCAGCACAGTGTGAATGATACACAGTCAATGAGCAACCATTGAGTGAAGTATGAACAAGATCTGCCTATTAAATCAATTTTTCTGGACCACAGTTAAAACTCAGGAATGGTGTTTGACCTTGACCTTTGGAGTTATGACACAACCTTGCATCATAAGCAATCACTGTGTCGAGTATGAACAAGATCAGTTCACTGATTTATGGACCAGAGAAAGTAAGAATGGAGGAACAAAGAAATGAGTAGTCTCTCAAGTATTAAACAATAATGCAAGCATTATGTAAAGTTGGAAAAATATCGGCCCATTGAATCAATTTTTATGGACTGACAAAGCTGAAATGGTAAAACAAACAAATGAATAGTCTATGACCTTGACCATAGACCTATAACCATGGGTCAAGGTCAAAACACGCTGATGGATCATTGTGTGAAATATGATGCAGATCAATCCATCAAATAATTTTTCATGGAAAAGTTACAAAGGAAGAACAAACAACAAATGGTGTGTGATTTTGACCTTGGAAATATGAACATCGATGAATGTCATAAGCAAACATTGTATGAAGTATTATGGACAAGATCGGTGATTTGAATAATTTCTTATAGACCGGACAATGTTAGAATGGAGAAATGAACAGTCTGTGAACTGACCTTGAAGCTATGATCTTGGGTCAAGGTCATGACACACTCTTGAGTCATAAGCAAACATTGTGTTGGGTATGAATTCGACTGATCCACTGAATTATTTTTTATGAATCAGACAAAGTTAGAATGGACATATATAGGGACAAGGTGGCTAGGAAATATTTTTGTTTAAGCATAAAAATTGCCAAAAAACCCCCTCCTCATACAGTTAAAACTAGAAGTCCTGTCATGAACTGAGCGCTTATCTAGGCTTAATTGCATGTAGGAATTGTGCGCAATTTCCATACTGAATGGCATCCAAAGCACGGCAGGTTCTCCTGGTTACTTATAGCAAACACATGCAATGTTTCTGCCAATGGACCTCTGGGTTACCTGGAGGTCCATTGGCTGAAACAATGCTTGTGAACAGGCCATATGTACATAATTTTATAGCATTACTAAGGTCATAACGTGTAGATTAACTTCTAGTTTTAAGTGTACACAGGGCCTGAATTAGCCTGGTGAATTCCATTCGAATAATCATCAATCATATCCATCCACACATCATCTAACTCAAGTTGACCACAATCGCCTTTGTCATGTGGGGGTAGAATTTTTTTTATCAAATAGTAAATTCTCCATTGTGTTCTCTGTTATATTTGAAACTCCTCTGGTGAGCACCAAACTTAGTCAAGCATCACATTTTGAACAGACATTAATCTAGGAGTCATAGTAATGCTACATGCCAAACACTTAGTTAAAATTTGCACTCCCAAGGTAGCCCAAATATGACCCCAAAGAGTTAATTTGACTAAACTTGAATCTGAACCTCCTTGGAATGTTGCGTATTAACTATCAACAGATTCTGACCGGTGGATTCGAAAAAGATATTTTAAAGAATAGTCTTCATACTGCACCAAGTTAAAATTCAGGCACATATGACACTCCGGACCTGATTTAAACAAACACGAGGGGGCGCGGTGGCTCAGTGGCTTGTGCAGAGTTAGTACATTAGGGAGTCTGACAGTTGCTTGCCACCACTCAGTGGTTCTCCCCAGGAACTCCAGCTTCCTCCACCCATCAAATTGTCTGACATGAGGTGACCTTGGTTTTTGAAGTGTCACTAAACCCCAATAAATAAAACAAAATAAATATATAAAACATAAATCTGATCCCCTAAAGGATGTTGTATACCAAACCAAAGGATGCTGTATACCAAATGTCAAAAGATTCTGACTGATGATCTGGAGAAGATTTTCAAAGAAATTTCCTTTTATTACTAAAAAGCAGGTGACTACTGGGGGCCAAAATATGAACACAGAGACTTAATTTGAACAAACATGGATTGGAGCTTGTTAAGGATGCAGCAAACTGAAACTCTTAAGATTTGGGCAGGAAGATATTAAGAATGGTCCCCATATTAGTGCTGTCACGATTTTTGAAATTAGGAATCGATTACTCATTTGCAAATAATCGATAATAATTGATTAATCATACCTAGATAACCCTCTTCCCCTCTTCTCCCTCTCTTTGAAGTTGTTAAAAATAAAGTTCAAGTCAGTTGACCTTTCTCAAATAAACAATGAAGATGATCCTCTTTTAGGTACATCTGATGTTCTGAACTTTTGAACCGTCAGTGTAATAATCAAGACCGGTCGTCAGTTGCTTCTAATGGCTTCTTGAGGTTTAACGTCAATGTTTTTGACCTTTTCCTTTTAGAAGCAAGTTTTTTAATCAAATTTTTAAAAAATTATTAAACGTCTAAAACAGGGTAAAATTTACCGATTCTTCAATAACGAAAAATACTAATTGATTTTGGCACGACCTATCAACAATCGATTAATTGTGATGGCCCTACCTCATACTGCACTAAGTTAAACTTTGGGGTTCCATGTGGAGCCCAAATATGACCCCGGGGACTTGATTTGAACAAAAATTGAAAATAACCTCCTAATAATGCTGCATATCAAATATCAAAAGATTCTGTTTGGCTGATCTGAAGAAGCAGATTTTAAAACAACTTTCATCATATTGCACAAAGTTCTTTCCTTGTATTGCTCTAAGTTAAAATTTGGTTGACTTTTGGGAATCAAAATATGAACCCAGCGACTTTGAACAAACTTGAATCTGACCCTATTAAGGATCCTGCGAACTAAATATCATAAGATTATGACTGGTGGGATTGAAGAAGACTAATTTTAAAGAACAATTCTCATATTCCACCATGTTAAAATATGTAAAATGAGAGCAAAACATTGAAACTTGTGATGAACTTGAGCAGGAATGGATATTCCTGTAGCAAAAAGTCATCAGAAAAATCTAAGACTAGAGGTGTGACTGTCCTTGGATGGGCCTATCAATACCCCCGCTGCAATGATTGACATACCGCTAAAGCAATAGTTATAAAATGGGCACTATGGTATTGAAATGCACAATATTCTAAATCGAAAAGAGGCATAACTATGGTGAAAATATTTCAACCAGATCTATAATTGCAGGTGCACAGGCTTCCATGGTGGTGAACATGCGTACCAAGTTGCGATGGGATTGGCCTATAAACACCAGAGAAAATCTCCAGACAAAATTTAGACCTAGCAGAAACTTATTCTAATCGAAAAGGAGCATAACTGTGGCTAAAATAATCTGATCAGAACTATAATCACAGCGAAACTGATTCCCATAGTGGTGAACATGTGTACCAAGTTTCAAAGGGATTGACCTGTAAACATCAGAGTAAATCATTGAACAAACTTATGTCTACAGATGGATGAATGAACAGACTGATGGATGGACAAAATGATTCCAGTATACCCCCCCCCCCCCCCCCCAACTCCTCATTGCAGGGGGCATAATAAATAGAATAACAAGGTTATATGGAATTGGGGTACATACCTCTCTGGCTGATTCTAGTCTACCAGCTAGCTTAACTCTTTCGCTGCCGAATGCGACTAAAATCAAATTACTCAATCGCTGCCGATCTCGACTGAAGTCAAAATTTGAAACCAGACAGCAGAACAATTGTTCTAGGGGAAGTAATTCTCTTATTTTTTGTAATTTATGATATCACAGGGTTCTATTTATGTTCAATGTCAAAAGTCAAGTATAATTTGTTTTGGTACGTCATTCAGACAAAATGTCTGAGAGAAATTACTCTGAAACATTTCAAGACAGGTGAGGTTACAGAGCGCATTTTTAAAGACTCAGATTGCAAATGTGGTCCTGAAACTGAAGATGGGGAATCTCTCAATGAATCGGCCAGTGATATGGACATATTAACCTTCCTCATGGCCAAGCTACGGACATATTAACCCATCAAGGCCAAGATTTGGTTCAATATGTTGGTGCTGACTGAAATTCTGCAGGATTCAAGGTAGAAGAGTCATCAGAGTGAGCAAAAACCCAATTAGTTTTGATTGGCAAATATATGGTTTAGAAAATCCATTTGATCCATGTTGGATTCAGCCATATTGACCACGACAAGACATCTTGGTTTTCAATATGAACCCCACACCCCTCCAATCAATATAAGGACTATTCGTAATATTTTTTTTTCAAATCTGCTGATTAATTTGAACTATAACCACAATAGTAGTACAACATTTAGTATAACAATCCATTATTTGGCTACAATTAGTTTGACTCCATCACACAAAACACAAGAATATGGCAATATTTTCTTATTTTGCTCTGGCAGCCATCTTGGTTGCCATGGTCACGTGACCTTATATGACAGAGTTTCATATGCAATTCAGTGTCCGGTCCTATACCTACCACCATACTATGTTTAAGAAAGATATTCCTCTTAACAAAAAGGTTATTCCCTCATATCCAAACTAATGTATCATTACTGTGTAATTCCACTGGGTGCATGGCAGTGGCATGTACTGCTGTGGTGCTGTATGGCAGCAAAAGAGTTAATCCACAGGGTAAACAGAACAGGCAACACAGTGTTGAGTATGAGGCAACTAGTGATGAACCGATTATCAAAACTTGCTGTGAACCAATTACCGATTATTTCTCTGCCGATTGTGCCGATTCCGATGGTTGAAATAGGAGGAAAGAAAAATCTGTTAGTGTCTGTTATACTGCAGAATTTCATTGATAAATCACCAATTACGGAAGCTTAATACCACATAAGTTCTCAGCATATGCACATTTAGTGCTGGGCAATATTATCCAAAATAATATTTACATTTTGGGAGTTGGGGTGGTGGAAGATCGTTTTCAACGAAACAATCATACGATATTGTTCTCTTGTGAAGATTGTGGTTTATTCTGGTAAATAGTGTTAATACGATTTTGTGTAAGAATACATTACACTTGGCTCTATTAACCAATAAGATACTGAGCACACATATTGTGTGTCTCAACTGAATAATAACTTTGATGTTAATGTGTGTTGTGAAGTTGTTTGGTGCATTGTCTACAAAAATGCATGCAGCATCAGAATATATTATTTAATGTTCATTGTTTAACTTGTTACCTCCATTGATGTGTTTCTTCAGTGTTGACATGCTATAAAACGAATTTGACAAACTGAAAACGTGTTTGTGACAGTCAAAAATTGTGTACAGAACTGAAAATTTCTATGGTACAAAACGTCCAATCTTGGGTACGAAACATTCAGAAATTTGGGTACGAAACAACACAAAATTTGGGTAAGAAATGCCTAACTGTATACAAAATGTCCAGAGTACGAAACGTCCAAAGTACGAAATGTCCAGATCTCCTACAGACTACCGACTGAACACATTTTATTTAAACATGTACCCAAAGCAATGTTGTACAGCACCATGATTGAAGACCAGTGACTTCGATCAGCTGGGAATAGAGGAGCAGATGGTAAATTCCATAATATCTTGGCTGTGCAAATCCCTAAATATTCTGATATGCACTACACAGGTTTCTAATGGGGAAACTTTATTGAAAAGGCCAGATATCAAAGAGATTTTAAAAGTCAGTGTTAAATACTGAATAACCAGAAACTGCCGGTTTTTAACTGCCAGTTGTCATAATCGGTCGATGCCCCATAACCGGCTCATTCTGACTGCTGATTCCGATTATCAGTTCATCACTAGAGATAACCACACCACCCCTCAAATTTTTTCAGGGGGAATAAACAGTCATAGAACAGAGAATTCCTCCATTTACTCATAACTTTGACAGATTAATAATTTTTGACTATTTCACACTTTAGGTGTGGATGTAAAAATCGCAATTCAAATGCATCCAACAAGTATCTTCCTTTTGTTAGTATCCTGCTTGTAAATCCACAGGACTAATCAGTGGTTCCCTTTTGACATACTTTCCATAGTTTTCTAGAAAAGACTGTGCTATCTGAAACAGAGATAAAAAGGTTGTTAGCAGTGAATTAAAATTAACAATCTACACATATGGACAAGTTTGGTTGACTTACCGGTAGTTATTTTTTTTTATGTAGTGGTGTTTAACTGCTAACATGCTAGAAGCCACTATTAGGGCTTTCAAATGAAAGTATCAATGACACTGTAGCTCAACTTGTTTAAGACATGTACATGTATAGTATGTGACACAGCAATGACAAACATCTAGGTAATGACCTGATAATGAAGGTACATGTAAAGTATTGTAACGGTCTGTATATAAATGCTGACCGTAGCCTGTAACAAATGTGTAGGTAAAGTATTGTAAAGGTGGGCGATTGTAAGATGCTAAACTAGAAAAGAAAGCTTTGAGTCCCAGAGTGGGTCTGACTGAACCCCAAAATATTTGTTCTCATAGCACAGTGATAACAAAGGCACCCAAAAACACTCGTTCCTGTCACAAGGTGATAACAGAGGTACCCCAAGAAGTTTCTTGAAGATCAGTTCATAAATACAGACTCTAGCCCGAGCCGTATTGGCATGTGCACTTACTGTGTATAAGTAGCACTGAACAAATCAAAGTTCATCTAATTTGCATAATTTCTGCACGATAAAAAAACCTGTCTTATATGTGACGTACCGGTATTCCATGTTACTAAACATTCCCACAAACATTTATTCAAATCAGAACTTTCATACAGAAGTTCTGTACAAAAAACTGATTGCACAAATTTTGGTACAAAAAGGTTGCTGGCGGCCATCATGAATTCTGGACCGCAACCAAAAACACTCGTTCTCGTCCCACGATTATAACAAAGGTACCCAAGAAGTTTCATCAAGATCGGTTCATAAATATGGCCTCTAGCCTGAGCCGTATAAAAGTTGTGTACAAAAAACTGATTGGACCTAATTTCGGTACAAAATGGCCACTGGCAGCCATCTTGAATTTTGGACTGCACCCAGAAACACTCGTTCTCATCCCAAGGTGATAACAAAGGTACCAAGAAGTTTCGTGAAGATCGGTTCATAAACACAGACTCGAGCCCGAGCTGTATTGACATGTGCACTTACTGTGTTTAAGTAGCACTGAATAAATCAAAGTTCATCTAACTGACATAATTTTTGCACGAGAAAAAAACCTGTATTATATATGTGATGTATTCCATGTTACCAAATATTCATACAGAAATTTATTCAAATCAGAACTTCCATACAAAAGTTCTGTACAAAAAACTGATTACACCAATTTTGGTACAAAATGGCAACCGGCAGCCATCTTGAATTTCGGACTGCACCCAAAAACATTCGTTCTTGTCCCAAGGTGATAACAAAGGTGCCCAAGAAGTTTCGTAAAGATCAGTTCATAAATACGGCCTCTAGCCCGAGCCATATTGGCATTTGCAGTTACAGTGCTGAAAGTAACATTAAATAGATCAAACTTAGTCTAACTGTCTTAATTTATGCACGAGAAAAAAACCCTTATTATATGTGATGTATCCCATGGTACTAAACATTCACATAGAAAATTATTGAAATTAGTGCTTTCATATGGAAGTTCTGCGCAAAAATCTGATTGCACCTAATTTTGTACAAAATGGCTGCCAGTGGCCATCTTGAATTTCAGACCGGACCCCAAAACACTCATTCTCGTCCCACAGTGATAACAAACGTTCTGTACAAAAAACTGATTGCACCAATTTTGGTACAAAATGGCAACCGGCAGCCATCTTGAATTTTGGAGTGCACCCCAAAACACTCGTTCTTGTACCAAGGTGATAACAAAGGTGCCCAAGAAGTTTCGTAAAGATCAGTTCATAAATACGGCCTCTAGCCCGAGCCGTGTGTACGGCACAACGGACTGCCAGATGGACGACAGGCCATGGCAATACCTCAAATTTGGCTTCGCCAAAGTTGAGCTAAAAAATGAAAGTGTCAATGACACTGTAGCTTAACTTGTCTGTGTGTTGTGTTTGATGAAAAGGATAATGTTCAATGTTTATGAAAGGATTATGAAATAAGACAAGAATTGTGATAATCAGGAATATGTTAATTTCTGTTCCCTGTATGCTATGTTTTTAATAAAAATAATAAAGAGGTGTACACTGTACTAAAGAGCTGAGGGGTGGGTTAATATGACCTCACAGTTAATGTATGTGGCCCTCACAGTTAGCGTATGTCAACGAAAGTTACAAAGTTACAGTGAAATTATTCCAAAATGAGTAATCCTATAAAGTTACATTGAAATCCCTTCATAAATATGGCTTGTAGACTGTGCTAAAGGTTTTGAGGCTTCAGGCCTGTGTAGCCATGACGGTTGACCGATTGCAACTAAACGGGACGTCCTCATCTCGACATTATACTGAGTCATTCTACTAAGTTACAATGAAATCCCTTCACAAATACGACCCGTAGTCTGTACTAAAGTTTTTCGGGTTTTGGGCTTGGGAAGTCATCGTGGTTGAATGATCACGACCAAAAGGGGACGTTGTCATCTGGGCTTCATCTGGAGTGATCCTATGAAGTTACAATAAAATCCCTTCATAAATATGACCTGTAGACTGTGCTCAAGGTTTTCGGGCTTCTAGCCCCTGAAGGTGTCACAGTTGATCAATCACGACCAAAAGAGGATGTCATCATCTAGGCATTATAGGGAGTCAACCTAACAAGTTACAATGAAATCCTTCCACAAATACGACCTATAGACTATGCTAAGGGTTTTTGGGCTCAGGCAGCCATCAAGGCTGAATGATCGCGACCAAAAGAGGACAGTCTCATCTAGGCATTATTTGGAGTCATCCTCCCAAGCTACAATGAAATCTCTTCATAAATATGACCTGTAGACTGTGTTAAAGGGTTTCGGGCTTCAGGCCAATGTAGCCGTCACAGTTGCCCAATCGTGTCCAAAAGGGGATGTTCTCATCTAGACATTATATGAAGTCAACCTACCAAGTTGCAATGAAATCCCTTCATAAATATGACCTGTAGACTGTGCTAAAGGTTTTTGGGCTTCGGGCTCGGGCAACCATCATGGTTGAATGATCACAACCAAAAGGGAAATTCTCATCTGGGCATCATCTGGAGTGATCCTACGAAGTTATAATGAAATCCCTTCATAAATATGACCTGTAGATTGTGCTCAAGGTTTTTGGGCTTCGGGCACCTGTAGCCATCACAGTTGACCTATCATGACCAAAAGGGGATGTCATCATCAAGGCATTATAGGGAGTCAACCTAACAAGTTACAATGAAATCCTTCCATAAATACGACCTACAGACAATGCTAAAGGTTTTTGGGCTCGGGCAGCAATCAAGGCTCAATGACCATGACCAAAAGGGGAAGTTCCCATCTAGACATTATTTGGAGTCATCCAACCAAGTTACAATGAAATCCCTTCATAAATATGACCTGTAGACTGTGCTAAAGATTTTTGGGCTTCGGGCCCCTGTAGCAGGCAGTTGCCCAATCACGTCCAAAAGAGGACATTCTCATCTAGACATTATATGAAGTCAACTTACCAAGTTACAATGAAATCCCTCCATAAATACGACCTGTAGACTGTGCTAAAGGTTTTCAGGTTTTGGGCTCGGGCAGTCGTCACGGTGGACAAATTGCGACCAAATGGGGAAGTTCTCATCTTGACATCATACGGAGTCATCCTACCAAGTTACAATGAAATCCCTCCATATTAAATATTAAATATGACCTGCAGACTGTGCTAAACGTTTTTGGGTTTCGGGCTTGGGCAGCCATCACGGTTGACAGCTCATGACCAAAAGGGGACGTTCTCATCTAGGCATTATACAGAGGCATCCTACCAAGTTACAATGAAATCCTTTTGTAAATAGGACCTGTAGAATGGTTTTTGGGTTTGGGGCTCGGGCAGCCATACCGGTTGACCGATTGCGACCAAAAGGGCATGTTCTCATCTAGACATGACCCCAAATCTGCATATGAAATTTTGTGATGATCAGACAAGAACTACGGGGTGTAGCCTGTGCTAAAGGAAAATGCAAACAGAGTCAGACTCACAGATTCGCAGACTAATAGACTAACAGACTTCCGCATGCATGATGGCAACAGCTTATCTTGACTTTGTCAAGTTAAGCTAAATATACAAATTACTTAAAATTTATCATATTTTTATACGACAACCAATGGCCCAGACTAGCTGAATCGTAAAAAGGCTGGAGGGCCTAGGACTTAAAGGAAAATCCAATCTCTCAATTACTTCAGTAAAGAATAGCTCCTAGAGGAGAATAGGAGAAGATAGGAATTATATCTGTTTTTCTCTTTTACGAGAAAAGATAAAGACATAACACAAACAATGTAATTGAGTATTACATAATATACAATTCTCCATTTAATGCCAGCATAACCTGTCATGCTAATTCGGTGAAGGAAAACCAGTATATAAAGATAGTCCAGAGAATGAGACTTCTTTAGACTCATTTAAAAGTGTCCGAGGATTGTATATTAACACCCGTTTGACACGTAACATATACAAATGCTTCACAGTGAGCTACACTTCAAAAACAGTACATAAATGAGACATAATTATTGCTTCACACCGAGCTACACATTAAAACCATCCCAGCACCGACGCAGGACTACCGACACCGGAGGAAGTATTCCCTTGCTTTTCATTATAAAGCCAGATGATCATAAGATAAACAAGAGGCCCCACGTGGCCTTAATCGCTCACCTGACAAAGTGACTCTAAGAAGTATTTTAGGTCACCTTCACCATGTCATGCCTCATCAACATTAACTGGTTGAGTGATAGATTTTGTTTGAAGTTCAACATTTGTTACCTAAAATTAGTTTTATTTAAAATCATTGGTGTGTGGCCAATCTCCAATGATTTTTAATAAAGCAAATTTATCTCTGCAGACAAACTGGTTTAGCATGAAGCACAAACAAGGAATGTGAAGAGATAGCCTTGGACATCTCTCCCCAACTGTGGATATCTTCCATGTGCTACATGTATATATTTGCATGCAAGAAAACAAAAATTTTCACAAATTTTATTTTTTTTTATCATCATTGGAACAAGCTCAAACAGCTTATTCCAATAGGGGTATGGGAAGATCAGGTATATTTTTGAGACAGAAATGTGAATATATAAATAATGGTGTTTTTTGTGAATGATGCTGGAGAATTTTGCGTAAAGATATGGTAAATGGTTTGTTCTAGATACAGAATGATGCAAAAGTATTTAAATTTGATCAGGCAAGTTGTTCCTATAATGCATTTAAAAATTGAAGTAACTGTTTTTTTGCTGACGAACTTTTAGGTGTGTGTGTCTGTGTTTGTGTGTGTGTGTGTGTGTTTGTGTGTGTGTGTTTGTGGGGGGGGGGGGGGGTAAGAGTGTTCTTGCAAACAAAATTCCTGAAGAAATGGAAAATTTTATTTTTTGTGTGAAAGACATAGTGCGTGAATGTTGATTGGAACAAGCTTAGAGAGCTCATTTTAATGTGAAGTCATAAAGCTGTGTTTTACGTACGAAATTCTGGAATAACTAAAAAAATTGCTTTTCTGACTCAAAAAGCATGGTGTGCGACCTCTCATTGGAATGAGCTCAAAAAGCTCATTCCAATGGGGTATTTACAAGCGATAAGTACATGTATGTTTAAGAGACAAAAATTAAAATTTGAATAGCGATTTTTGCGAAGAATGCTGACAAGTTTTGGCAGTTATGCTGGTAAAAAGGTAAGATATGCAAAGTGGTTGTTTTTTAGAGGCGACATTTAATTAAGGGGAATTAACCCTTGATTACTGAGGTAACTTCTAAAAGTACTGAAATTTCATGAAGCAATGTGAATAACAGACAACAGTTGCCTAAAAATTTCATGAATAACTAAAATTTTTATTCCTTTGTCTCGAAAACATGGCATATGACCTTTGTTGGAATGAGCTGAATGCGTGTGTTCCAATGAGGGGTCATAAAATTTGAACGAAGATTTGTGTGAATAATGCATTAGTACTGCTAGATTTGGGTAAACGGTTCACCCTGGATACCACCCCTTCTATAGTAGATCTTTTCTGCAAATTTTGTCTAAGATTCTATCAACTTTACAAATAAATACGTTCATGAATCACAATCAGATCCACCCTACAATGTTGCATACCAAATATCAAAAGATTCTGCCTGCTGGATCTGGAGAAGAAGATTTTTTAAGAAATATGCCTGAAACGCACTAAGTTAAAATTTGGGCTCCTATACGGAGCCCAAATATAAACCCAGGGGGCCGATTTGAACAAACTTGAATCAGATCCACCCCACAATGTTGCTTACCAAATATGAAAAGATTCTGAAGCTGGATCTGGAGAAGATTTTTTAAGAAATTTGCCTGAAATGCAATAAGTTCGAATTCGAGCTTCTATAGTGAGCCCAAATATGAAACTAGGAAGCCGATTTGAACAAACTTGAATCAGATCCACCCCACAATGTTGCATACCAAATATGAAAAGATTCTGCCTGCTGGATCTGGAGAAGAAGATTTTTTAAGAAATTTGCCCGAAATGCACTAAGTGCAAATTCGGGCTTCTATATTAAGCCCAAATATGAATCCAGGGGGCCGATTTGAACAAACTTGAATCAGATCCACCCCGCAATGTTGCATACCAAATATCAAAAGATTCTGCCTGCTGGATCTGGAGAAGAAGATTTTTGAAGAAATTTGCCTGAAATGCACTAAGTGCGAATTCGGGCTTCTATATTAAGCCCAAATATGAATCCAGGGGGCCGATTTGAACAAACTTGAATCAGATCCACCCCGCAATGTCGCATACCAAATATCAAAAGATTCTGCCTGCTGGATCTGGAGAAGAAGATTTTTGAAGAAATTTGCCCGAAATGCACTAAGTTTGAATTCGAGCTTCTATAGTGAGCCCAAATATGAATCCAGGGGGCCGATTTGAACAAACTTGAATCAGATCCACCCCGCAATGTTGCATACCAAATATCAAAAGATTCTGCCTGTGGATCTGGAGAAGATGATTTTTTAAGAAATTTGCCTGAAATGCACTAAGTTCGAATTCGAGCTTCTATAGTGAGCCTAAATATGAATCTAGGAAGCCGATTTGAACAAACTTGAATCAGATCCACCCCACAATGTTGCATACCAAATATCAAAAGATTCTGCCTGCTGGATCTGGAGAAGAAGATTTTTTAATAAATTTGCTTGAAATGCACTAAGTTCAAATTTGGGCTCCTATACTGAGCCCAAATATAAACCCAGGGGGCCGATTTGAACAAACTTGAATCAGATCCACCCCACAATGTTGCTTACCAAATATGAAAAGATTCTGCCTGCTGGATCTGGAGAAGAAGATTTTTTAAGAAATTTGCATGAAATGCACTAAGTTCAAATTCGAGCTTCTATAGTGAGCCCAAATATGAATCTAGGAAGCCGATTTGAACAAACTTGAATCAGATCCACCCCACAATGTTGCATACCAAATATCAAAAGATTCTGCCTTCTGGATCTGGAGAAGAAGATTTTTTAAGAAATTTGCCTAAATGCACTAAGTTCGAAATCGGGCTCCTATACTGAGCCCAAATATGAACCCAGGGGGCCGATTTGAACAAACTTGAATCAGATCCACCCTACAATGTTGCATACCAAATATCAAAAGATTCTGCCTGCTGGATCTGGAGAAGAAGATTTTTTAAGAAATTTGCCTGAAATGCACTAAGTTCGAAATCGGGCTCCTATACTGAGCCCAAATATTAACCCAGGGGGCCGATTTGAACAATCTTGAATCAGATCCACCCCACAATGTTGCTTACCAAATATGAAAACATTCTGCCTGCTGGATCTGGAGAAGAAGATTTTTTAAGAAATTTGCCTGAAATGCACTAAGTTCGAATTCGGGCTTCTATAGTAAGCCCAAATATGTATCCAGGGGGCCGATTTGAACAAACTTGAATCAGATCTACCCCGCAACATTGCATACCAAATATCAAAAGATTCTGCCTGCTGGATCTGGAGAAGAAGATTTTTTAAGAAATTTGCCTGAAATGCACTAAATTCGAATTCAAGCTCCTATAGTGAGCCCAAATATGAATCTAGGGAGCCGATTTGAACAAACTTGAATCAGATCCACCCTACAATGTTGCATACCAAATATCAAAAGATTCTGCCTGCTGGATCTGGAGAAGAAGATTTTCAAAGAAATTTGCCTGAAATGCAGTAAGTTCAAATTTGGGCTCCTATACTGAACCCAAATATAAACCCAGGGGGCCGATTTGAACAAACTTGAATCAGATCCACCCCACAATGTTGCATACCAAATATCAAAAGATTCTGCCTGCTGGATCTGGAGAAGAAGATTTTTTAAGAAATTTGCCTGAAATGCACTAAGTTCGAAATCGGGCTCCTATACTGAGCCCAAATATGAACCCAGGGGGCCGATTTGAACAAACTTGAATCAGATCCACCCTACAATGTTGCATACCAAATATCAAAAGATTCTGCCTGCTGGATCTGGAGAAGAAGATTTTTTAATGTTTTTCCCATTGCCTACAGTGTTAAAAAGTGCTGACTCAGCACTTTTTCAAAGTCCCCGAAACTGTACCCTATGATAAAACCGATGGCAATTTTTTTTTACCAATCCTTTCTGTTGGTCCTAAGGAAGCTGCACACCAAATAAAAATTCTCAGTGCCGTGCAGTTTTGGAGATATGGGCGTTTTAAATTTTTTCTATTTTTAGCTCCTGCGGTTCCCACGGGGCTGCGGGAAAATTTTTTTTTGCATAAATCAAGTACTCATGACCCAATAAGCCCTCACATAAAATTTGGTTCAAATCAGCCTCTCGGTTTGGAAAGTTAAAAAATTTATAGTAATTTATATATTTTTTATACTTACCAATGACCCAGACATAGCTGGTGCTAACTCTTAAAATATAGGGCCAAACACAAATTTTGCCCCCCAATCCCCAAAATTTGCATCTAAGACTAAAGAAAACATGTCCTGAGAGGCCCTCCACACTTCGCCCCTACTGCGCATGCGCAGTGTCAAGGACGTTCCGAAATTGGCGCCATTTATCATTCTAATAACCAGTGCCTGGTAAGCGCTATGTACTCAGCGGGGAGGCAAGAGTTCCCAACTCCTGGGAGGGCCATCCCCGTCTGGGTCATTGGTAAGTATAAAAAATATATAAATTACTATAAATTTTTTAACATTTTTATACTGTACCAATGACCCAGACATAGCTGAATAGTAAAAAGGCTGGAGGGCCAAGGACATAGAGCAAAATGGAATATGCTCAATAAAATAAAATAGAGTCATCCCCTGTAGGGAAAAGAAGTAATAGGCCTTACATGTATCTTTCTTATTTATGATAAATTAGAAAGATACAACACCTTCCAAAAATTGAGCTTCATACATCCATGTACTCTATTAATATCCAATAATCCTTATACTAATAATTTTTAAAGTAAGCCAATAATAAAGTAAGTCTAGAGAATAGAGACTCTTATACTCCTAAAAGTGTGTGAGAATTGCATAATCATGTCCGTTGACATATGCAATATTCAAAAGCTATACTTTAAAAACTAAGACTTGAATGAATTTTATAAACTTAAACTTCTCACTAAACAACCATCCCAATAACAGCTCAGAATTACTAACTCCGAAGGAGGTATCCCCTTGTTTTCATAGTAAAAACAGGTGACCCAAGGGAACACCCCCCCCCCCCCCCCCCCCCCCTTTTTTCTTGCCCTGGGTCAAATAGCCCAGAGCGAAGAGGGCAGCCGAACGGAGACACTGCCGAAACAGACAGCCTACCTAGCTATAGTAGCAACTGTTAAGTGAATGACATTCTGAGCAGTAGATAATAGACCTAACAATAGAGGCCTCCAGAAATGGACTCGATATTTCTGAGATAAAATTCATGAATGGATGGCTGAGCGCAATGAGCAGCCTTCAAAAATCTATAATAGCAACACTATTAATGTAAGCCCAAGAAGTAGAAGAACTCTTACTTCATGAGCCGAAATCTTAAGCACAACTGCTAAGCCAATGATATACCATAAGCAGTACGCTAGTTAATAGAATCCATTAACAATAAAATGGAGCGTAACGTCCTTCTACTAGACATCAAAGACAGAAGAAGCTTACGCCCTTGTAATAAACAGATATCTGTTTATAAATACATAAACTGTACCCGGAAAGAGTAAAGGCCTATGCCCATACGAAGACGGAAGGACCTTAAAATAATAGGTTCCGGATAATAGGAGCCTAACTCTTATGCAACAATCCAACCTAAATAGTAAGGGAAGTATTGATTCCGAAACTATGAAAGTGAAAATCATCCATCGATAGTGCATGAAACTCATTGACTCTACAGTAAAAGAGAAACCAACAGAATTACTGTCTAAAAGGTCAGAATTTGAAAACTACTGTTTCCAGAGGCTCAAATGATTACTTAGCTAAATAAGAACCTGAAGTTAAAATCCGTATAGGAATTTAATCTAAAGATTCTAAGTCTATTTATCAAAAAGTTACTAACTGACTTAGATAAAGAGACAAAAGACTCAATTGTAAACTATCGTAGAGTGCATAGGTATGAGGTAACATAAACCTATAACCTAAATAACAACAGGCTGCAGTAGATCTTGTGAAACAAGTATACTAAAAAATAGCAATGAGTAGTATGGAGGGATCAACCATATGAACATAATGATCCCTACACCACGACGGAAGAGCCTCCACTTTAGTCGCATAGAATAGCGAAGAAGAGGATCTCCTATAGTAAGAAATCGCGTCCAAAGCTCGTCCAGTACAGTGCTTACAATGCAATACGGACCACACAACGGAATACATGAAGGTTGCGACCTTGCTGGTTGTGATAAAGATGACACGATTTACCCAGTGAAAAAAGATCCTCACATAGAGGAAGATTTCACGTTAAGATCCACAGTAGACAAGAGAGTAAATTACTCATGATCTCTGTGAAGATAGAGATGCTATCAACAGAAATGTATTGTGGTTGTTTATCTTAGCAATACCTGCTAAAAACAGCGCCGGAGGATACGCGTATCCTATCATTCCGTCCTATAGATCAATAGAGCGTTAACAGTATTAGCTCAGAGATCTGGACAAGCCAACACATACGTCTGCAATTGATTAGCCAGCTGTGTCATAAATACAACATCATTGGGCGCTCCCATAGATAGCAAATCTGATTGAATACTTGTTTGTTGAGAGTCCATTCTGACAGCAACAAGCGACCCGTAAGAGAACGGGAGTGCGATAAAACAATCAGACGACCCAGAATATGACGGACCAAAACTGAACTTGGTGTACTATAACCAACAGACGGATTCTTTCCATTAAATTGAATAACGGAAACGAAAGAGTGCCTCCCTGGTTCCGGAGATACGCCACTACTGTCGAATTAAAGGACAGGAATTTGGGCATGCGTTTCTGAATAATGTTCATGCAATGACATAAAGCAAGCCTAAAAAACATTATTCCGCGGAAGTTAACTAATAGCTAAAAGACTGCGGAACCCAAAGACCCTGGCACTTCGAATCCGTAGGGATCAGTATATATCCCAATCTGTTTGACTGGCAACCGTCATAACAGCCACACTCGGGTCCGGCAACTGCGGCGGCACTCTCTGAGTCAACCACCGAATGTTTGCCCCAGTCTGAATCTCTTGTAACACTAGATAGACAAGAGAATGTATAAATCAAGCAATTCATGGATTGCCGGAAAGTTGCCGTCGAAGAGAAGCTCCTCCGAGAACGAAGCGACTCTGAGAGAGTTCTTAACCTACTATCCACGCGTGGATGTAGCTAGGGCTGCATCACGTCTAACCAACTCCAATCAGCCACTGAAGGGCGGAGTTACACGTGAACAAACTACTGCCCTCAAAAGAAATTACATTGAGAATAATATCCCGTAAATCTTTTCTTGAAGACGTAATGATAACGCCTCAGTAAGGCGGATTACGTATAATAAAGCGTCTAAGTTAAGTCTACTATACATAATGTCGTTCCCAACATTGAAATTGAAAAAGACATAAACGGTGAAAAAGAATATATGCAGTCTTTAATCACACCGTCTAGACGCATAAGAACTCTCGGTATGCCCTGCTCTGCCAAAATAAACTATATGTAAAAAAGATAAAATGGCAGAAATGAGCCACGCGGACAAGAAACTAAACTATCATGCTTAGTAGCAGGCTTGTATATATATATAAATATATAGCGTCGAAAAATAAAACACATGTTGTAATGACAATATTGGACTGCGTCGGTAAGTCAGGGACAAAGTCCCTGTACCGATCGAAAAATCCGAGTCCAATGACGCTATAAGTCTCTTATCCAAGATCGCAGCAATGAAGTCCGAAAAATAATCACTGGAAGAAATGCCAGAAGATATGAAAGGCATCTTCCGATACTACTAAAGGGAAAACTCGAAATCTTTCGAATCCCTTTCGCCATCCTGTCGGACCCTATAAAGCGTTCGGTCGTCCGTAGCTTGATGCAACCGCGGACCGCACCGACCCAGCGCCGTCGGATAATTCCTGATTCGACCGAGAAACCGTCAATTGCTGGGATGCTGCGAAACAACTGTGCTAACTCGGATAGCACGTCCGTCACTGAGGCCTGAGGAGCAGCGGTCTTACGATGCATTGCCTCAGGAAGCTCCGAGATCGTTACCCCGTGCATACTTCCAATATGCGAGCGAACGGAGTGTATAGGCCTCGTGTCCCTTGGCTACCGGATGGCGCGACCTATTCGCTGTGGAATCACTGAATGCCGAAACTGATCGGATACTCGAGGTCACGTAGCCAATGTGCGGTCGTGTGCCCTGCTGTGAGGATGAGGAAGCATTAAAGACAGTCTCTCGGACTGTCAATATAACAGAGCGTCCCGAGCAACGGACATATGCTCCGAATGTAAAGTATCTGAACCACAACATGCGGTCCCCTATGTTGTTGGCTTCCTCCGATCTGTCCTCAATCTGCCGTCACTGGGTGAGTACTAAAGTAATTAAAGTGCTCGCATCACCCAAATCTCCTTCCTAGACCGCAACGGACGAACCCGGCAGCCGAACCATTCGATGAATGTACGCTACACCGGGTGAGCTAGCGAATGTCACTCCGTAAGCGATAGACATATTCCATGAGCACTTATTGCCGCTAACTCTTCATTAACTATGACGACAGAGGCACACTTTTGAAAGACATCTCCATAACTCTTCGAACAAGAAACCAGAAATGCTTGGATAGCAAGCATAAAATAATAATATATATAGCGTCGTTCAATAATTCGAAAGTTTGTGTGACATTATTGGACTATGTCGGAACTGAGGGACGATGTCCCTGAACCGAACCAAAAATTTCTAAGTCCACCGACGCTATCAGTTTCTTATCCGGCATCGCAGCATATGTTGTTCCGAAAGGGAAAGCTTGAAATCCACCGAATCCCTTTCGGTATCCCGTCGGACCGGATGAAACCTTCGAACGTCCGTACCCGCTTCCGCGGAGCGTCCCGACCCAGCATCGTCGGATAAAATATATGCGACAGATTCAGTTGATGCTGGGATGCTGCGATAAACTGTGCTATTAAGGAAAGCACGTCCGTTCCCGAGGCCTGTGCAGTAGCGGACTTACGATGCATTGCCGCTGGAAGCTCCGTGTACGTTGACTCCCGCATACTTCCTATGCGAACGCCCGGAGTCTGCAGGCCTCGAGTCCCCGGCTACCGACCCAGCGCTGTCGGATAATTCTCGATCCGACACCGTTTCTGTCGGCTGCTGGGATGCTGCGATAAGCTGTGCTATGTGCACAAGAATGTCCGGCGTCGAGACCTGCGGAGGCGTAGTCTATCGCTGCTTCGCCGAGGGCAGCTCCGCATCAGATGGCTCCCGCATACTTTTCCTATGCGAACGTCCGGAGTCCATCGGTCTCGAATCCCTGGCTGCCGGATGGTGTGACCTGGTCGCCGAAGAATCCTTGATCGGCGAAGCTGGTAATATATCAGCGGTCACGCAGCCAAGGTGCGGTCGTGTGCGCTGACGAGAAGAGGAAGCCTTAGCAGTCTCAGCGGACTGCCTATACAACGGAGCGTCCCGAGCGACGGACGTATGCTCCGCTAACGACACATTTGTACCACAACATCTGGGGCCAGATGTTGTTGAACGAGAGAGGGGCCTCTCTCGCTTGCCGTCCGGATGGACCGGAACGAGCTATGAACCGGACTAAAAGGCTTCCTCCGTTCTCCCTCCGATCCGCCGTCACTGGGTGTGCATTAAGTTAATTTTATAGTGCTCGCATCACCCCAAAATTCCTTCTAGACCGCAACGGACGAACCCGGCTGCCGAACCATTCGGTGAATGGACGCTACACCGGGCGAGCTAGCGGACGTCAAAGGCCGTCGAACCTACTAGGGTCCTCTTAGGCAATTGGCGTATTACATGAGCACTTTTCCGCTAGCCCTTCATTAATTGTGACGACGGAGGCACACTGTTGGAAGACATCACAGATACATCACCCTAATCTTGATCGTCTGAAATAGAAATTGATAAAGTAGAGTGACCCTGCGGGGAAAGGACCGGAGTGTCCAAATCCCCAACAACATACCGTGACATACGCTTCCCATATTGTCATCGAAATCATACGATACAGAACCGGAGTTAATGCGAGTAAACTGACCATATATAGAATGAAAATAAGGTCAGAGGAAGACTTCCTCTTAAAACAATTGATCAATATCCTTTCAATGTGAAAAGAAAACAAGTCCTGGTACTCGCACTAACCCCTGGCAATCAAAATACATAATAATAATATGATCCATTAATATAGAAAAAATAATTGAAATCAAAATATTTTGAAAAAATATTTTTTCAGAACAGCCCAAGTTTCTGAAAAGTAACGTTGAGCCCCAATGGATCCCAAGCCTAAGTGTGGACAAAAATTTTAAAAATATTTTAAACAATTTATTCAACACTTACGAACAATAATAATGTATCTAGTTATGATTAAAATAACATAAAGATATTATTATTTAGAAATCCCCCCCTCACACAGAGGGCTGTTGTAAATGTAAACAATGAGTGTAAAAACACTAAAATAAGACTCCAGGCACCCAGGCCCGAAATCAGTTACCAAAAATACACCATCTGATGCAAAACAGAGACTTCCAGGGAAGAAACTGCAGAACATCAGATGGTAGATGCAGAACACAACGCCTAACCACCCGTAGGTGAAGACGTAAACATGGGGAAAGAACAGAATTCATTCTGTTATTCAGCTAAACTCCCAAGAAATTTTAGTAATGATAATTACAGAAATTATGCCAAAAGCATGGGAGAATAGCAAGGGGGAACTTAAAGGACAGGGAGAGAGGAAAAACACTTGAAAAAACAGTGTAACTAAATAATCAGAATGACAACAAAATGGCTGCTGCCTTGAAAATAGGTAACTTAACATAATTTCATTAAAAAATTTTAAGTTACAGCCCTGATAATATTCTGTCACACATTCTTTTCCTCTCCTCCTTTTCTATCCTCCTTAGAATCACCATTTCACTAATATTTATGTGTCTGGCATCATTTAAACTGAGATTTAAAAGCACAAAGATCAGTCAGATGTTAACTGATGAAGGGCCAAACTTAGAATGATAAATGGCGCCAATTTCGGAACGTCCTTGACACTGCGCATGCGCAGTAGGGGCGAAGTGTGGAGGGCCTCTCAGGACATGTTTTCTTTAGTCTTAGATGCAAATTTTGGGGATTGGGGGGCAAAATTTGTGTTTGGCCCTATATTTTAAGAGTTAGCACCAGCTATGTCTGGGTCATTGGTACAGTATAAAAATATAGAAATTTTGGGCGGGGCAAAAAATTTTGCCCCTCTCATAACAACGTCAAGTATAGCCCCACAAACTTCTCTTGAACAAATCTGAGTCTACACCTCAAAAGGAAGCTGCACACCAAATATCAAGTCTCTGCTACTGCTGGTTCATGAGAAGAAGATTTACAAAGATTTTGGTGCCCCTTGGGGGTGTGGCACCACCCAGGAGGAGGGGCAACTTCATTTGAACAAATCTGAATTGGCATTAGGTAATAAACATTTAGCCAACATTTGAATAAAATTGGGCTAGTGGTTTAGGAGGAGAAGTCGATAATGTAAAGTTAACGCCGGACGGACGACGACGGACGACGGACGACGGACAGAAAGTGATTAGTTAAGCTCCCCTTGAGCTTCGCTCAGGTGAGCTAAAAACCGAGGGCATCGGAACAGCATCAGTGCTGGAAAGGACTGACTAAAGACCTTATAGATGTAACATAATGGACGACATTCTGATCATCAGAAAGACTGGACCCAAAGATCTGAGGTCACCAGAGATGGACTTTAAATTTCTGAGGTAAAACTTGGTAAATGAAGAGGGCTGTGTCCAGGACGCAGCCTTCATGAGGTCAGTAATGGGTATACTGTTAGAATAAGTCCCAAAAGTGGACAGTGCTCTAACCTCATGCGCTGAGATCTTATTGACAGAACGTTGATCCAAAGATAGATTTTCATAAGCAATGCGAATTGCCAACTGAATCCATCTAGTGACAGCATGAACAGAAATATCTTTTCTGTTAGGAATCAATGAAAGAAAGAAACGTTTCCTTCCCTTTATAACAAAATCTGATCGACATTTATAAATGCACATATCCCTGACTGGACTACGGTTTTCCGCGGATGGTAAGGCATTAATGACAATAGGCTCTGGCAGCTTATGTGGAATCTGATTCTTAGCCCAAAATCTAACTTCTGTAGTGAGGGTAATGGTATTACCCACACTACACACTGCGATAGTGAGATTCATCAACAGATAATGCATGTTCACCGACTCTTCCAGCAGATGCAAAGGCTAAGAGAAACTCCATTTTATAGGTCAAGAATTTGAACTCTACAATGTCCAACAGCTCAAAAGGAGCTTCTTTGAGCTTCAACAGAACCCAAGCCAAATTCCACTTAGGAATTAATCTGAGGGATCTAGGTCTATTGATAGTGAAATTTCTAACTAGCTTGGATAATAAAGTATTTGATCCAATAGCCATGTTATCATGATGAGCGTAAGTATCTGATAACATAGACCTATAGCCCTTAATAGTGACGGGCTGCAGTTTGAGATCATCAAACAAGTAGGCTAGGAAATCAGCAACATTTGGTATGGATGGATTGTATACGTCTAATGAATGATACCTCCACCAATGGGAGAAAACCCTCCACTTCGCTTTGTAGTTTAACGAAAAGGAGGACCTCCAGTGTGTCCTGTAAACTGTTTTCGATGCAGGAAGGACCACACAACGGAAATATGTGAAGGTTGAGACCTTCCGGGTTGTGATGCAGTGCACGTGACTTCCCCTAATAAAGAAGATCCTGTCGTGGAGGAAGCTTCTGGGAAATGTCCCATAACAGACACCTGAGAAGACTGATCCAAGGTTTCTGTGACGACAGAGGTGCTACTAGCAGGATTTTGCAATAAGACTGTTTGATCTTTAACAGAATCTGCTGAATCAACGGAGTTGGAGGATATGTATATCCTATCATCCCGTCCCACAAAATTCTACTGCGTATGCTCGATGATCTGGGCATGGTGACACGAACGTCAGTAACTGATTGTTCAGGTGTGTCGCAAAAGGATTTATCATGGGACGATCCCACTGGTAGCAAACCCTCTGAATATTCGCTTGTTGAGAGTCCACTCCGATGGCAACAGGTGACCTTTTGGAGAGAGCGAGTCTGCTAATACGTTCAGACGAAGATGATGGACAAAGATTTGACCGTGATGATTCAGGAAAAATAGTAGAATCGTCTCCATTAATTCGCATAATGGAATTGAGTAAGTGCCGCCTGGGTTCCTGAGGTAAGCAACTACTGTCGAATTGTCTGACAGAATTTGAACATGGATGTTCGCTATTAGGTAAATTCAAAGTTGCAGTGCTAGCCATATTGGCATCATCTCTTTGATGTTTATGTGCTTCTCTAGGAACCGAGAGTCCCAAAGCCCGTCTAACTCGTGTCCATCATAATCGTGAAAGCCGGATGCGGCAGATGCAGAGGAACTCCTTGAGTTAACCACTGAAGATCTGCCCAAATCTGAACCTTTTGTTTTACTAGGTCCGTTAAAACAATACTGGTTTCGAGCGAATGCATCTTCACACTCCAGTTCTGAGTAAAGAATATCTGGAGGAGACGCGTTTCGCAGGCTGCCCATCGGAATAAGATCTGCAGCCACTCTGCACAGCCCCACCAGTCGCATGGAACTCCCTCACTGTTATTGAGTCTGAGTGTGGACAAAAGCGAGCATAACAACTGACTAATTTCACACTGGGTAACGGCAGATGAACCAGATTGTTGTGAGTGTCAAAGCTCATTCCCAAGTGAGTGAACGACTTGGACGGAGGTAGATCTGACTTTTTCTCGTGTACTATGAAACCAAGACGTTGGAGCAATAGTAGCAGATTCTGAACATCGTTCTGAAGAATAATTCTGTTGCCGTATCTCTGCAGAATGTCGTCCAAGTAAGCCGACCTTACCGTAGATGAATGAGCTCGGAAGTATGACATTACCAAGTTCATTATTCGAGTGAAAGCCCAGGGAGCCAGGTTCAGACCGAAGCACATTGCTCTGAACTGATAAACCTTCCCTTGCATGGCAAACCGCACATACTTTCTGAATGCCGGAGGTACCAGGAGATGAAAGTAAGCGTCCTTTAGATCTATGCTTGCCACATAGTCATTCACTATGGAGCCACGATTAGCTTGTTTATCCAGCTCAAGTCTATTACCAGTAAGAACGAGCCATCTGGCTTTGGTACGAGGAACAGGTGACTGTAAAAACCTTGAGAATTTTTATTCTCGACGACCTCTATTGCTTCCTTTAATAAGAGAGCCTGTACCCCCGCTAGGAGAGACTCTCTGTTCAAAGGATCCGCAGGAAGATTTGTCCAACGCGGACATCTTGTTAGTGGGGGTTTCGCTCGGAATGAAAGCCGTACACCGTCGGAGACTTCACTTCTCACCCACTAATCTTCCGTGATTGCTATCCAGTTTCTCGAGAAGTTTGATAACCTTCCGCCAACTGAGAAGCAATAGAGGTCTTGATCATCACCTGTAGGACTTGCGAGGCTTATGGAAGGAGAAACTACGTCATCCCCATGAAGATCCTCGCCCCTTCGGCTTAGAGGTGTCTGACCGATAATCCCAATCAGACCCCCTTCCCGAGTCGCTGTATTGACGACCTCCGGAGTAATTATATGACGGTATCTTGTACCCTCGTGAGGAGTTCCTTTTTGAAGATTTTGATTTGGAATGTCCTCGCTTACCCCGGTGACTGCTGAAATGGGTTGCTGAGATGCCAAATTCAAGAGCAGAGCACTGGAAGCTTTCTTAGTAGCCTGTTCATAGACTAACGAAAGCTTGTCGTCAAAAGATAGTATTCCGGAGATCGGAGGCTGGAGCGAGCCTGAGAGAGCTTTTCACCTTGTCATCTATAAGTGATGACAACGCAAGGGCAGCATCACATCTAATTAACTCCAGATTTGCCACTGTCATGGCAGAGTTATACGTAGCATACATGATTGCCCTGGAAAGAACTCTAAGCGATGTACACACATCCTCAAATTCCTTCCTGCTGAGACATTGTGCCATAGCTCTAGTAAGGTGATCTGCGTTGGACATTGCATCCAAATTCGCTCTATGCGATGAAAATGACAAAATTTATAGTAATTTATATTTTTTTTTAATATTTACCAATGACCCAGACTTAGCTGGTGTTGCCCCCCCCCCCCCCCCCCCCCCCCAAATCCCCAAAATTTGCATCCAAATCAAAAAATCCAATGTCCTATATGGTCCTCCATACTTTTGTCCACTGCGCATGCGCAGTGTCAAGAAAGTACCAAAATTGGTGCCAAATCCTCATTCTTACAACCAGTGCCTGGTAAATGTTATATAATCAGTGGGGAGTTCATGAGTTCCCAACTCATGGGAGGGCCATCCCCGTCTGGGTCATTGGTTGGTATAAGAAATATATAAATTACTTTAAATTTTTTCATATTTTTATACTGTACCAATGACCCAGACTTAGCTGAATAGAAAAAAGGCTGGAGGGCCAAGGACATAAAGGAAAATACAATAGGTTCAATTACATATACAGAATTATCCCCTCAAGGAGAAAAAGAGAAACAGGATTTACATGTATCTTTCTTGTTTATACAAAATAAGAAAGACACATTACCAATCTGTAATTGAGCACAATAACATCAATGATCTCTATTAACATCCAGTATAAACCATTATACTAATTTCTTAAAGGAAAGCGAATAAATAAAGATAGTCCAGAGAATGAGACTCTTTGTACTCATTTAAAAGTGTCTGCGGATTGTATATTAATGCTCGTATGACACGTGACATATACAAATGCTTCACACTGAGCTACACTTAAAAAATATTACATAAATGAGATAGACATTAGCTTTACACTTTAAAACCATCCCAGCACCGACTCGGAATTACTGACTCAAGAGGAGGTATTCCCTTGCTTTTCACTATAAAGCCGGTGATATAAAGGAACACCATTCCCCCCCCCTTCCCCTTGCTCTGGGTCAATCACACCAGAATGAAGAGGGCAGCAGGACAGAGTCACTGCTGTAACAGAAAGCCTGCATAACTATATTTGCAACTGTTTAGTGGACAACAATCTGAGCAACAGATAACAGACCCAAATATCTAAGATCGCCAGAAATAGACTCAATATTTCTAAGGTAAACATTTGTGAATCTGAGACCAGTATGCAGCCTTCATCAGATCCATAATAGCAATACTGTTAGCATAAACCCAAGATGTAGACAGCGCTCTAACTTCATGCGCTGAAATCTTAAGCACAGACTGCTGAGTTGAAGATAATCTTTCATAAGCAGTACGAATAGTCAACTGAATCCACCTAGAAATAGAATGGACCGTGATGTCCCTTCTATTTGGAAGCAGAGACAGAAAGAAACATTTTCGTCCCTTCCTGATAAACTCAGATCTACGTTTGTAAATACGCATAGCTTTAACTGGACACAGCAAATGCCTATGGCCATCTGAGGACGGAAGAGCCCTAATAATAATCAGCTCCGGGTACTTATTAGGAGCCTGATTCTTATCCAAAAATCCCCCATTTTTAGTCAAAGTAATAGTATTACCAACACTACGATAGTGAGAATCGTCTTATAAGATAAGTATTTGAAGTCTACCATGTCAAGGGGTTCAAATGGTGCTTCTTTTAGCTTCAGAAGAACCCAAGCTAAATTCCACTTAGGAATTAACCTAAGGGTTCTAGGTCTATTTATCGAAAAGTTTTTAACTAACTTTGATAAAGAGACATTAGATCCAATTTGTAAGCTATCACGATGAGTATAAGTATCCGATAGCATAGACATATAACCCTTAATAGTTACTGACTGCAGTTTGATCTCGTCAAACAATTAGACCCAAAAATTAGCAATGTCTGGAATGGAGGGATCATAAATATCAATTGAATGATCCCTCCACCAACGAGAGAAAACATTCCACTTTGCTGCATTATTTAGTGAAGAGGAGGTCCTCCTACAGTTAGAAATTGCATCCACTGCTCATCCTGTAAATTGCTTGCCGTGCAAGAAGGACCGCACAAGATTGAGACCTTGTGGGTTGTGATGCAGTGTGCACGATTTCCCCTGCGAAAGAAGGTCCTCCCATGGAGGAAGCTTCCGAGGAATGTCCCATAACAGACATCTGAGTAGATTTATCCATGGTCTCTGGGGCGACAGAAATGCTACCAACAGAATCTTGCAGTGAGATTGCTTGATTTTTAGCAATATCTGTTGAATCAACGGAGCTGGAGTATACGCATATCCTATCATTCTGTCCCAAGAGATCGAGAGAGGGTCTACTGCGAACGCTCGAGGATCTGGGGATGGCAACACATGTCTGCAATTGATTGTTGAGATGAGTCGCAAACAAGTCTATCATTGGACGATCCCATTGAGTGTAGACAATAGCGAGCATAACAACTGACTAATTTAGCTCTGGGTAACGGAAGATGAACCAGATTGTTGTGCGTCTCGAAGCTCATTCCCAAGTGAATGAACGACTTGGATGGAACTAGATCAGACTTCTTTTCATTTACTTTGAAACCGAGACGGAGCAATTGAAGCAGACTCTGAACATCATCCTGAAGAGGTAATCTGTCACCATACCTCTGAAGAATGTCGTCCAAGTAGGCCAACGTTACCGCAGACGAATGAGCTCGGAAATGAGTCATTACTGAGTTCATTATTCGAGTGAAGGCCCAGGGTGCTAGAGTCAGTCCGAAGCACACTGCTCGGAACTGATAAATGACTCCTAGCAAAGCGAAGGTACTTTCTGAACGTCGGATGTACCATGACGTGAAAGTACGCATCCTTCAGATCTATGCTCGCAGCACAATCGTTCACTCGAATGCTCGCTCTCACCGATCGAATGGTCTCCATATGAAATTTCGGAGCCACGATCAGCTTGTTTATGCAGATTAGATCTATAACTGGACGGAACGAGCCATCTGGTTTTGGTACCAGGAACAGGTGACTGTAAAAACCGGGAGATTCCTGGTTTTCCATGACCTCTATTGCGTTCTTCTCCAGAAGAGATTGCACCTCTGATAGAAGTGAATCTCTCTTCTGAAGGTTGGACGGAAGCTAAGTCCATCGTGGACTTCGTGTTAACGGAGGTTTTTCTCTGAAGGACAGTTTTAGACCTTCCGAAATAACCTCATGTACTCATCAGTCGTCCGTAATTGACATCCAATTGGTTAAGAATCTTGACAGCCTTCCAACCACTGGAGCGCAATAGAGGTTCTGATCTTCACCTCCTGGACCTGCGAGGCTTGTGGGAGGAGAAACTACGTCCTCCCCGACCCGCACCTCGACCAGTCGACCTAGGGGCATCTGACCAGTTGTCTCAGCCAGCATTATGTCCCCTACCTGAGTCGCTACTCTGACGGTCTCTGGAGTAAGAGCTAGAGGATTTTTTAGATCCTCTATAGGAGCTTCCCTTGGATGTACTCGCCCCAGAAGTTCCTGACTTACTCCTCTCTGCTGAGTCCGGTTTCTTAAAAACAGACTTAAAGAGCAGAGAATCTGAAGCTTTCTTGGTAATCTGATCATAGATTAATGAAAGCTTACCATCAAAGAGAAGTTCTCCTGAAACCGGAGCGACTCGAAGAGAGTTTTTCACCTTAGAATCATAAGACGTGATGAAGCCAGGGCAGCATCACGTCTAATTCCAAATTTGCCACTGAAAGGGCAGAGTTATACGTGGAAAATGCGATTGCCCTAGAAAGAACTCTTAAGGAAGTTTGAACATCCTGGAATTCTTTACCATCGAGATGTTGCGCTAACGCTCTGGTAAGATGATCTGCGTATGATAAAGCGTCTAAACAGGCTCTGTTAGACGAAATTGTCGTCTCCAATGTACTGGAGAGAATTGACCTAGATGCCGGCAAAGACAACTCCAAGTCTTCGGCCTGGTCGTCCAAACGCAGAGGAACTCTTGGAACGCCCTTTCCTGCTGTTTCAAATTTATTCTTACTGTGGATGAACGGCAGATGTAGAGCATGCGATAAGAAACTGGTTCTGCCTGACTTAGAGGCCAACCTAAAAATAGCGTCATTCAGCAATTCAAACGTCCGTGAGACATTGCTGGACTGGACTGGAAACTCAGGAACATCATCCTTAGTCCGGCTGAAATAGTCTGTATCCAGTGACGCTATCAGTCTCTTATCTGGTATCGCAGCTCTCTGGTCCGGTGGAACAACCTCTGGAAGGTGTTGACAGATAAAATCTACCACCACCTTATGTTGTTCCAGAAGGGTAAAATCCAGCTCCGCAGATTCCCTTTCACCATCCGACTGGACCAGATGCGAATCTTAGTCGTCCCTGTCTGACACTGCAGAGGAACGTACCGACCCAGCTTCCTTGGACAGTTCCTGATCTGAAACAGTTTCTGAAGGTTGCTGGGATGCTGCGATGAGTTGCACTATCTGTGATAGCAAATGGGTCACGGAGGCATGTAGAGCTGTGGTCTTACATTGTTTAGCTGCTGAAAGCTCCTGGGACGGCATAATCCTTTTATGCGTACGTCCCGACTGGTGAGGCCTCATGTCCTTGGCTACTGGATGGAGTGACCTAGATGACATGGAATCCTTTGTCGGTGAAGTAGGCTGGATATCTGAGGTCACGAAGCCAAGGTGCGGTCAGGTGTGCTGGTGTGTGGAAGAGGAAGCCAATAGACTAGCCGACCCTGGCTGTCTATGCAACGGAGCGTCCCGAGCAGGAGGAGTGGAGTATGCTCTGGCTGACAAACGTTATGCACAACAACATCTGGCCCCAAATGTTGTAAGAGAGAGGGGCCTCTCTCGCTTGCGGTCCGGATAGACCTGAACGAGCTAGCTACCAGACTGACTGGCTTCCTCTGATCCATCCTCCGATCCATCGTCACAGGGCGTGCATGATCCGAGATTGTAGTGCTCGCAACACCCTTTCTCCTCTCCAGGACCGCAACAGCCGTACCCGGCGTCACATCACCCACATTACGAGTGATAGATCCACCGGTCCAACTGGCCGTCGACAAGGTCGTCAATCCTACTAAGGATCTAGGCACTTGGCCTGATTTCCTTGAGCACTTTTGCAGCTAGCTCTTCATCGATTTGCGACGACGGCAGCACACTTCCGGAAGACATCACGGAAACATCACCCTGTTCTTGTTGGTGACCGGCATTGACCTCTCACCACTAACAATATACCGTGACCCACGTCTCCGTTTGTCATCCCAACTAGCACAAACTGAACAAGAATTAGTGCGAGTACAGTGACTACAGCAAATACATTGAACATGAGAATCGGATGAAGACTTCCTCGATTTAGAATTTGAACAATATTCTTTCATAATTAAAAAATATTATACAGCCATAGTACTCGCACTAACCCTTGAAAATACAAAGATACATATTAATAATACAATCCATAACAAAATTTCGAAAAATAATTCTAAAGAAAATTTTCGAAAAAAGTTTGACATAAGCCCAAGTTCCCAAAGGGAACGATGAGCCCAAATGGATCCCAAAAAAGCCTAAGTGTGGACAAAAATTTTAAAACATTTCTAAAAATTAATGTTACACTTACGGACAATATTAATGTATCTAACTATATAATAAACCTTACAGAAGACAAGGAATCACTAACAGAAAGTAACCATCAACGTAAGCAAAAGTCAATAAAAACCGGAAACAAGACTCCAGGCACTGAAAAACATGGCCCGAAATCAGTCACCAATTTAAAACACTATCTGATGTAAAACAGAATCCTCCACAGAAGAAGCCTCAATACATCAGATGGTAGATGCATGACCAAAACGCCTAAACACCCCAAGGGTGAGAATGTAACGATGGGGATAACAGAATAAACATTCTGTAACTATGCTAAAACTCCCAAGAAATTTCAATAAAAAAATTTCAAAAATTATACCAAAAGCATGGGAGATTAGCAAGGGGGGTTTCAAGGAAAGGGAGAAAGGAAACACTTAACAAACAGTGGAGATTTCATAGCAAGAATGAAAACAACATGCCCCGAAATTAGGGAACATGAAATAATTTTACATAAAAATTATATGTTACAGTCCTTAACACATCCTTCCACTGTTCCTTCCTCTCATCCTCTTATTTCATCCTTGGATCCACCATTTCCATCATGATCTTGTGTCTGGCATCATTTTAACTGAGATTATAAGCACAGGTATCAGTGAGATGTTACTGATAGAAGGGCCAAACAAAGCATGAGGATTTTGCGCCAATTTTGGTACTTTCTTGACACTGCACATGTGCAGTGGACAAAAGTATGAAGGACCATATAGGACATTGGATTTTTTTATTTGGATGCAAATTTGGGGGATTGGGGTGAAAAATTTGTGTTTGGCCCTGAATAATTTAGAGTTAGCACCAGCTAATTATAATATAAGTCTGGGTCATTGGTACAGTATAAAAATTTGCAGTTTCTATTACATCTGAGCAAATGTTGAATGATGCAGGTAAGGATATGTCAAAATCCCCGGCCTGCTCATCTAAACGCAGTGGAGCTCTCTGCACATCTTCTCCAACTGTTGTAAATAAACGTGGTCCAAGAAACGGTATATTTATGGAAGATGTTGATAAGAAACCGCCTTTTTTCCTCACACGCGAGGGGTTGAATGTGGCGTCGTCTACACGGCTGAAGGCCTGAGACACCTGTCTCAACTGAACCGGGAAAGAAAGAACTTCTTCCTTCCTCCGTATAAAGTCTGCATCTAGAGACGCCAGCGGCTTCTCCCTTGTTGTCGCAGCTTGCTGATTCGGTGGAACAAACTCAGGATAGGATTGATGGATAAAATCCATCACAACCATATGTTGTTCCAAACGGGAAGGGTAATCATCTTCCTTATCCCTTTCACTATCCAACTGAATCAGCTGAGAATACCGGTCCATTGCATCTGCGTGAACAGATGACTGGACCGACCCAGCACCATCCGACAGCTCACTTTCTGAGTCTGAGGGAGACTGCTGCCACACTTGCTGGGATGCTGCGATCAGCTGTGCAATCTGCAACAGCAAGTCCATCACTGAGGCTTTAGGAGCAGCGGTTTTCTGTTTCTTAGCCGCTTGCTGCTCCTGGGATGGCGTTCCGGAGATGGATCTCTTCTCCGAATGTCCTGATGATCAAAGCCTTGGCTCCCTAGCTACCAGATGGTCCGACTTCATGCACGAAGGCTGGCGCAGCTGGCTGGATATCCGAAATTGGGTAGCAAGGATGCGGTCATGTGTGCATACTGATCGTAGCAGAGGAAGCCGTGACTGTAGCCGAGGCCGGCTGCAGTCTAGAAGGAGCGTCCCGAGTGGCAGGTTTTGACATATGCTCTGGCACGTGCAAGATTTTCATAACAACATCTGGCCCCAGATGTTGCTGGGTTAAAGAGGGACCTCTCCCGCTCGCGGCCTTTTCAGACCTCGCTGAGCCTCCCGACTAGAAATTTGCTGTCTTCCTCCCTAGTTCCATCATCACTGGTTGAGCTTTTGTTTTTAAGGTGCTCGCTCTACCCACCACACTTCCTTTGACTGCAACGGACATATCCGGTGTTACAGCTCCCATAGTCGGAGTAACCGCTTCACCGGTCAAGCTGGCTGCCCACAAGGGATTAAGACCACTGCCCATATCCCTTGCCTAATATTCAAGAGCACCTAGCTCTGTTTGCTCATCAGAGCGCAACAATGCTAGCAAACTTTTGGTGGGTGTCACATTACCATCACCATGTTCTTGTTCCTCTGAAAAAGAAATTGAAAAACTTGAATTACCTTGCGGTGAAAGCACTGGCATAGGCATCTCACCGTCAACAACGTACCGTGACACCCGCTTCCAACGTTTGTCATCCCAATCGACACATGTAGGACAAGAATCTGCAGGAGTACATCGACTACAGGCAAGGCAACACGCATGTTAATCTGAGGAAGACTTCCTCGCCTTACATTTTGAGCAGTAAGCTTTCATAATTAATCAAAACTAAGTCGATTGTACTCCCACAAACTCCACAATAAATATATGATAAAGATACATAACAAACAGCAATCGAAATCGAAAAATTAAATTCCAAAAATTTTTTGAAAATTTTTTGACAAAAGCCTAAGTTCCCAAAGGGAACATGAAGAGCCCAAGGGCATCCCAATAGAGTCTAAGTGTGGACAAAATCCACATTTGTTTGCAACACTACTGGAATATTAATGTATCTTACAACAATCCTACAGTAATAATAACTAAATACTATATATATTTAAAGACATTGCCAGTGTAAACAACGTCAATGAAAAAAACGGAAACAAGACATAAGGCACAAAAAATGGCCCAAAGTCAGTAACAGATTTTAAAGCTACCAGATGTAAAGCAAGATATTCAAACAAAGAAAAAATGATATATCGGATAGAAGATGCATGACCCAAATGACCAATCTCCCTAGGGTGAGGATGTAACCATGGGGATAAACAGAATAAACATTCCAATAAATTTAATAAACAATTTCGATAAAAATAAGCCAAAAAGCTTGGGAGTTTAACTGGAGGGTTTCAAGGAGGGATAGGGAAGGAACACTTAACAAACAGTCGATAAATCATTAGTAAGAATGATGACGTCAGGCACATGTCCCGAAATTGGGAAACATGAAATAATTTTTATAATTATTATAAAGTTACAGCCCTGAACGTTTCCAACCACCGTTGTTCACTTCCATCATCCATTTATATCCGTGGATCCACCACTTTTACCATTGATTTGTGTCTGGCATCCTCAAAAAAGGAGATTTAAAAGCACAGATGTCAGTTCAATGTTGCTGACTTTAGGGCCAAACAAAGAATGATGGTTTGCACCAATTTTGGTACCTTCCTGGATACTGCGCAGATCTAAAAAGTATGGAGGACCATCTAGGACTTGATTTTTTTCAGTTTTGCATGCAAATTTTGAGGATTGCGGGGGGGGGAATTTGAGTTTGGCCCTGGATTAATTTGAGTTAGCACCAGCTAGTCTGGGCCATTGTCGTATAAAAATATTGTGCATCTGGTTAAACTTACCAGTTACTTTCTAAGTGCCTTGGCCATTGTTTCTAGGCAAGTCTTGGCTGCCAATTTTGGCAGCCAAGACTTGCCTAGAAACAACTGCAAAAACCACAGGATTCAGACTGTCCAAGTGTAGAAAAAAACGTATAAAGCTTTCAGGTCCCTTAAGGGTTAATCACCATCTTAGGGGAGGAGGGGGTGGATGTTGCTATAAATCAGCAATGCTCAACAAGACAAAAATTTCCAAGGTTTTTAATTTCTCGATGCCTTGCAATTTGTTACACTTAGAGAAAGTGTCCCATCTTGGAAGGGATGGGAATTGTTGTAATAAATGGGCAATGTCTTTCAAAGAATATTGGGAATTTAAAATAATTTCTATATTTATCATACCTACCACTGACCGAGACTAGCTAATACACAATTCACCCCCTTTCCATCCCCCCCCAAAAAACTAGATAAAAAAATGAAAAAAAGTTAAACCAAACAAAAAAAAAACAAAGAGTCCTGTATGGTGCTCCATAGATGTCTATGTGTCGAAGTCCAGGGGGTGTCCTTGAAATCCACCAATAACCAATTTTTTGTGGTGCCTGCATGTTTATATCTGTATGCGGGGAGGTGTGAGTGAACAGCTCATGGGAGAGCCCTTTCTATCTGGGCCAGTGGTAGGAATGAGAAATATAGAAATTATTTTAAATTTCCAACATCTATCCACCACTGCCACTCACTCAGACGAGATGAATATATATTTATTTATTTATTGGTATTTAAGGTCACATATTTCTGCACAATGGCTAATCATGCATACCAAAAAATAAGTGGTCAGACAAGGACAATGTCAGGTACAAAAAGGTCAATGTCTGACTGAGGTTTAAAACCATCAGTCAAAATGTCTGATGCCAAAATTATCAATAAAGTTCAGTGATCAGAACATCATGCATGCTGGAAATCATGTACATACATTAACTAGCAAGCCTAAAATTAATGATGATTGTGATTTCTGGCCCTGGCAAGTTGGGAAGTGTGGAGAAAGTGACTGTACAGCTCATCAGTATTAACAGCATGTGAAGGAATACGATCTGATATAGCACACATGTATCTAAATTATGTTTGAAAGGTAATTCAGTTCCAATTCAGAATGAAACCAATCATACCTTGTTTGGCAGGGCTCACTGAGCCCTGCCAAACAAGGTATGGTTGGATGAATTCTGAGCAACTTTAAGATGAAGGTACATGTACACCCAAAACACACTATTTCGAACACTCAAACTTCATTTTGTAATATGTCAGATATCATTCTTAAATGACAGACATGATTCATTTGGTGTCTGGCATTTTCTCTGGAAGCGCAAGGAAAATTATTTTCAAGCTTGTAATCATGACCACAACAGTTTTAGGGTGGAGGAAAGTGGAGTACCCAGAGAGAACCACTGAGCAATAGCAAGCAACTGTCAGCTCCCCAACATACTAACTCTATACAAGCAGGATTAGCATTGGCTGAAGACAGGTGCAACATCGACGTGCAGTACGCCTTAGTACACAGTGCCATCGTGCACCCACATGGGCAATGGGGGTGAAGTGTCTTGCCCAAGTACACAATGCAGTTGCCGCAGGTGGGATTTGAACTGAGGACATCTCGGCTTGCAGCTTGCACCTCTACCTACTGAGCCACCATGCCCCCCAGCTGAATAAATAAAATGAGGGAGGGACCATATAGGATTAAGGATAGTTGATAAAGCAGGCTGCATAATTAATTCCAGATACTTATAATCTCTAAGCGAGAATGAATTATCAATATAGTCAACACTTAGCAACATTAACTGACAAGCTATGCAAATACTAAAAACGGAACAGAATTCTATTCTGGAAATGCCTTGATAACCTCTTATCTGAGATATCTGTCCTAAAAGGGTACTCTTTGATTAAGATTATCAAAGTATGATTTTGTCCAAATGCTATGCATCAGACGATTCTATTAAGATTTCTATTGATGTGATAAATATATCAATACCAAAATATTAACATTGAATGTGGTACACCAACAAACGAGAGAGAATTTTATAAAACTTTCTAACCCAGAGAGAGTAAACTTGTGCAAATTTGATACCGGTACACAATCTCACCTCTGTTACGTGATGAAATATTTATATAAAATTCAGAGCAGTAGACCTAATAAATGACATGTACTGTTATTTATTTAAGTATTGGTGTTTAAGGTCACATATTTCTGCACACAGGATAATGGTGACTTTAGAAGGGGTATAAAATCCAGTCCAGCTAATTGTTTAACCCTTTACCCAACGAATCGGCCGCAAACGCCCGCGTAATATTCAAATTCAGTAGTTGAAAAAATATTATTTTTAAAAAAATTTCAACAAAACCATATCATGTGATCCCCTTGTTGGAACGAGCTCATTGAGCGCGTTCCAATGAGGGGGTCACATGATATGGTTTTGTTGAAATTTTTTGAAAAATTTGAAAAAATGACATTTAAAAAAAGAAATTTTGATATCATTTGCATTGGGTAAAGGGTTATACTCATGTTGCCCATTTTAGAGGACTTCCACCCCAGGCATTGGTTACTGGGTCCTATTTTACAAGTAAAACAGATCATGCATGTCAACCACAGCAAAAAATCACTGCCTCACTAGACAGGGTTCCCATGGAGAACATGCATGTTAGAATACTGTAGAACAATATATGCCACCATAGATGACCTAAAGTTTTAAATCACTTGCTCCAGATATCAATTATTTTAAGTAAATGAAACGAGTGTAGAAGGATGCAACTAGTCTGCAACCTTCCTTATGTACATGTATGATAAGGTAAAGAATTTAAAATGCCCAAGTTGAAGAAAAGCTCTACCCTCATGACCTTGTCTCTTGTACCTTATAAAAAAATAGAGATTTCAAAATCTTATATAATAAGGCCTAAGGAAGTTAAGAATCCATTTCTCAGGTCCTCCTGCATGGTCATTCTGGCTGCTGCATACTCTTCTTTTTATAACCAATGCTAACTTAAACAAGAGGCCCCATGGGGCCTGAGGTCGCTCAACTGACATGGTAGTCTAAATATCAAACCAGGAACTTGACTTGAATAAGCTGCATACGCCCCTCCTAAGAAAAGCATATACCAGCTAGATGAAGCGATTGAGCCCACACAATACACAGGATTTTCCTTCTATTTTCAGTTCCTGCACTTTTACATCCCAAAATTGAGATAAACGCATAAAAACAGATTTTTTTTTATTTTTGTTCGGAATGTCCCACCTGGTCCCCAAATTTTCAGTGTAAAAGAAAAAAAAATTGTCTTAAAATTGACCGAATCACATAAAAAAACAAAAAAAAAAAATTGCCGGATTTTGGTCCAAAATTTCAAAGTCTGGAATGGGACCCCAAATTTTCAGCCTAAATAGGAAGCCAGGGAATTGGCTTGAACAAACTTGAATCTCATCCTCCTAAGGATGCTGCATACCAAATATCAAAAGATTCTTATTGGTAGATCTGAAGAAGAAGATTTTTAAAGAATATTCCTCATACTGCACTAATTTAAACATTTGGGCTCTCATAGAGAGCCCAAGTATGGACCCAGGGAATTGATTTCAATAAACATGTGAAACAATCTTCCAAAGATGTTATATGCGAAATTTGAAAGCTTTTGGAGCAGTGGTTTGGGAGAAAGGTAGTGTTAAATGTTTTTCTCATTACCCACAGTGTTAAAAAATGCTGACTCAGCACTTTTTCAAAGTCCCAAAAAAGTACCCCCATGATAAAACTGAAAGCAATTTTTTTTTACCATTCCATTCTGTTGGTCCTAGGGAAGCTTCACACTAAATAAAAATTCTCAGTGCCATGCAGTTTTGGAGATATGAGCATTTTAAATTTTTTCTATTTTTAGCTCCTGTGGTTCCCATGGTGCGACTGGAAAATTTTTGTTGGCATAAATCAACTAATTATGTCCCAATAAAATCTCATATCAAATTTGGTTCAAATCAGCCTCTCGGTTTGGAAAGTTAAAAAATTTATAGTAATTTATATATTTTTTATACTTACCAATGACCCAGACTTAGCTGCTGGTGCTAACTCTAACAAATCCAGGGCCAAACACAAATTTTGCGCCCCAATCCCCAAAATTTGCATCTAAAACCAAAAGAAATCATGTCCTAAAGGACCTCCATACTTAGCCCTTACTGCGCATGCGCAGTGTCAAGGACGTTCCGAAATTGGCGCCAATTATCATTCTTACTGGCAGTGCCTGGTCAGCGCTATGTACTCAGCGGGGAGGTAAGAGTTCCCAACTCCTGGGAGGGCCATCCCTGTCTGGGTCATTGGTAAGTATAAAAAATATATAAATTACTATAAATTTTTTAACATTTTTATACTGTACCAATGACCCAGACTTAGCTGAATAGTAAAAAGGCTGGAGGGCCTAGGACATAGAGGAAAATCCAATAAGCTCAACTATATAATATAGAGGCAACCCCTCAAGGAGAAAAGGAGTATTAGGCTTTACATGTATCTTTCTTATTTTATGTTAAATTAGAAAGATACAATACCCTTCATAATTGAGCACAATAACTTTCATGTTCTCTATTAACATCCAGTATAACCCTTTATACTAATTATTTTTAAAGTAAGCCAATAAATAAAGTTAGTCCAGAGAATTGAGACTCTTTATATTCTTTAAAAGTGTCTGAGGATTGTATATTAACGCCCGTTTGACACTTGACATATACAAATGCTTCACACCGAGCTACACTTTAAAAATATGACATGAATGAATTTTAACATTAATATTACACTTTAAAACCATCCCGGAAACGACTCAGAAATACTGACTTCGGAGGAGGCATTCCCTTGCTTTTCACTATAAAGCAGGTGACCTAAGGGAACACCCTCCCCCCCCCCCCCACCCCTTCCCCTTGCCCTGGGTCAAATAGCCCAGAGCGAAGAGGGCAGCCGGACGGAGTCACTGCCAGAACAGAAAGCCTGCATAACTATAGTTGCAACTGTTTAGTGGACGACATTCTGAGCAACAGATAACGGACCTAAACAATGCAGGTCTCCAGAAATGGACTCAATATTTCTGAGATAAAAATTTGTGAATGTGGATGGCTGAGACCAATAAGCAGCCTTCACTAAATCTGTAATAGCAATACTATTAGCGTAAGCCCAAGAAGTAGCAAGAGCTCTTACTTCATGAGCCGAAATCTTAAGCACAGACTACTGAGAAGAAGATAAATTTTCATAAGCAGTACGGATAGTTAATTGAATCCATCTAGCAATAGAATGGACTGAAATGTCCTTTCTATTAGGCATCAGAGACAGAAAGAAACGTTTTCGTCCCTTTCTAATGAACTGAGATCTCTGTTTATAGATATGTAACGCTCTAACAGGACAGAGTAAAGGCCTACGCCCGTCGGAAGATGGAAGAGCCTTAATAACAATAGGTTCCGTATATTTATTAGGAGCCTGATTCTTAGCTAAAAATCCCACATTAGTAGTGAAGGTGATAGTGTTCCCGACACTACGATAGTGAGAATCATCCACCGACAGTGCATGAAGCTCACTGACTCTACTAGCAGAAGAGAATGCTAAGAGAAAAGCTGTCTTATAAGATAAGAATTTTAAATCTACTGTCCCAAGAGGTTCAAATGGCTTTTCCTTCAGTTTAAGAAGAACCCAAGCTAAATTCCACTTAGGAATTAATCTAAGAGTTCTGGGTCTATTTATCGAGAAGTTTCTAACTAACTTAGATAAAGAGACATTAGATCCAATTTGTAAACTATCATGGTGTGCATTGGTATCAGATAACATAGACCTATAACCTTTAATAGTAACAGGCTGCAGTTTGATTTCGTCAAACAAGTATACTAGAAAGTTTGCAATGTCTGGTATGGAGGGATCAAAAATATCAACAGAATGATCCCTACACCAACGACGAAAAACCTTCCACTTAGCCGCATAGTTTAGCGAAGAGGCGGTCCTCCTACAGTTAGAAATCGCGTCCACTGCTCGTCCTGTAAAGTGCTTGCCATGCAAGAAGGACCGCACAACGGAAAAACGTGAAGGTTGAGACCTTGCGGGTTGTGATGGAGTTGACGCGATTTCCCCTGCGAAAGAAGATCCTCCCGTGGAGGAAGCTTTCGCGGTAGGTCCCACAACAGACACCTGAGTAGATTTATCCACGGTCTCTGTGGAGACAGAGATGCTACCAACAGAATCTTGCATTGAGATTGTTTTATCTTTAGCAATACTTGCTGAATTAACGGCGCTGGAGGATACGCATATCCTATCATTCCGTCCCAAGGGATCGACAGAGCGTCTACTGCAAATGCTCTCGGGTCCGGGCACGGAGACACATACGTCTGCAACTGATTGTTGAGATGTGTCGCAAATAAGTCTATCATTGGCCGTTCCCATTGGTAGCAAATCTGATTGAACACTTGTTTGTTGAGAGTCCACTCCGACGGCAACAAGCGACCCTTTCATGAAAGGGAGTCTGCTAGTACGTTCAGACGGCCCGGAATATGACGGACCGAAAGAAGAACCTGATGCTCTAGAGCAAACAGAAGGTTTCTTTCCGTTAGATTGAACAACGGAACTGAATGAGTGCCTCCCTGATTCCGTATACTGTCGTATTGTCGGATAGGATTTGGACATGAGCATTGTGAATAATGTCCATCCAATGACGTAACGCAAGCCAAATTGACATCATTTCTTTGATGTTTATGTGCTTGCCCAGGAATTGCGGATCCCAAAGACCCTGGCATTTGGAATCCGCTGGAATCAATGATGCACCCCAACCTGTTTGACTGGCATCCGTCATAATGGTAAAACTCGGATCCGGCAACTGCAGCGGAACTCCCTGAGTTAACCACTAAATGTTTGCCCAAGTCTGAATCTCTCGTTTCACTTGATCTGACAAGAGAACGTCTATGTCGAGCGAATGAATTTTCACACTCCAATTCTGAGTCAAGAAAATTTGGAGAGGACGCGTGCGTAACCGCCCCATCGGAATGAGATCCGCAGCGGCTCCACACAGACCTATCAGCCTCATGAACTCCCTCGCTGTGACTTTGTCTGCGTGCAGACAATAGCGAGCGTAACAACTGACTAATTGCGCTCTGGTTAACGGCAGACGAACGAGATAGTTGTGCGTCTCGAAGCTCATTCCCAGATGTGTGAATGACTTGGACGGCACCAGATCCGACTTCTCCTCGTTTATTATAAAACCGAGATGTCGGAGCAATAGAAGCAGATTCTGCACATCGTTCTGAAGCGTTAACTCGTTGCCGTACCTCTGAAGAATGTCGTCCAGGTAGGCCGACGTTACCGCAGACGAATGAGCTCGGAAATACATCATTACCGAGTTCATTACCCGGGTGAAAGCCCAGGGTGCTAGATTCAATCCGAAGCACATCGCCCGGAATTGATACACCACCCCTAGGACTGCGAAGTGTAGATACTTTCTGAATGTCGGATGTACCATGACGTGAAAGTACGCATCTTTGAGATCTATGCTTGTTGCATAATCGTTCACCCGAATACTCGCTCTGACCGATCGAATCGTCTCCATATAAAACTTCGGAGCGACGATCAGCTTGTTTATCCAGCTCAAATCTATGACTGGACGGAACGAGCCGCCTGGTTTCGGAACCAGAAACAGATGGCTGTAGAATCCCGGTGTCTCCTGGTTTTCTACGACCTCTACCGCATTCTTCATTAAAAGAGACTGCACCTCTGATAACAGAGCGTCTCTTTTCTGCGGATTTGACGGAAGTTGAGTCCATTTTGGACTTCGAGTTGAAGGAGGCTTTCGTTTGAAGGATATCTTTAGACCTTCCAAAATCACCCCTCTCACCCAAGGGTCGTCCGTAATCGACGCCCACTCTTGTGAAAAACTCGACAACCTTCCGCCAACCAGCCCGCGATAGAGGTTGAAGCCATCACCTCCTGGACCTGCGAGGTCTGCGGTAGGAGAAACCACGTCCTCCACGACCCGCACCTCGTCCCGTCGACCTCGGGGCGTCTGACTGGTTGTCCCGGCCCGAAGGACGTCCCGAATGAGAGTCGCTGCCTTGACGGTCTCTTGAATAAGACCAAGAGGACGCACCGGAACCTCTATAGGAACCTCTCTTGGGTGCATTAGACCCAGAAGTGCCTGTCTTACTCTTATCTGCCGTGTCCGACTTCTTGGAAGCAGATTTGAACAGCAGAGAATCCGAAGCTTTCTTAGTGATTTTATCATAAATTGCAGAAAGCTTGCCGTCAAAGAGAAGTTCTCCGGAGACCGAAGCGACTCTGAGAGAGTTCTTCACCTTACTATCCACGAGTGTGGATGTAGCTAGGGCTGCGTCACGTCTAACCAACTCCAGGTTTGCCACTGAAAGGGCGGAGTTACATGTGGAATAAGCTATTGCCCTTGAAAGAAGTCTTAAAGAGGATTGTATATCCTGGAATTTTTTCCCTTGAAGACGCAGTGATAACGCCTTTCTAAGGTGGTCTGCGTACGATAAAGCATCTAAACTGGCTCTGTTAGACAAAATAGTTGTCTCCAACACCGCGGTTGGAATAGACGCCGACGACGGTAATGATAACTCTAAGTCTTCCGCCTCGTCGTCCATACGCAGAGGAACTCTCGGGATACCCTGTCCTGCCGTATCGAATTTATTCCTTGCATTAATGAACGGCAGGTTGAGAGTATTGGCGGACAAGAAACCTGCTTTACCTGTCTTGGAAGCAAGTTTGAATATAGCGTCGTTCAACAATTCAAATGTTCTTGCAACATTATTGGACTAAGACGGAAACTCGGGAGCGATTTCCCTGAACCGCTCAAAGAAATCAGAGTCCAATGACGCTATAATTCTCTTGTCCGGAACAGCAGCAGTCTGACCCGACGGAACAACTTGAGGAAGAAAGTGCCAGATGAAGTCCACGGCAGCTTTATGTTGTTCCGAAAGGGATAGCTCCAAATCATCCGTATCCCTTTCACCATCCGGTCGGACCTCATGATGCTCCCGGTCGTCCGCCCCCGATGCTTCGGCGGAGCGTACCGACCCAGCGCCGTCGGATAATTCCCGAACCGACACCGTTTCTGTCGGTTACTGGGATGCTGCTATAAGTTGTGCTATTTGCACAAGCACGTCCGGCATCGAGGCCTGCAGAGGCGCAGTCTTTCGCTGCTTCGCCGAGGGCAGCTCCGCATGTGGTGACTCCCGCATACTCTTCCTATGCGAACGTCCGGAGTCCACCGGCCTCGTGTCCCTGGCTACCGGATGGCGTGACCTGGTCGCCGAAGAATCCTTGATCGGCGAAGCTGGTAAAATATCGGCGGTCACGTAGCCAAGGTGCGGTCGTGTGCGCTGATGAGGGGAAGAAGCCTGAGCAGTCTCCGCGGACTGCCTATACAATGGAGCGTCCCGAGCGACGGACGTGTGCTCCGCTTGCGACACATTTTGTACCACAACATCTGGTCCCAGATGTTGTTGTACGAGAGAGGGGCCTCTCTCGCTCGCGGCCCGACTGGACCTGGACGAGCTAGGAACCGGACTCGAAGGCTTCCTCCGATCTCTCCTACTATCCGCTGTCACTGGGTGTGCACGTTGAATGTTTATAGTGCTCGCATCACCCAACATTTCCTCCTGGACCGCATCGGACGAACCCGGCTGCCGAACCATTCGGTGAATGGACGATACACCGGGCGAGCTAGCGGACGACATTTGTTTAATCTCCATGAGCACTTTTGCCGCTAGCTCTGTATTCATTTGTGACGACAGAAGCGCACTGGCGGAAGATAACATGGAAACATCACCCTGTTCTTGTTCCTCTGAAATAGAAACTGATAGAGTAGAGTGACCGTGCGGAGAAAGAGCCGGCATAGCCCTTTCTCCACTAACAACATATCGTGACACACGTTTCCAATGTTTGTCATCCCAATATTGACATATAGCACAGGGATTAGTGCGACTACACTGACTACAATTAATACAATGATCATGAAAGTCAGAGGAAGATTTCTTCCTATCACAATTTGAACAATAACCTTTCATTGTGAAAAGTAAACAACAAGTCCTAGTTACTCGCACAAACCCCTAACACAAAGATACATAATGACATGATCCATTAATAATGAAAAAACAATTTAAGAATCAAAATAATTTTTGAAAAATATTTTTTCAGCGAAGCCCAAGTTTCTGAAAAGTAACGTTGAGCCCCAATGGATCCCACAGCCAAGTGTGGTCAAAAATTTTATAATAATATTAAATAATTAATGCAACACTTACGGATAATAATAATGTATCTTATAGTGAGATAAACTACTCCAAAGGCAAACAGCCCCCCTCAAAAGAGACTGTTGCCAATGTAAACAAACAGTGTAAAAACACCAGAAAACATGACTCCAGGCACTGACAAAACTGGCCCGAAATCAGTCATCAAAATTACACTCTATCTGATGCAAAACAGAGACTCCCAGGGGAGAAACTGCAGAACATCAGATGGAAGATGCAGAACACAACGTTTATACACCCATGGGTGAAAACGTAACTATGGGGAAAATAACAGAATTCATTCTGTAACCAAGCTAACTCTCCCAAGAGAATTTAGAAATGATCTTTCTCAAAAATATGCCAAAAGCATGGGAGAATAGCAAGGGGGGACTTAGAAGACCAGGGGAGAGGAAACACTGAATAAGCAGTGCAACTTTATAGCAAGAATGACAACAAGAGGCCCATGCCTCGAAAATAGGCAACTTAACATAATTTCACAAAAAAATTTTAAGTACAGCCCTGATTATTTTTTGTCACTCCTTTTTCCTCTCCTCCTTCTATATCCTCCTTAGAATCACCATTTCTCCAATAATTACGTGTCTGGCATCCTTTAAACTGAGATTTACAAGCACAAAGATCAGTGAGATGTTGACTGATGAAGGGCCAAACAGAGAATGATAATTGGCGCCAATTTCGGAACGTCCTTGACACTGCGCATGCGCAGTAAGGGCAAAGTATGGAGGTCCTTTAGGACATGATTTCTTTTGGTTTTAGATGCAAATTTTGGGGATTGGGGGGCAAAATTTGTGTTTGGCCCTGGATTTGTTAGAGTTAGCACCAGCAGCTAAGTCTGGGTCATTGGTACAGTATAAAAATATAGAAAATTTGGGCGTGGCAAAAATTCTTGCCCCTCCCATAACTATGGCAAATATAGACCCTAGAACTTCTCTTGAACAAACCTGAGTCTTCACCCCAAAAGGAAGCTACACACCTAATATCAAGTCTCTGCTACTGATGGTTCATGAGATGATGATTTTTTAAGATTTAGGCTCACTTTTTGGGCATGGCCCTACCAAGGGACGGGTCAACTTGATTTGAACAAATTTGAATTGACATGTGATAGGGAACATGCACACCAGATTTTGTTCAATTTGGCTGAGTAGTTTGTGAGATGAAGTCGATAATGTAAAGTTAAGGCCGGACACCGGATGGACAGACGACGGACGGAAAGTGATTAGTAAAGCTCCCCTTGAGCTTCGCTCAGGTGAGCTAAAAATAAAAATTAAATGGTGTATGTCTGATATTTTATCCAAGTTAATAAAATTGATAAATTTGTCCCTTGAGTGCAAGGCTTTGCAATGCTTCAGCATTGCAAAGTCTTCTTGCACTCAAGGGACGAAATACACCACTACCCATGCTATTCAGTATGAGGCCTAAAACATAAAACAAACCAATCATATTAACTTCTGATGGCAAAGAAATAAATACAAAAATAAAAAATAAAATAAACGTCCACCTGCATGCAATTTTACAAAAAAATGTCCCGAGAAACAGATCTACATTGTGAGCAGGGACCAGCCTAGGGGGAATTTTAGGGAGACTTCATGTCTCCCTCCAGAAAAAATAGGGAAATTGCAAGTCAAGTAGGGAGACTTCATAAGCAAGTGGGGAAAATTAAGAATATTTATGTACCACTCCTTGTAGCCCCTTCATATTTTCAGCTTGTGGTCCTCCATAAACATCTGATTAATCCCGGTCCAGTTGTCTATGATGCATCTATGCCAGGTTAAAAAATCACAAAGTAATTATTGACTGAAAATCCCCACTGCTACCCTCTCCTTCATGACCCTTCCCCTCTTCTTTGTGCCAATCCACCCATCACCCTCCAGTGGTTGACTTTCACCAAAGTCTACTAAGCTAATAATTTCCTAAGTCTGAAAGTGTGAACAGGACCAGATGTAAGAAGGTTGCTTGGAAGGTATTTTGTTTGTTAATAAACAAAATACATTCTGGGATCGAGTATTTTATAAAATAAATGTCATTCCGCATCATTTTTATGGCATTCCTGTGTCATTCCGCGTCATTTTGTGTCATTCCAGTATTTAGGAGGACCCTTTTTTCAAGATCCTTCACATGCACACTTGTGCCCTGTACAAAGCTTTTCTTGTGAACACTAAAGCTTTTTTCCATATGTTTCAATTCCATTTGTGTTTTTCTGGGAATAGATGACCCAACAGTTAACAGTTGTCAGCAAAACGAAATAAAAATACAGTGTTAGAAAATACGTCCGTTGTGTATACATATTCGGCATCCTAAGCAATGTAACCTACTTTCAAACAGGGTTATTTTGTTGAGTCGCGTAAGTCACCTATTTTCGTTTCGACACTTGAAGGTCCGATTGAAATGGAACAAAATAGAAATAAAAAATCTGTGTGATTTCAAATAAATGGTCGCTTATTTGATGAATGGAAATGCTCATTTATCACACACAAGCACATTCGATTCTTGAAAATAATAATTTTTGTGCAAACCTCGGATCACTCAGTTCAGACTTTTCTCATTTTGGTCAATTTTAGAGGGTGACTTGTAATCGCCCCGACTATTTTTCTAGGCGACTTTGGGCTCAGAAGGGCGACATAATCGCCCTAGTTGCCCTCATGGCTGGTCCCTGATTGTGAGGCCTAATTAAAGTCAATTATACACCAAAACATGATCACCATCCTCCTGCCCCCACCAAGTTTGTCAACAAAATGCAAAACTTGAAAAGGAAGTATCAAAAAAGATCACAATAAGTTAGCAATTGTAATTGGCAGTATGAAAATGTACACGACGTGTAGGCAGAAATTGGTTCTGGATACTCAGTTGGACATCCAATTGCGATACCCACAGAGAGCAAACCAACTATAACAACCACAGCAGTAACTCAAGTTTCACAAATGAAGTGAAGCAGTTAATAATTGCACAGGAAATACCAAACCACTTAATATTCGTAACTTGAATATATATTGAGGCAGAATTAATTTTGAAGACGTCTTGGTGAACAGAAGTCAACTCATTACTTAATACAAATAATAGCCAAATATGCTGAATATGTGTCAGAAAGACTTATCTGGAGTGATGAACAGATTATCAAAACTTGCTATGAATAGATTACCGATTTTTCTCTGCCAACTATGCCGATTCTGATGGTTGAAATAGGACCCAGAAGCCAGAAAATAAGCAGACTGTCATCTGCAAAATGAGGTCCCCAGAGGGTGAATATAGTGATGCTACCCTGCACAGCAGGGTAGCATCACTAATTTACCCTCTGTGAACCTCAACCTGAATCAGGGTCTCAACACTAAACAGAAAGAGGTACCCAGAGGATAAATTGGCCCGCTGTATGGGACAGCATTATCAAATACACCCTCTGCATACCTCATTCTGAAAATGTCAGACGGCTTATTTTCAGGCCTGTCCAGAAGAAAATCTGTTAGTGCCTGTTATACTGCAGAATTTTGTTGGTGTGGAGTTAGTATGTTGGAGAGTCTGACAGTTGGTTGCCATCACATGGTGGTTCTCTACGGGTACTCTGGCTTCCTCCACCTGTAGAACTGTCTGACTTGAGGGGAGCCTGGCTGTCAAAAGTGTCATTAAACCCCAATATTGTGCTCAGGGGTCTGATTTGAACAAACTCAAATTTGACCCTCCAAAAGATGTTGTATACCAAATATGAAAGGATTCTGACTGGTGAATATGAAGAAGCTTGAAAAGAAATTTCATCATATTGCACTAAGTAAAAATTTGTGCTTCCATTGGGAGCCAAATATCAACCCAGGCACTCAAAATGAACAAACTGGAATCTCAACCCCCTAGAGATGTTGCATACCAAATATGAAAGGATTCTGACCTGTGGATCTGAAGAAAAAGTTTTTTAAAGAAATATCCTCATACTGCAGTACATTAAAATTTGGGCTGCCATAGGGAGCCCAAATATCAATCCAGGGACCCGATTTGAACAAACTTAAATCTGACCTCCCTAGAGATGTTGCATACCAAATATAAAAGGATTGTGACTGGTGGATCTGAAGAAAATTTTTAAAGAAATTTCATCATTTTGCACTAAGTTGAAATGCTGTATACCAAATATCAAAAAGATTGTAATCATTGGTTCTGGAGAAATTTTTTTTTTTATTTTTGCAAACATGCTCACTCAGCATTTTCTCGACCCCCCCCCCCTACAGAACATGCTGACATAACCGATGGCAATTTTTTGTTCATCATTCAGTTCTATCGGTCCTAAGGATGCTTCATACCTTATAACAGTTCTCTGTTCTGTTGGGATTGGGAAATATTGGAGTTTGAAAATATTTCTATTTTTAGCTCCTGGGGGTTCCCACAGGGACACATGAACATTTTGAAGTACTTATGACTCAACAAACCAAATTTGGTTCAAATCGGACAATCGGTTCAGAAAGTTAAAAAATTTATAGTAATTTATATATTTTTTATACTTACCAATGACCCCGACTTAGCTGGTGCTAACTCTAACAAAACCAGGGCCAAACACAAATTTTGCCCCCCAATCCCCAAAATTTGCATCTAAAACCAAAAGAAATCATGTCCTATAGGACCTCCATACTTCGCCCCCACTGCGCATGTGCAGTGTCAAGGACGTTCCGAAATTGGCACCAATTATCATTCTTACTGGCAGTGCCTGGTCAGCGCTATGTACTCAGCGGGGAGGCAAGAGTTCCCAACTCCTGGGAGGGCCATCCCCGTCTGGGTCATTGGTAAGTAGAAAAAATATATAAATTACTATAAATTTTTTAACATTTTTATACTGTACCAATGACCCAGACTTAGCTGAATAGTAAAAAGGTTGGAGGGCCTAGGACATAGAGGAAAATCCAATAAGCTCAACTATATAATATAGAGGTAACCCCTTAAGGAGAAAAGGAGTATTAGGCTTTACATGTATCTTTCTTATTTAATGTTAAATTAGAAAGATACAATACCCTTCATAATTGAGCACAATAACATTCATGTTCTCTATTAACATCCAGTATAACCCTTTATACTAATTATTTTTAAAGTAAGCCAATAAATAAAGTTAGTCCAGAGAATTGAGACTCTTTATATTCTTTTAAAAGTGTCCGAGGATTGTATATTAACGCCCGTTTGACACTTGACATATACAAATGCTTCACACCGAGCTACACTTTAAAAATATGACATGAATGAATTTTAACATTAGTATTACACTTTAAAACCATCCCAGAAGCGACTCAGAAATACTGACTTTGGAGGAGGCATTCCCTTGCTTTTCACTATAAAGCAGGTGACCTAAGGGAACACCCTCCCCCCCCACCCCTTCCCCTTGCCCTGGGTCAAATAGCCCAGAGCGAAGAGGGCAGCCGGACGGAGTCACTGCCCGAACAGAAAGCCTGCATAACTATAGTTGCAACTGTTTAGTGGACGACATTCTGAGCAACAGATAACGGACCTAAACAATGCAGGTCTCCAGAAATGGACTCAATATTTCTGAGATAAAAATTCGTGAATGTGGATGGCTGAGACCAATAAGCAGCCTTCATTAAATCTGTAATAGCAATACTATTAGCGTAAGCCCAAGAAGTAGCAAGAGCTCTTACTTCATGAGCGGAAATCTTAAGCACAGACTGCTGAGAAGAAGATAAACTCTCATAAGCAGTACGGATAGTTAATTGAATCCATCTAGCAATAGAATGGACCGAAATGTCCCTTCTATTAGGCATCAAAGACAGAAAGAAACATTTCCATCCCTTTCTGATAAACAGATCTTTGTTTATAGATACGTAACGCTCTAACAGGACAGAGTAAAGGCCTACGCCCGTCTGAAGACGGAAGAGCCTTAATGACAATAGGTTCCGGATATTTATTAGGAGCCTGATTCTTAGCTAAAAAACCGACATTAGTAGTGAAGGTGATAGTGTTCCCAACACTACGATAGTGAGAATCATCCACTGATAGTGCATGAAGCTCACTGACTCTTCTAGCAGAAGAGAAAGCTAAGAGAAAAGCTGTCTTATAAGATAAGAATTTGAAATCTACTGTCCCAAGAGGTTCAAATGGCTTTTCCTTCAATTTAAGAAGAACCCAAGCTAAATTCCATTTAGGAATTAACCTAAGAGTTCTGGGTCTATTTATCGAGAAGTTTCTAACCAACTTAGATAAAGAGACATTAGATCCAATTTGTAAACTATCATGATGTGCATAGGTATCAGATAACATAGACCTATAACCCTTAATAGTAACAGGCTGCAGTTTGATTTCGTCAAACAAGTATACTAGAAAGTTTGCAATGTCTGGTATAGAGGGATCGAAAATATCTACCGAATGATCCCTACACCAACGACGAAAAACCTTCCACTTAGCCGCATAGTTTAGCGAAGAGGAGGTCCTCCTACAGTTAGAAATCGCGTCCACTGCTCGTCCTGTAAAGTGCTTGCCATGCAAGAAAGACCGCACAACGGAAAAACGTGAAGGTTGAGACCTTGCGGGTTGTGATGGAGTTGATGCGATTTCCCCTGCGAAAGAAGATCCTCACGTGGAGGAAGCTTTCGCGGTAGGTCCCACAACAGACACCTGAGTAGATTTATCCACGGTCTCTGTGGAGACAGAGATGCTACCAACAGAATCTTGCATTGAGATTGTTTTATCTTTAGCAATACTTGCTGAATTAACGGCGCTGGAGGATACGCATATCCTATCATTCCGTCCCAAGGGATCGACAGAGCGTCTACTGCAAATGCTCTTGGATCCAGACACGGAGACACATACGTCTGCAACTGATTGTTGAGATGTGTCGCAAATAAGTCTATCATTGGCCCTTCCCATTGGTAGCAAATCTGATTGAATACTTGTTTGTTGAGAGTCCACTCCGACGGCAACAAGCGACCCTTTCGTGAAAGGGAGTCTGCTAGTACATTCAGACGACCCGGTATGTGACGGACCGAAAGTAGAACCTGATGTTCTAGCGCAAACAGAAGGATTCTTTCCGTTAGATTGAACAACGGAACTGAATGAGTGCCTCCCTGATTCCGTATATATGCCACTACTGTCGTATTGTCGGATAGGATTTGGACATGAGCATTGTGAATAATGTCCATCCAATGACATAACGCAAGCCAAATTGACATCATTTCTTTGATGTTTATGTGCTTGCCCAGGAATTGCGGATCCCAAAGACCCTGGCATCTCGAATCCGTTGGGATCAATGATGCACCCCAACCTGTTTGACTGGCATCCGTCATAATGGTAAAACTCGGATCCGGCAACTGCAGCGGAACTCCCTGAGTTAACCACTGAATGTTTGCCCAAGTCTGAATCTCTTGTTTCACTTGATCTGACAAGAGAACGTCTATGTCGAGCGAATGAATTTTCACACTCCAATTCTGAGTCAAGAAAATTTGGAGAGGACGCGTGCGTAACCGCCCCATCGGAATGAGATCCGCAGCGGCTCCGCACAGACCTATCAGTCTCATAAATTCTCTCGCTGTGACTTTGTCTGCGTGCAGACAATAGCGAGCGTAACAACTGACTAATTTCGCTCTGGTTAACGGCAGACGAACGAGATTGTTGTGCGTCTCGAAGCTCATTCCCAGATGTGTGAATGACTTGGACGGCACCAGATCCGACTTCTCCTCATTTACTATAAAACCGAGACGTCGGAGCAATAGAAGTAGATTCTGAACATCGTTCTGAAGCGTTAACTCGTTGCCGTACCTCTGAAGAATGTCGTCCAGGTAGGCCGACGTTACCGCAGACGAATGAGCTCGGAAATAGATCATTACCGAGTTCATTACCCGAGTGAAAGCCCAGAGTGCTAGATTTAATCCGAAGCACATCGCCCGGAATTGATACACCACTCCTAGGATTGCGAAGCGTAGATACTTTCTGAATGTCGGATGTACCATGACGTGAAAGTACGCATCTTTGAGATCTATGCTTGTTGCATAATCGTTCACCCGAATACTCGCTCTGACCGATCGAATCGTCTCCATATAAAACTTCGGAGCGACGATCAGCTTGTTTATCCAGCTCAAATCTATGACTGGACGGAACGAGCCGTCTGGTTTCGGAACCAGAAACAGATGGCTGTAGAATCCCGGAGTCTCCTGGTTTTCTACGACCTCTACCGCGTTCTTCATTAAAAGAGACTGCACCTCTGATTATAGAGCGTCCCTTTTCTGCGGATTTGACGGAAGTTGAGTCCATTTTGGACTTTGAGTTAATGGAGGCTTTCGTTAGAAGGATATCTTTAGACCTTCCGAAGTCACTCCTCTCACCCAAGGGTCATCCGTAATCGACGCCCATTCTTGTGAAAAGCTCGACAACCTTCCGCCAACCGGTACGCGATAGAGGTTTAAGCCATCACCTCCTGGACCTGCGAGGCCTGCGGTAGGAGAAACCACGTCCTCCACGACCCGCACCTCGTCCTGTCGACCTCGGGGCGTCCGACCGGTTGTCCCGGCCCGAAGGACGTCCCGAACGTGAGTCGCTGCTTTGACGGTCTCTCGAATAAGACCAAGAGGATGCACCGGAACCTCTATAGGAACCTCTCTTGGGCGCATTAGACCCAGAAGTGCCTGTCTTATTCTTGTCTGTCGTATCCGACTTCTTAGAAGCAGATTTGAACAACAGAGAATCCGAAGCTTTCTTTGTAATTTTATCATAAATTGCAGAAAGCTTGCCGTCAAAGAGAAGTTCTCCGGAGACCGAAGCGACTCTGAGAGAGTTCTTCACCTTAGAATCCACGAGTGTGGATGTAGCTAGGGCTGCGTCACGTCTAACCAACTCCAGGTTTGCCACTGAAAGGGCGGAGTTACACGTGGAATAAGCTACTGCCCTTGAAAGAAGTCTTAAAGAGGATTGTATATCCTGAAATTCTTTCCCTTGAAGGCGCAGTGATAATGCCTTAGTAAGGTGATCTGCGTAAGATAAGGCATCTAAACTGGCTCTGTTAGACGAAATGGCTGTTTCCAACACCGCGGTTGGAATAGACGCCGACGACAGTAATGATAGCTCCAAGTCTTCCGCCTCGTCGTCCATACGCAGAGGAACTCTCGGAATACCCTGTCCTGCCGTGTCGAATTTATTCCTTGCATTAATGAAAGGCAGGTTGAGAGTATTGGCGGACAAGAAACCTGCTTTCCCCGTTTTGGAAGCATGTTTAAATATAGCGTCGTTCAATAATTCAAATGTTCTTGCAACATTATTGGACTGAGCCGGAAACTCGGGAGCGATGTCCCTGAACCGCTCAAAAAATTCAGAGTCCAATGACGCTATAATCCTCTTGTCCGGAACCGCAGCAGTCTGGCCCGACGGAACAACTTGAGGGAGAAAGTGCCGGATGAAGTCCATGGCAGCTTTATGTTGTTCCGAAAGGGATAGCTCCAAGTCATCCGTATCCCTTTCACCATCCGGTCGGACCTCATGATGCTCCCGGTCGTCCGCCCCCGATGCTTCGGCGGAGCGTACCGACCCAGCGCCGTCGGATAATTCCCGATCCGACACCGTTTCTGTCGGCTGCTGGGATGCTGCGATAAGTTGTGCTATCTGCACAAATACGTCCGGCATCGAGACCTGCGGAGGCGCAGTCTTTCGCTGCTTCGCCGAGGGCAGCTCCGCATCTGATGGCTCCCGCATACTTTTTCTATGCGAACGGCCGGAGTCCATCGGCCTCGTGTCCCTGGCTGCCGGATGGTGTGACCTGGTCGCCGAAGAATCCTTGATCGGCGAAGCTGGTAAAATATCGGCGGTCACGCAGCCAAGGTGCGGTCGTGTGCGCTGACGAGAGGAAGAAGCCTGAGCAGTCTCCGCGGACTGCCTATACAACGGAGCGTCCCGAGCGACGGACGTATGCTCCGCTTGCGACACATTTTGTACCACAACATCTGGTCCCAGATGTTGTTGTACGAGAGAGGGGCCTCTCTTGCTCGCGGCCCTGGACGAGCTAGGAACCGGACTCAAAGGCTTCCTCCGATCTCGCCTGCTATCCGCCGTCACTGGGTGTGCACATTGAATGTTTATAGTGCTCGCATCACCCAACATTTCCTCCTGGACCGCATCGGACGAACCCGGCTGCCGAACCATTCGGTGAATGGACGCTACACCGGGCGAGCTAGCGGACGACATTTGTTTAATCTCCATGAGCACTTTTGCCGCTAGCTCTGTATTCATTTGTGACGACGGAAGCGCACTTGCGGAAGATAACAAAGAAACATCACCCTGTTCTTGTTCCTCTGAAATAGAAACTGAGAGAATAGAGTGACCTTGCGGAGAAAGAGCCGGCATAGCCCTTTCTCCAGTAACAACATACCGTGACACACGTTTCCAATGTTTGTCATCCCAATATTGACATATAGAACAGGGATTAGTGCGAGAACACTGACTACAATTAATACAATGATCATGAAAGTCAGAGGAAGATTTCTTCCTATTACAATTTGAACAATATCCTTTCATTGTGAAAAATCAACAACAAGTCCTAGTTACTCGCACAAACCCCTGACATAAAGATACATAATAACATGATCCATTAATAATGAAAAAACAATTGCAAATCAAAATAATTTTTGAAAAATATTTTTTCAGCGAAGCCCAAGTTTCTAAGTGTGGTCAAAAATTTTAAATTTATATTAAATAATTAATGCAACACTTACGGATAATATAAATGTATCTTATAGTGAGATAAACTACACCAAAGGCAAACAGCCCCCCTCAAAAGAGACTGTTGCCAATGTAAACAAACAGTGTAAAATACCAGAAAACATGACTCCAGGCACTGAAAAAACTGGCCCGAAATCAGTCATCAAAATTACACTCTATCTGATGCAAGACAGAGACTCCCAGGGGAGAATCTGCAGAACACCAGATGGAAGATGCAGAACACAACGTTTATACACCCATGGGTGAAAACGTAACTATGGGGAAAATAACAGTAAACATTCTGTAACCAAGCAACTCTCCCAAGAGAATTTTAGAAATGAACTTTCTCAAAAATATGCCAAAAGCATGGGAGAATTGCAAGGGGGGACTTAGAATAAGCAGTGCAAGAATGACAACAAGAGGCCCATGCCTCAAAAATAGGCAACTTAACATAATTTCATAAAAAATTTTAAGTACAGCCCTGATTATTTTTTGTCACTCCTTTTTCCTCTCCTCCTTCTATATCCTCCTTAGAATCACCATTTCTCCAATAATTACGTGTCTGGCATCCTTTAAACTGAGATTTACAAGCTTAAAGATCAGTGAGATGTTGACTGATGAAGGGCCAAACAGAGAATAATAATTGGCGCCAATTTCGGAACGTCCTTGACACTGCGCATGCGCAGTGGGGGCGAAGTATGGAGGTCCTATAGGACATGATTTCTTTTGGTTTTAGATGCAAATTTTGGGGATTGGGGGGCAAAATTTGTGTTTGGCCCTGGTTTTGTTAGAGTTAGCACCAGCTAAGTCTGGGTCATTGGTACAGTATAAAAATATAAAATTTTTGGGCGTGGCCAAAATTTTGCCCCTCCCATTACAAAAGCAAATATTGCTTCACAAACATTGTTTGAACAACTTGAACCTACACCTCAAAAGGAAGCGCCACACCAAATATCAAGTCATTGTACCCACTGGTTCATGAGAAGAAGAATTTTAAACAATTTTGGAGCATTTTTCTCCCCCCCCCCCCCCCAATTTTGGAGCATTTTTCTCTGCCCCCCCCCCCCCCCCCCCTCCCACACACACACACACCCATAGGGCTCGGCATGTTGAGCTGAACAAAAATACAATGCGCAGAAGCTCAAAACATGGTGTTGACAGACGATGGATGGCTGCAGTGATGGACACACGAACGAACAGATGATAGACGACGGATGAAGAGCAATTAGATAGACTCAGATTGACTTTGTGAGCTAAAAAAAAAATGGCCCAAGAAATAGAAGATCTACTTTGTGGGGCCTTATCTGTTGAAGTTTTAGCAAAAATAGAATGAGTACAAGCAAGCAAATACTTTCTTGTTTTCGTGCATGCACAAGCGAATGGTCTGTGACCCTGAAGTTATAACAATAGGTCAAGGTCACAACATATACATTTATCGAGCAGCACTGCATAAAGTATGAACAACATCTTTCCACTAAAACATTAGGGGGTGCGATGGCTCAGTGGTAGACTGTTGTACTTCTGCGATGACCTGCGCTGTGTCCTTGGGCAAGGCACTTTATCACGGTTGCCAACATGAGGGCATGATGATGCCGAGTACTAAGGCATACTGCACGTTGATGGTGCACATGTCTTCAACCACAGTAACCGTGCTTGAGTGGAGCTTGAACGGAGTTAGTACGTTGGGGAGCTGACAGTTATTCGTCAATGCTCGGTGATTTTCTCCGGGTACTCCAGCTTCCTCCACCCATAAAACTGTCACGGTCACGATTAGCCATTGTGCATAAGTATGTGACCTTAAACACAAATAAACAAACAAAAACATTAGGACCATAAGAGAATGGGGCATGTGATGTCATCAAGGAGTTCGTCTCCGAGTGTTGGGAGGAGAGAAGAGGTGTGAGAATAGGGAGGCCTTCTCACCTGAGAACCGCGACAAATCAGTGGCTGGCCAAAGTGTTATTATTATTATTACAATTTATTCATTGGGATGTAATAACACTTTTGACAGCCAGGGTCAACTCATGTCAGTTTTACACGTGGAGAGTACCCGGAGAGAACCATCAAGCAATGGCGTGCAACTGATTATTGCAACGTTAGATCAGATGCATGATCAGTGCACTAGACCTTGGTGTGATGAACCTGGTAGGGCCATGCGAATAACATTTTCAAATCTCAAATCGAACTGAATCTATTATTTAAAATCGAATCACACCTCAGATTGAATACAGGCGTCTTGAATTCCTGACTGATAAAATATTCGAACTATGTCATCAAGGCATGCCTTAATGATGTAGTTGGAATATTACCCAATAAGGATTGTAGTTCCAAAACAGAAGCGGGTGCGAGAATTCTGTACTGGGCACTGTACAGGGCTAGCCGGTAGCAACCGTGAGACCATCGTCGATATTGCTTGGAAACTATAAATTCAGTTTCAGCAGAGGTAGTGGCTAGTGAAACTGGAATTAGCATGGATGGTAGTGGAAATTACAGTCAGTCTCTATTTTCAACATTATTTTTGTACAATTTCTATCACCACCATGTGTTTTATGAGATAACTAAGATGACTGATACCAACCAAAATTCCAGTGAAAAGATTCGAAGGAAAACGAATTTGAGAGCCGATTTCGAATCAAACCAAATACCAAATTAAGATTCAAAGTCGAATCGAATCTCGACGCTTCACAGGGTCCAAGAACCTGGCTCAAGGTCATGAGCAAGCACTGTCAAGTATGAACAACAAAAGTATGAGCCAGATAGACTTAGAATGGATGAACAATCTGCGACCTTGTCCTTGGAGTTAGAACCTTCAGGCAAGGTCTTGACACCATTGAGAAATAAGGGACCATTGTGTAAAGTATGAACACGATCAGTCCATTGAATCAATTCTTAGGTATCAACCACAGTTAGAACACAAGATTGGTCTGTAACCTTGCTCTTGAAGTTATGACCTTGGGAAAATGTCATGACACACCAAGATTGGTCGACTGAATAATTTTTACTAAACTAAGAGACAAAGGAACAGACAAATGGTTTTGTGACCTTGACCTTTGAGCTATGACCTCGGATCAAACTCATGATACACCCTCGAGTCCAACAAATGGTCTGTGATATGGACTTTGAACTATGACTTTTTGTCAAGGTCATGACACACCTTTGAGTCATAAGCAATCATTGTGAGAAGATTGGTTTATTGAATATTTTTATGGACTGGATAAAACTTAGGACAAACAAACAGTTTGTGACCTTAACCTTTGAGCTACGGCCTTGAGTCAAGGTCATGACACACTCATTAATCATAAACAATCATTGTGTGAAGTATAACGATTGAACCAATGAAAATCTGTTTATGGACTGCATAAAGTAGAATTCTTGACAAAACATATTTATAGTTTGTAACCTTGAACTTGCAGCTATGACCTTGGCTGAAGGTAATGAAACACCCTCTTAGCATAAGTAACCAGTGTGAGGAGTATGAACAGGATTGGTCCGTTGAAGAATATCTTATGGAACGGACAAATTTCAAATGAACAGTCCTTGACCTTGCAGCTGCGACCTTGATGCTAGTGCAAGACACACCCTTGAGTCATAAGCAATCGTTGTGTGAAGTTTGATCAAAATCAGTGCACTGAATAAATCTTTATGGGCTGGACAAACTTAGAATGTAGAAGCAAACAAATATGAAAGGTCTGTGACTTTGACCTTGGAGCTATGACCTTAGTTCTAGATCATAACAAACTCTGGTGTCATAAGCAAGCATTGTGTGAAGTATAAAAAGATCAGTCTATTGAATACTTTTTTATGGCCTGGACAAAGTAGAATTGTCAAACAAACTTATGGCCTGTGACCCTGATCTTGGATCAAGAAGATCATGACACACCCTGGAAACATAAAAAAATCAGTGTGTGCTGTACAAACAGGACCCGTCTACTGATTATTTTTTTTATAGACCGGACAAACTTCAAATGGAGAAACAAACAAAGTCAGTGACTTCAACTTTGGAGCTGTAAACTTGGAATTGTGATCTTGGGTCTTGGCCATGACACTGTGGAACTGTGATTTTGGATCGAGATGACGTCACACCTTTGGGTCATTGGCAATTGCTGCCTTAAGTTTGAACAACATCGGTACATTGAATAATTTTTTATGGACCAGACAAACTTAGAATGAAGAAGCAATGTCTATGTCCTTGACATTGAAGTTGTGACCTTAGACCAAGGTGTTGACACACCCTTGAGTCATAAGCAATGGTTGTGTTGAGTCTGAAGTAGATTCTAGCCATGATTTTGTGATGGTGTGAATGGTCTAGTAGTTTAGGTGTTGGGACTCCTAATTGCCAGACAGGGTCACTGAGGGCTCAATTCCCAGTGGCGGATCAAAACCCAACAACCTAAATTCTTCCAAAACATGACTGTTTCCTTTAAAATACATACACACATCCACCCACCTACCCATCTGCCTCTATCACAACTATCAGACAATCATATTTCAATTATGTAACATGTGCTCATAGTGAGATTTCACATGTTCAAACACCAATGTGAAGTGTTACAGCTGACATAATATTCTTTATGAAGACTGAATGTGTTGTCATATTTTATATTTATACTCACATCAGTGGAGAAAGATATTGCTGAAGAATGTGGTGTAATGTGAACATTAGGCATGGACCACAGTGGACTGTCCTTTGGCAATGGCTCTTCTGTAAAGACATCCAAAACAGCACCTGATATCCACCCATTTCTGAAATAAATATGCGACATGTACTGCATATAGTCACACTACCTCTCACTAACTGAAGTGATTCCAGTGTGGCATTATTTTTCCAAAGAAAATTGTTTAAAAGCCTAATATTCCTTGTTTTGTTTAATCCTTAGCACTCTGGCAGTGCAGCAGAATTTTCTCCCATCACGGTATTTTCCTCTTGTTTAACTGATGAATTTAACCAATTATATCTTGTCAAACAGAGTATTTGGTTAAATATCAAACTGCATTATGGGAAATATTTGCTGCTGAAAACTTTGCCATTTTGACATCAGAGTGCAGAGAGTTAATGCTGTCAGGGGTGGAAAAAAAAGTTCCCAGCAAAGGAGGGCCCCAGACCAGGCATGTCAACTGGTACCTGTACCGGTACTGCCAGTTCCCTCATGCTCCAACTGGTACCGGTACTGATGATTTTGTCCAGCTGGTACTGGGACAAAATTTTTTATGCAGAAATTCCTAACTGAACGAGGGTAAAGAGACTAATAATCGTGTATGAAACATTTGCACGACATACTTTCAACTTATTTGTGAATAAACATATCAAAGCACTCTACAGGTGCATGTTCTGTCTGCACAATGACCTTGACAAGGTTTCCTTGCATTTTGACTTTTCAAACGTGGCATCAAAGACAATGAAAGCGCTGTCATCGGTTATTTAAAGAAATTACTCCGTGGGAACATCAAAGAAATCATAAAGCATGATTTTCATGTTTTATGATTCTTTTGATGTCGCTGCAGAATATTTGTATGTTGGCATGTTTGTCTTTGTGATCTTGGGAACTGGGTAGGTTTAAATGTGAATTTCTCCCATCTGATTGTGATATGTCACCTAATTGTTGATTTGTCCTGGTACCGGTGTAACAGGATATCCCCCCCCCCCAGGGTATCCCCCCCCCCTGGGGGGATATCCTAATATATCTTCCCCCACCCTGGATATCTACCAAAACCCCCACCACCACCACCACCCCCCACCCACCCCCACACGCCCATAAAAAAAAAAATTTGATTAATTTGACATTATTTGATGATGAAATGGTGAGAAAAGAGTTTTTGCAGAATTTTTTTTTGTTTTTTTCAAGACCATTCTGGATATCTTGCCCCCACCCAGTAACCGACCTATGACAAAAATGACAATGAAATGGTGATAAAAAGTGTTTAAGGTGGAAACATTGCGTTGGGATATAAACACTGAGTTGGTTGCAATGGGAGGTGGGGAGGGGGGAGATATCCAAGCCTGGATTCCCCCACCTCCAAACATGACAAAATAAAATTCAGTTTTTTCACAGATTTGACAGGAAAAATTTCCTGTCATATCCTTCCTACAACATCTCCATTGCTCTCCCATTTCATTATAAATTAATGTCAAATGTTTGACAAAATTTTTTTTGTCATGGTGGGGGGGAAGATATCCAGGCCTGGATATCTCCCCCCCCCCCCCCCCCACCTCCCATTCCAACCAACCCTAACTCAGTGTTTATCCAAAACCATTTTTAAAGTACCAAATCTATTACTCACACCATTTCATTATCAATTAGTGTCAAATGTTCGACAAAAAATTTTTTGTCATGGTGGGGGGGGGGGGGAAGATATCCTGGCCTGGATATCTTCCCCCCCCTCCCCCCCCCCCCCCACTCCAACCAATCCTAACTCAGTGTTTATCCGAAACCATTTTTAAAGTCCCAAATCTATTTCTCTCACCATTTCATTATCAATTAGTGTCAAATGTTCGACAAAAATTTTTTTGTCATGGTGGGGGGGGGAAGATATCCAGGCCTGGATATCTTCCCCCCCCCCCCCCCCACCTCCCATTCCAATCAACCCTAACTCAGTGTTTATCCGAAACCATTTTTAAAGTCCCAAATCTATTTCTCTCACCAATACATTATCAATTAGTGTCAAATGTTCGACAAAAATTTTTTTGTCATGGTTGGGGGGAAGATATCCAGGCCTGGATATCTTCCCTCCCACCTCCCATTCCAATCAACCCTAACTCAATGTTTATCCGAAACCATTTTTAAAGTCCCAAATCTATTTCTTTCACCATTTCATTATCAATTAGTGTCAAATGTTTGACAACAAATTTTTTGTCATGGTGTGGGGGAAGATATCCAGGCCTGGATATCTTCCCCCTCACCTCCCATTCCAACCAACCCTAACTCAGTGTTTATTCGAAACCATTTACACATGTACCTTGAAAATTAACGATGGCAGTGTCAAAGATGGAAAATTATGGGAAGTAGCTCCAAGCTGCATCATTCCTGTTGTTTGTATACAATGTTTCAAGTGCTACAACAACTTTTATTGTTTAAGTGCTATAACAAATTACATTGCTTTGTTAGGTTGTTGTTGTTGATATAGTCTGGAGTGAATAAAAATATCAAATCTTTTGTGGGTAGTTAATTTTCTCATTGTTTATATCCAGATATCTTTCATTATCAATTAATGTCAAATGTTTGACAAAACATTTTTTGTCATGGTGGAGGGAAGATATCTAGGCCTGGATATGTTCCCCCCCCCCACCATCTCCCATTCCAACCAACCCTAACTCAGTGTTTATATCCGAAACCAATTTCTCTACCCAAAAACAGTTACACTTCATGTCACATGACAACATGAACCAGAATAGTTGAGAAAATATTGAAATGATTTTTTGTCACAGGTTTTCAACTGGATGAGAGCAAGATATCCAGGTTGAACCTGAAAAAACCCAACATTCTGCCAAAAAACCCCATTTTTCTCGCCATTTCATCATCAAATAATGTTAAATGAATCCAAAAAAAATTTTCGTGGGGGGGGGGGGGGAGATATACTAGGATATCTTCCTCCCCGGAGGGGAAGATATCCTAGGATATCTTCCCACGTGGGGGAAGATATCCAGGGGGGGAAGATGACATGTGACACTGGTACCAGTTTCGGCGGGACAGGCTCTGTCCCATCCCAGTACCGGTTATGTTGGAACTGGTGGTACTTTGACATGCCTGCCCAGACACAGGGAAAATTTTGATTTTTTTTAACTGACAGACTGTGGTTTCCTTGCATCTGAGTGGTAAATGGCAATCCACATAGAGGATATTTTGATGGCATTTTTGTACCATCTTCGTCACTCATTCGGCAAGTATGGTTGCCTCTCGGCAAATCTTGATAATAGTTGGCCATACTGCTGAGAGATGTGATATAAGTGATTCTCTGCATCCTCTTTCTGACAAAAAAATGTACATATAGAGAAAACAAAACTTATGTAAAAAAACAAGGTTATACATTTTGTTATAAAAAGATGAATACAGCAACCAATGTCAACAAGGGAATGATCAACAGAAATAAAAAAAACACTCAACGGAAAACAAAAATCAAAAATGAGCAAATGAGACAAGTATTTTGTCAATTAGATTATTGTAAACTTGTTTAATGAGGGTGTGGGGGTGGGGTGTTCCACAAATGTGGCTTAATGATGCTGCTTGAAATATGGGCTCAAACATGAATGCTGAAACACATATATGTAGTTGGGCTGATGAGGTAATTTCATATTTAAAACAAGAGGGATGTTACATCCCAACGCTCACCTACATTCGCGCTTGATAATGTCGTTCCAATGTAACATGCCTAATATTTAGTTAATATAAATCATTAACTAGGCATCAAATGATTAATGTGGTTTATGTGATGGCTTTGGAAAGTCTATATTTCTGCATTTATTATATATCAATTCAACACAGAATCATTGGATATAAAAGCATTTTTTTCTTTTAGAAATGTTTATGATTAAGAATATGAATCGTGAGGCCAGATATTAAATCATAAATAAGAATTAGGAAAGGCTTTCATAAATTTATTTTTTACAAAATAAAAATACATCAGATCAAAAAAAAATAAAATATGAGGTGCAAAATGGAATTATGTAATGAAGAATCACTGAAATTGTAATTGAAGTACATTCATTGGTTAAAGAAGAGTTGCGGAAAAACATTCGTTCAAGAAAGTAACTATAAGTCCCAACAAAAATACATCACATCAACAACTAAAATAAGCCTTAATGTTACTAGTAACAAGTATGAGAAAGTATTAAATAAAAAAAAAAAGTTAAAAAAAATGTTTTTTAAAGAAAGTTAATATAAGTCCCAAAAATCCCCCTCAAATTCCTCAAATATGCATGTAATGAGGGCGCAACGTTACCGCAATGTAGTTCAGTAACCCATGTGTACAATATCAATTGCCTGGAAAGACACATAGAAACAGAACTCACCTTAACACAAACTTTTAGAACTTAAAATTGAGTAAGTCAGGGAAAAATGTGAACATTGTGACTGAAAAAAAGAAAAGAAATCAGTTAAATTTCTGCATACAGTAGGGTTAATACCTAAAGTAGTTATTGAAATGAGAAAATAAACAGTAATGAGAGGTGAAGGCACCACAATCTGCACAAAAGCTGACTTCAACGTAAATTCTTACAACACCTAAACGCTAATTCTTACAAGTTTTGGCAGAAAATCAGCCTCAAATTCCTCAAATATGCATGTAATGAGGGTTAAATGTTATTGCAATGGAGTTCAGTAACCCAAGTGTAGAATATTAATCGCCTGGAAAGACACATAGAAACACAACTCACCTAAACACAAAGTTTACAAAGTTTTACAACTTAAAATTACTAAGTCCGAGAAAAACATGAAAATTTTGACTGAAAAAAAGGAAAATTTCCATTAAATTTTTGCATACAGTAGGGTTAATACCTACAGTTGTTATTGAAATTTGAAAATCAACAGTAATGAGAAGTTAAAGCAGCACAATCTGCACAAAAGCTGACTTTATCGCAAATTCTTACAACACCTAAAAGCAAATTCTTACAACAAGTTTTGGCAGAAAATTTTATGTAAAATTTGGAAAAAAGTCGTAGTATCAGGGTTAAATACTGTTCTGATAGACCCCTACAACCTACATATGCAATATCAAAGGCCTGAGCCCACTGATCTTTGAGAAATTAACCTTAACATTAAATCTTACAATATTGGACACGCCGGACGTCGACGCCCGAGGTCACGACAATAACTCACCACTTCTTTCAGAAGCAGGTGAGCTAAAAATGCAAATAATGGTAGTCGATAGCATCAAATATTAAAACTACGGCTGGAGATAGAGCTAAACAATACTCTAAACTGAATATGAGTATCAGTATTTTAAACAAGAGGCCCCCAAAGAGCCTTAATCGCTCACTGGCCAAAGTGGTTCAAAGAAGTATTTGGGGTCACATTCAGTTAGACATGGTTCATCAACACTACAAAGGAATGAAATCATGAGAGACAAATTGTATGGAACTAGGGACATGGCTTGAACAAACTTGAATCTTATCCCCCCTAAGGATGCTGCATACCAAATATCAAAAACATTCATCTGCTGGATCTGAAGAAGAAGATTTTTAAAGAAAATTCCTCATTTTGAACTAAGTTATCATTCGGGCTTCCACAGTGAGCCCAAATATGAACCCAGGGACTTGGCTTGAACAAACTTGAATCTCACCCCCTAAGGATGCTGCATGCCAAATATCAAAACATTTTGACTGCTTAATCTGAAGAAGATTTTTAAAGAAAAATTCCTCATATTGTCTAAGTTATAATTCGGGCTCCCACAGGGAGCCCAAATATGGACTCAGGGACTTGGCTTTAACAAATCTGAATCTCACCCCCTTAAGGATACTACACACCACATATCAAAACATTCCGACTGCTGGATCTGAAGAAGATTTTTAAAGAAAATTCCTCATTTCGAACTAAGTTACAATTCAAGCTCCCACAGTGAGCCCGAATATGGACCTAGTCACATGGCTTGAACAAACTTGAATCTCACTCTCCTAAGGATGCTGCATACCAAATATTAAAACATTCTGACTGCTAGATCTGAAGAAGAAGATTTTTAAAGAAAATTCCTCATTTTGAACTAAGTTATCATTCAGGCTCCCACAGTGAGCCCAAATAAGGACCTATAGCCCAAGAACATTAGGTTTCACTAGGGAAAAAAATCGGAGAAAGCTGATTTTTTCAGGGAATGTCGAGTACATGTCACTGAATGATTAGACAAAAGTCCCCTAAAATCCCAGTTGAGCTTTTTTTTCTACAGCCTTTTTTCGAAAACACGTTTGAAAAAAATAAAAAAAAATCGCACAAACTTTGTAACCTCGAATTGATCGAACTGTATTTTTTGTTTACGCGTATTTCGAGCTACATAATGTCTAATATACATTTACCTAGAGGAAAATGTGCATTCTGTGACAATTTCTGCGAAAAATTATTGAAAATTCACAAAAAGGTATCGGATTTACGCAAAAAACGGATTTGCCCAAAGGGTCATAGTACAGAATGGGATGTTAGTTGGACAGACGATAAAAAATCCACCACCATTTGAAGACTTTTATCATTGCTTACAAAACAGACATTATGGAAGACCCCCTCTGCTTCTGGCCGAGTTCCCCTTTTGGCATAAAATTCGTCAGCATGAGAACTCAACTATTTTCGGGCTTGGGACCGAACAGACACGTCTGTGGCTGGCAGCATTAGATCAATAAATAATATTTACAGAATGTACAAAAATCAATAAATAATATTTACAGAATGTACAAATCAATCAACATGGATTAAGTTACATTGACTATTATCAACGCTATATACAGAAATGACATGACCTATATACATATTATTCATCGAACTCAGAAATTTCTGACAGGACAGTGTTTCTGTGGTTGTTACAAGAATCCGAACTGCAATTACACAAACCTGAGCAAGAGAGTCCTGCCTTCTTACACCCACACCTTTTTGTACAAGCACTCTTGCAACCACAACTGATCAGATTCAGTAGGTTATCGGGGGCACATGGCTTTGTGGCTGCAGTCGGTACAAGAAGTCCATTGTCTAGCGACCACCCCCAATCCGTCGGAGGAAGCGAAGTGCCCAGCCATTGTTGGACCTGGAGATAACATCTGTAGACATATTGTTGTGCAGCATCGCTGCTTGGTGGGAGTGAGGCTAGGTCAATGGGTTTATTCAGTTTAGATTTTGCTACATAACGCTTGTAAGTGACATATCTATATTGGTCGAAAGAGGAAACAGTTTTACTCCCGTATAAGATCAGGAGAAGTTGTTCCCCGGCAGCGGCTACTGCACTTGGTGTACTGTCATCCGCCAAAATTGTGTTGACATACTTTTGTGAGTCGCTAGTAACATCGGAGACAATTGTACTGAATACTTTCTTCTTACCAACTCGAAAGAGTGCAGAAGTAGTGTCACAACCACTTATAGAATGTGCTACAAGGAGGTTGCTTCTATGGTCACCCATTTTGGTTGCTATTTCACTAACTGAAACTAGTAAGTTTAGGGTAATGGAATACATCATGTGAATATTACATCCCGGTGGAACTCGAGAGGTAAGAATGACTAACAAGTCTGTGTCTGTTCCCACAACGACAACATTGTTGTCATCTTGAGCGATGTCAAGTGCAGTTTCGGCTATCAGTACATCAGCATCAGCCTCGGCCTGCTTGGACTGAATATTGATAGCAGATAGCTCCTGCATTAGAAGATCGATCAGTTGGGTTTTGTTCTTGGCATTTGCAAGGAAATCGGATTGGGGTGTGGTGGCTGGTAACTCGGGTGAGATATTGATATCAATGGAATACCTGTCTTTAGATCTACAGGCTTGTTCCATGCCCTTTGTCGACATTGTACAAGCATAACCATCAAAAACAACCACGACGTTCGCCCCAAAATGTCTCACTAGATAATTGGAATATGATGTACATATGTCCTTATATGACGACTGTTTAGGCCATACAACTGCCCTCAATAAAAATCCACCATCTACAACAAACAGAGAATGTTCTGGGATTTTAGTTTGCTCGGAACCGTATGTTTTGAGGATCTTACCAAGCGTGCTTTTCTGTGTCTTCCTCATTCCAGCAGAATCAAACAATGCTGGTGATTTCGGGGCGAGTTCATATTTGAGATACTCTTCCATCTCTGCTTGTGACTGAATAACACATGTGATGCGGTTGAACAGAATTGTGGGGTCAATCACTACCTTACTTCCACGGACTTTGATGCTATTTGCCATCGATGCGAAAGACTTCACAGTGTCAACACGTCGTAGTTTGATGCTGTTGAACGTTTTGCTTACAACATTCGATACGCAACATTCACCAATTTTGCGAACTTGGTCACAGTTCACAGTTTCGTCGGCCACAAGCCCGGTCGCTATAAAGACTAATTGTAGTGGATCTCTATTCTGAAAGGGGGAATGCACTCTGAGCCAGTTCAATAATTTGGTGATATCATTGGCAACAGTCAATTGTGAACTTTGACGGAGATCCTGATTTTGTTCGCCATGACCAGTGTGAACATGAACAAAATTTTCGAGAGCATTACATATCGGAAGGCAAAGAGGTAGTCCATGTACCCATTTCGCAACAGTGCTATCGGTTATTCCCCTGCCATGTGTGAGACCACCAGGGAGCTTGAACATTCTCATTAAACACTGCTCTATGGTCTGATCAGAATATATCCCGTCCCAGAATTTATCTGAGCGCCTTATGGTAAAGTAACCTTTCTCAGTGAACAACTTCAAATCATCCTGTTGCATTATTTCTGTTAGCTCATTCATCTGCTGCAAACAGAGATGAGAACTTTTTGCGTATGCAAAATGACCACCTGCGTGAAATACTGGAATCATATTGCGAACACAATATGTGTGGAGTTCCCAGTCGCCTGTGCGCTCTGCTCTCAAGAACAACTGGAGAAGACCTATTTGCTCGTAGTATTGTACCCAAAGCTTTCCTGTGCATCCTACGGACGCATTCTGGAGCAGTTTATGAGTACACATCAAGGGCGTGCACACATTACATGCCAATGCATCTTGAGTGTAGGCGAACACCACATTATGTGATTTAATCGAACATGGAAATTGAAACAATGATGCTATAATACGGTATTTGAATGAGAAAAGTCGATGCCGTTTGAATTTGAGTTTAGGGGGTATGGTTAATATTTCACACGTTTCACCAGTTCATTATGGAATAAATGACTATTGTTATATATCATTATAAAGCCACTGCTTTTCTGCAATTTTTGATATATAATTTAACTCCCAAAGTAGTCGTAGATTTGATTTAATGGACATTGTGTACCGTTGTGTGTATGAAAACAATAATTTTTTTTTCGTAATTTTGTACATTTTCGTGAATATTTCACCATTGAGTGTGAGGATTGGTACAAAGTTGGCATTTTCTGTTGGGGATATGTATTCTCAATATAATTCAGCATGATATTTATGATTCTCACCCTACTAAGGCGAATAAGAATGAGAAATATGGAGCTGGGTCGAATTTTTTTTTAAATTTTTTTTTTCATCAAAAAAAACGCTATAACTAAGAAAGCTCAACTCAGATTCGCGGGGCCTTTTCACACTTTATCCGCAATGTGTGTCCCGGAAACATATAAAAAAATCAGCTTTCTCCGATTTTTTTCCTTACTTTCTCATTTTTATGTCTAATGTGCCTGGACTACTAGGGACATGGCTTGAACAAACTTGAATCTCCCCCCCCCCCCCCCCCAAGGATGCTGCATACCAAATATCAAAACATTCTGACTGCTAGATCTGAAGAAGAAGATTTTTAACGAAAATTCCTCATTTTGAACTAAGTTATCATTCAGGCTCCCATAGTGAGCCCAAATAAGGACCTAGGGACATGGCTTGAACAAATTTGAATCTCACCCCCCCCCCCCCCCCCCCCCCCCCCCCCTCCCTAAGGATGCTGCATACCAAATATCAAAACATTCCAACTGCTGGATCTGAAGAAGAAGATTTTTAAAGAAATTTGCCTGAAATGCACTAAGTTCGAATTTGAGCTTTTATAGTGAGCCCAAATATGAATCCAGGGGGCCAATTTGAACAAACTTGAATCAGATCCACCCCACAATGTGGCATACCAAATATCAAAAGATTCTGCCTGCTGGATCTGTAGAAGAAGATTTTTTAAGAAATTTGCCTGAAATGCAGTAAGTTCAAATTCAGGCTTCTATACTGAGCCCAAATGTGAATCCAGGGGGCCGATTTGAACAAACTTGAATCAGATTCATCCCACAATGTTGCATACCAAATATCAAAAGATGCTGCCTGCTTCATCTTGAGAAAAAGATTTTTTAATAAATTTGCCTGAAATGCACTAATTTCGAATATGAGCTTTTATAGTGAGTCCAAATATGAAACCAGGGGGCCGATTTGAACAAACTTGAATCAGATCCACCCCACAATGTTGCATACCAAATATCAAAAGATTCTGCCAGCTGGATCTGGAGAAGAAGATTTTTTAAGAAATTTAGAAATTTGCCTGAAATGCACTAAGTTCAAATTTGGGCTTCTATAGTGAGCCCGAATATGAACCCAGGGGGCCGATTTGAACAAACTTGAATCTGCAAATATTATTTTAAATAGTTTATCAACTTTTTCCAGAAATTTACACAAAACAATATCATATGACCCCTCATTGGAATGGACTCGTTCCAATGAGGGGTCACAAGATATGGTTTTGTTGAATTTTTTTAAAAATATTTTTTAAACTGCTGAATTTGTATATTACGTGGCAGATGTAGCCGATCCATTGGGTAAAGGGATAATATTATTCATTTGAGACCACAAGACATCTTGAAAATTAAATTGTTGGGAAGTAAATAATGACGATAAACCGATATTTTTGTAATTACACTGGTATTCAATCGATACTGGTTTGAATGTCAGAATTTATCTTACAATCATATAGATTTTGGCCTGCAAAACCATGGGAAAGGGTACGTATCACATAATGCGATCCGATTCTGTATCATATAGACGATTCATTCTGATTCCATATCATATAGATGACTCATTTCCAGGAACGCAACAGGCTATCATAACAGGTGAATGAATACATGCTATGTGCGTTTCAGTGATCGACTCAAAACAAAACAAAATTCCTTACAATTAGTGACAGATCTATTAATAGCCAATGCCACCCCCCTCCCCCCCCCCCCCCCCCCCCCACACACACAATAAATAGAAACTGTACAATTAAATATAACACACTTGTAAATTCAAGCGTAGCATCATAGAAAGTGACATTGAGAATGAATAATTTTAAAACGCAACTTTGATGAAAATTTGCGGTGACCGCATTACTCATTGCTTGTTAATGTGCACATCAATATTGTTCCCTAAAATATAGGTTTTTTTAAAAAACTTTTTCTCACCCAACATTATGTCCCAAAGCTGTATAAATAATTTAAGATTTAATCTGTTTATCTGACAGAATTGTTAGATAAATGAATTATCATGATAATGTACATGTGCTGTGATTTGCATTAGATTCTCGGTGGTGTCCAGAATGGGATCACAATGAGCCAGCAAAGCTGGCTTGTTGTGATCCCATTCCGGACACCACCGAGAATCTGATACAAGTCACAGGACATGCACATTATCGTGATGATCTCTACGTATCAATTTATTGATATACCATGCAGCCCTAGCAAGATAATATATAACCAACTGCTGGCTGCTACTAATTTGTCAAAGAATAAAATAGGAGTGATAAACATTATAATTCTTTAGTATGGCCTTACCCATGGGACCTCAGTCAGTCCTAGCATTAGGTTCATATAATCAACAAAATAAATTATCTCAATGGAAAAACTCGAAATGGTTCTTCTCTTGCAGCTCTCTGTGTTTCAAAACACATTGATAAATTGGTAACTCTCATGTCTGTTCAATTATTCTTGAAAATATCCTCCCAATCCAGAAATTTATATTGAAATTGAAGTCGCAAAAAAGAGCCATCTCCAATGAAAACAAAAGTTTATGATGACATCAAAGCCCTGCACACCAGTTATTCACCGTCTGTTATTTAGGCAGTAAAGCAAATGGATCCATTTTTTGGTTTGGAGAAATATCATGCACAAACAGGTAGGTGTTGGGCTCTCAATAGGTAGCCCACCAAGCAACTTCCTGGAGGACCATACTATACTGACTCAGGAATAAGGTATGTGGGTGGGCTTATTTTCGACAGGTCTAGCCACAAGGAAAATTTGGATGAAAAAAGGACACTAATTTAGATGACTCTGCCAAGCCCATAACAAAGAAGCATTAACCCTTTACCTAAAGAAATGGCTACATATGCCCACATAATACACAAACTGAACAATAGAAAATTGTTTTTCTAAAACAAAATCAACAAACCATATCATCTGAACTCTCACTGGAACAATCTTTTCAAGCTCATTCCAACAGGTCATGATGACATGATACATGTATGCTTATGTTAGAAATTTTTTGAAACATTTGAAGACAAAATAATTGCAATAACAAATTTTCATATCATGTCCACTGCCCTTATACTTTTCGAGTGCCAATCGTCAGCCAAAGGTATGGTAAGGGTGTGGTTCAGGTATGGTACATGCTCTGCAAATTTCTGGGGTACAAACCTTAACCACACCACATAATTCTACCACACACCTTATCCACACCTAGCAGAAACCACTTGAAATTTATATTTAGGCAAGGCACACCCCAAAGGTACCTCAAAAATATCCCAAACATACCCAATAGTCTTTAAAAAACAATCATGTTGGAACCGGCACACCTCAAACATACACCCTTGACTTGGAGCAAATTCTCTTCAACGGGAACACACCTTAAGCATACCCCAAGCACCTTTGTGAGTCCTGTACGTGACATCATTTGAAACTTCACATTATCTCTGTAAGTCGAAGATGGGATGATGAAGGGATGATGTCACAAAAACCCGGCTCAATGGAGAATTTTTCCGGCTCATAGTTAGAAGTGAATTTAAGTGTGCTAGATTGAGGAAAGGATATATTTTTATGATGGAATGATGGAAGAAATTTATTGCAAATTCGCTGGTGAAGATAATTGGAGTTATTGAAGTGTTATTCAAATAGAAACACTCTGGAAAAATTGAGGTGCCTTGAGAGCTCTATTTTCAAAAGTCCTTCCATATAACATCATGTCAACAACGCTACAGCCAAGTCTTCCAGCTGAAAATTGATGATGGATAACAAGTCTCAAAATTCTGCATTTTGCCTAGATGTGTCTTGGGTGTGGAAAAGCCCAGTTTCAAAGATCGCAAGAAGATTAACTTTTACTATTTGTGCTTGACATTCCAAACCCAAAGTTTGACTCGCTGTTTAGGAAATTTAAGAAAAATTGAAAGTGAAATTGAAAAGTGTGCTGACCGCTGTTCAACTGACATGAATAACGTCCTTACTTCAGACTCAACCGGCTATACGGAGACTGTTTAAAATGGGTACTGGCTGAAATATGCGCAGTATCGAAGCATCAGTCAAATAGCTGTCTTTCAGATCAAATGTGCGACTAGACAAATGGGCAGAACCTTATATCACATAGGAAGTCATCACAAGCCTTGTCACACTGTCAAGAACACAAATATAACACGTGAATGGAAGGAAGCAAATCCACTCCGTGATTCTCAGGACTGTGAAGTGCATTGATCGTGCATCGACCAGGAAAAAATGGGTGTTAGATGCAAACTGCGGCACCGGCAAACGCGATGAGTTGATATTTTCCCCCAACATCGCCACACCATAGGATAAATAAATGACAACCAACAAATAATCTTGCCATCTGCATCTCCTAGTTGGACTTTTTTAGTTTGGAGCCAATGCACCAGAGATAAAGGTAGGTGTGGTTACTGTACTAAGGATTATTTCAGGAGGATCAGTCCCCCCCTCAGCTCCCCCCACCCCCCGCCCACAGTTATCTCTAGTTTCACATTTTGACACAAATGGATAATCTGATAAATAAATCATGATATGATTATTGTTTCCATACTGTAGATTCCAAACCAGTAAGTGTAGGTTATACTAACCAGTAAGTGTAGGGTATACTATATTTAAATACATAAATGCATGCTGTCAACATACCTCAGACAACAGTACTGCATGTGCAAAACATGTGCTGGCAAATCCTAGATATACCACAGGCACCCCAGTGGCAAACCTTGTGGAGATACCCCAAGTACACACCAGACACTTCACATGTAGGTACCCTAAGCATACCAATTACAGAACATGGGGAGTGGATTTTTACTGAATCACTCATGGGCTGGTGTCCCCACTCAGACAAAATTTCCTTGTCTGGGAAAAAGCATTAGAATGACAAGCAAAGTTATAGCCAAGGGACCTCTGGGTAGGACCTGGAGGTCCCTTGGCTAAAACTGTGTTTTTCCTTTTCATGCATTACCACATGAATCAACTGTCCCTGTCTGGGTGGACACACAACCACATGAGTGATTTAGTAATAATCCACTCTCCACATACTGTAGGCATGCCCTAGTCACACTGCAATGATGGTACTCAATTTTTAGCTCATTAACAAAGTGCAGAAATTTCTTATTAGACCACAATATACAAGGAAATTTTCGGGGAAAGTTCGATTTTGCTTAAAAATATTTGACAGAACTGAATACTCTGGGCCCTCTCCTCAGTTCCCCTTTAAGAAATAGGAACACCAAAGATTTATTATTAGACCAGTTTATTTTTTGGTTTTTATTTGGTCGTAAAGACATGGAGACATTGACTTCCATAATGTCACGCAGTTAGACCCATTAATTGTATTGTAATTTGGAAGCCACTCCAGCCAATGAATTTGGTGAAAACCACAGTTTTGTAGACCTTATTTTTTAGTTTAGCACCTGACATTGCATAACAGACTAGTCGATTAATCGTCTAGTGATTAGTCAATTAGTAAAAAAAATCCAAATGGCATTAATTGTTTCAACACTATAAAACAGAAAACAAACCAACAACATGAACTTTTGATGCCAAAGAAATAATAAAAAAAATAAAATATAAAATATAAAACCACCAGCCCACATGCAATTTTACAATAAATGGCCTGAGAAATACTTTGTGGGCTTTTTATTATAAAGAATACATTTTATAAATGAGGCTGTCATATATAGAATCTCTACCGAGTCACAATTTGATATGGAATTTCTGAACCGTGTTCATTAAAACTGATACAAACCCTGTTCTACCAAAGTTTACCGAGGTGTAGAATGAATTCGGTGAATGAGACCATCCAGAAATCACATATCAAATGGTGAAGAATTTTGAGATCCTTGTTATGAAGTGTCATACAGCATGTTTTTGAATAAAAAAATTAGGCCGATGAAATCGTCAGATGTGTACCCATACGCGCAACTAGTATAAAGCTGTATGACGGAGGGCCGACATTATGTACACCATACATGGTATGGGTACATATATAAATGGATTGAAGGAGTGCCTAATTTGATGGATAAAGGGTTAATATCTCCGGATCAAATTATTAGATTTACATAAAAAACTTTACAGCACAGCACAGCAGTAACCTGAATACATATATAAAGTAACCTGATAATCAGATTCATATTTTTTGAGTTACTGATGCCGGAGAAAGGGATTGGAGCTCTCAATTTGAAGGATAAAGGGTTAATATCACAGGATCAAATTATCAGATTTACACCAAAAACTCCTGAGGGTTAATATCTCAGGATCAAATTATCAGATTTACACCAAAAACTTACAGCTCGGCACATCAGTAACCTGAACACAAATATAAAGTAACTTGACAATCCAAGCAATATTTTTCAAGTTATTGAATGCCAAAGGGATTGGAGGAATTTTCAATTTGAAGGATAAAGGGTTAATATCTCAGGATCAAATTATCAGATTTACACCAAAAACTATACAGCTCTGGACATCAGTAACCTGAACACAAATGTAAAGTAACTTGACAATCCAAGCAATATTTTTCAAGTTATTGAATGCCAAATGTATTGAGGAATTTTCAATTTGAAGGATCGAGGGTTAATATCTCAGGATCAAAATAACAGATTTACACCAAAAACTATACAGCTCGGAACATCAGTAACCTGAAGATATATATAAAGTAACATGACAATCCAAGCAATATTTTTCAAGTTATCGAATGCCAAAAAAATGGATACGGACACTGGATGGATGGACGGATGGACGGACGGACGGACGGGCAGATGGACAGACGAAGGATGGACGAACGACAGAGGTCCACCCTGGATGATGGCACTGTGTACCATACATAGTATGGGTACACATAAAAATTGCAAATGTTGACTGTTAGTCCTGAATGATAAACAGTTACTGAAAGAAATAACTTTACACCTGCCTCTGAAAACTGAATCATGTGAAAGGATTTTGCCAGCCTCTGAAAATTAATGTGAGATGATGTCCAAAGGAGATATTTTCTGAGGGAGTTCTGTACAAGGGTATTTTGCCTGGATACCATGAGCACAAGAGATTAACTAACACTTATAGACTGAGAAAAAATTAGAGAACACATGGTGAGCACATAGATGGAAGTTAGAGAAAACTGCCGTGCCATTTTTCAAAATGAAGAGTTGGCTGATTTCAGTTATTTTTTTAAAATCTGAAACCAAACGTTTTTGGGGTTATACAGTGGAGCCCACTTAACTGGATATCTCTTAATTGTATATCCCTGTTAACTGAATATAATTTTCCAACACAAAACCATTTACCATACCTCCAATACAAATTTGACCTATTAATTGAAAACAGGTTATAAACTCCTGTTAATTGAATAAAAAGTCTTGTAACCAGTGAGAGATTACCCTGACTTTCCCCAGTTTTCCCTTGTTTATAGACTCATTTGATCTCAGTACATCCAACATGGGCAGTTAATCTATTATATCTTGTTTGACGGAGCTCATGGAGTTCTGTCAAACAAGATATAATAGATTAAATACTAAGTTTATCGCTAGAATACAGGAAAGTAACACAATCCCTGTTAATTGAATACTCCTGTTAATTGAATTATTTTCATTGGCATAGTGGCAATTCAATTAACAGGGTTCCGCCGTACCGCTTCTAATGCTGTACACCAATGAGAATCCAAGGACCCACCGACAAGTTGGACCCTGGACCCATCACCATGCTGAACACCCAGATTTCAACTGAACTATCAAGATGCTTTGGGGCTCTCAAGTTTCTATTGCAAGGAAGATGAAAGTCAAGGACTTTCCAAGACCTTTCATAGGAATTTTCAAGCACTGTCTTGGACATTCACCAAACTTTACTTCTATTCTTGTAAACAGGGTTGATATTTCAATGAGAATCCGGTAATTGATTCCCACAACAAAACCAGTGAAATCCATGTAGATTCTCGCTGCACCTCTGCTAGGATTCGCATGAAAGGAATTGATTTAATTTAACCCTTTACCTAATATAGCAACAGCAAACTGATCAGTACAGTGCTAGCATGACCTGAAATATCCCGACACTTTGCCAATAAATTTGTACAAATATGGCTGTTGTTGGAACCGACGCTTTTGAACTTTAAGAACCAAAATGAAACACACAATTACCTGCATTCATTTTTCATGGATGTTCCCTGACCTTTACCAGGAAAGTCTGAATTTTAAACATTTACAAGGGCCCTATGACTTTCCATTCAACACATTTTCTTCATTTTACCTCCAGTAAGACCCCATGTAGAATCATCACTTTCAGATCGGACAGTTGGTCTTCAGAAAAATTGAAATGTTCTCCCATAGGCAATCCTGTACTACTAGATGTAGGCGACCTGTGTCCGTTCATGGACTCTTGAAGGATTTGTCTGGTCACACCCACATAGACCATCAGCAGACATTTTCTGTACATAATGTCATGTATACCACTTCTTTAAATGCACAGACAAAACCTCACTGTTTCAAGCAAACATTGATTCATCTCAGATAAATAGAAAGATACTCACTCCAGAGCTCTCACAATACTGGCTTCATCTGTTATATCCCCTCTTCCAAGATTAATGAAAACAGGCTTCTGAAATGAAAATTAAAAGTAAAAAAAAAACAACCATCAAAAAGTTGTTCAATGCCTGAAGCGATGATAAAAGAATAAGCATTTAACCTTTATTTAATTTGCTCAAATCCAAAGCAATGGGAACTGAATTCAATTTGAATGGGTTCTAAATATCCCATAGAGTGGAAACCTGTTAATGGAAGAACCACATTGCCAGTTGAAAATAGTGAATTAACAGGAGTATTCAATAAGCAGAATCATGGTCATTTTCCTTTTTCTAGGCCTAAAAAAATAAAAAATCTGTTTCTCAGGCCCTCCTGCATGGTCCTTTTGGCTGCCGCATGCTCTCTTTTTATAACCAATTTAAACTTAAAAAAAAATAAAAATGAAATGGTTTATGTCTGCTATTTTACCCAAGTTAACAAAATTGATGAATTTGTCCCTTGAGTGCAAGAAGGCTTTGCAATGCTTTAGCATTGCAAAGCCTTCTTGCACTCAGGGGATGAAATACACCACCACCCATGCTATTCTGTAGATTATGAGGCCTAAAACTTGAACCAAGAACATGAACTTTTGATGGCAAAAAAGTAATTACTGAAATAAAAAATAAAATAAAAAAACGCTCGCCCGCATGCAATTTCACAAATAATGGCCTGAGAAACAGAAGATCTACTTTGTGTAGCCCTAGTGATATTTATTTATTTATTTGTTTAAAACTAAAAGAATAAAGGTTAATTTTATGTAACAATAATTTTCCTGTCTAATTCACAGTTAACCCTTTAGGGCCAACTTATGACTTTGGTCAATTTTTACAGTATAGAACAGGTGCGCTAATGTATGTTTGGGTAAACTTGCAAGGTGCACTCTTGGTACATTGGAAGTTGTTTCTAGGCAAGTGTTGGATGTCTATATAAGCAGCCAAGACATGCATAGACACAACTGCAAAGTCACAGTGTATTACATGTCACAGTGTGACAAAAATGCATGAAAAATGAAAAATTTTAAGTAATTTGTATATTTTTTATACTTACCAATGGCCCAGACTAGCTGGTGCTAACTTTATGGTATTCAGGGCCAAACACAAATTTTGCCCCCAAACCTCAAAATTTGCATCAAAACACTAAAATTTAAGTCCTAAATGGCCCTCCATACTTTTTGATCACTGTGCATGTGCAGCATCCAGGAAGGTCCGAAACTGGCGCCAACCATCATTCTTCCTTCAGTGCCTGCTAATTGTTTAAACAGCGGGGAGGTATGAGTGCCCACTCATGGGAGGGCCATACCCATCTGGGCCTTGGTAAGTAAAAAAATATACAAATTACTTAAAATTTTTCATATTTTTATACAACAACCAATGGCCCAGACTAGCTGAATCGTAAAAAGGCTGGAGGGCCTAGGACTTAGAGGAAAATCCAATCGATCAATTACTTCTGTAAAGAGTAGCTCCTACAGGAGATTAGGAGAAAATAGGAATTATATATGTCTGTCTCTTTTTCGAGAAAAGAGAAGGACATAACACCAACAATGTAATTGAGTATTACATAATATATAATTCTCCATTTAATTCCAGCATAACCCGTTATGCTAATTTGGTGAAGGAAAACCAATATATAAAGATAGTCCAGAGAATGAGACTATTTATACTCATTTAAAAGTGTCCGAGGATTGCATATTAACGCCCGTTTGATACGCGACATATTCAAATGCTTCACAGTGAGCAACACTTTAAAAACCAATACATAAATGAGACATATTATTTGCTTCATGAGCTACACATTAAAACTACCCAGCACCGACCCTGGACTACTGTCTCCAGAGGAGGTATTCCCTTGCTTTTCAATATAAAGCTAGATGATATAAGGGAAAAAACCATCCCCCCCCCCTTCCCCTTGTTCTGAGTAATTTTCCTCAGAACGAAGAAGGCAGCGGAACAGAGTCCGAGCTCGAGCAGACTGCCTAAAGACCTTCTAGATGAATATTTTAATGGACAACATTCTGAGCAACAGAAAGAGGACCCAAAGATCTAAGGTCACCGGA